>JAVIAB010000051.1:94591120-94976120 GCA_032433765.1 Megaustenia siamemsis
AAGCTTACACCTTACTCAAGCTCTCGATGGGAGGCAAATTACATTTGAAAATAGATGCCTCTGAAGACTGTATTAAATATTAGAGCATTTTACATGAAAGTTTAAGAGAAGAAACTAAACAAGAATGCGTTTGAATGAAATAGAAAAATCAATACATAGAAAAATATATACATGAAAAATCAATACATAGAAAAATATATTCATGGAAAATCTATACATAGAAAAATATATTCATGAAAAATCTATACATAGAAAAATATATTCATGGAAAATCTATACATAGAAAAATATATTCATGAAAAATCTATACATAGAAAAATATATTCATGAAAAATCTATACATAGAAAAATATATTCATGAAAAATGTATACATAGAAAAATATATTCATGGAAAAATCTAGACATGAAAAAAACGCTGGAAGCACATCGATGATGTGCTCAGAGTAGACGATAGACGTCTCACATGTGAGGCCTTCGTGTGGACACCGAATGGCAAGAGAAAACAAGGAAGACTAAAATAAACTCTTAAACAATAGTAAAAAGAGAGGGCTAAACTATGGGTCTAGAACAAGACCTACCAGATACATCAGTAATCGTCAGACACAGAAGGTCATCATTTCTGCTCCCAGTGTCACCTGCTGCCACGAGAGGAACTAACGAGTCGCACCTGCATGGCATTTATATCTTCGAATGTAAAATAACATAACCAACAGGACAAGATCTAATAATATCCTAAAATAATTACACTCATTTGCGCTTTCTGCTTTCAATAAAACTCTTCTTTCAAATGTAATTCATTCTCAGTCAATTATGTTGTAATTCTCAGACTACCCGTCTCCCGCGGCGACTCATCTACTTTCCCATAATCCCAGAAACATCATTTATTCTCTCAATTTTCCTCGTCATGCCCTCAAGTATTCCATC
Organism: Megaustenia siamemsis; assembly: GCA_032433765.1. Lineage (NCBI taxonomy): Eukaryota > Metazoa > Mollusca > Gastropoda > Stylommatophora > Ariophantidae > Megaustenia > Megaustenia siamemsis. The sequence goes on from JAVIAB010000051.1 coordinate 94,592,046, forward strand.
TTACATTAGCCTACATTCCCGTGTTCACAAATTCTTCGTGTCATTTAAATGAAAGGAGGAATTTGATGACTTCCAGAGTCCAGACGGCGGGGGGTGGGGGAAGAGGGAGGAGGGTGAGGGAGGGGGGATTCAATTGAGAGTGTTCTATCTCTTCCTGTTTCAATACAAGACACAACGTGAACGTTCATGGTTCACAAATCTCTCCACCACAAGACAAAGTTCATGGTTCACAAATCTCTCCACCACAAGACAAAGTTCATGGTTCACAAATCTCTCCACCACAAGACAAAGTTCATGGTTCACAAATCTCTCCACCACAAGACAAAGTTCATGGTTCACAAATCTCTCCACCACAAGACAAAGTTCATGGTTCACATGTCTCCACCACAAGACAAAGTTCATGGTTCACAAATCTCTCCACCACAAGACAAAGTTCATGGTTCACATGTCTCCACCACAAGACAAAGTTCATGGTTCACAAATCTCTCCACCACAAGACAAAGTTCATGGTTCACATGTCTCCACCACAAGACAACGTTCATGGTTCACAAATCTCTCCACCACAAGACAAAGTTCATGGTTCACATGTCTCCACCACAAGACAAAGTTCATGGTTCACAAATCTCTCCACCACAAGACAAAGTTCATGGATCACAAATCTCTCCACCACAAGACAAAGTTCATGGATCACAAATCTCTCCACCACAAGACAAAGTTCATGGTTCACATGTCTCCACCACAAGACAAAGTTCATGGTTCACAAATCTCTCCACCACAAGACAAAGTTCATGGTTCACAAATCTCTCCACCACAAGACAACGTTCATGGTTCACAAATCTCTTCACCACAAGACAAAGTTCATGGTTCACATGTCTCCACCACAAGACAACGTTCATGGTTCACAAATCTCTCCACCACAAGACAAAGTTCATGGTTCACATGTCTCCACCACAAGACAACGTTCATGGTTCACATGTCTCCACCACAAGACAACGCTCGTGGTTCACATGTCTCCAGCACAAGACAACGTTCGTGGTTCACATGTCTCCACTACAAGACAAAGTTCATGGTTCACATGTCTCCACCACAAGACAAAGTTCATGGTTCACAAATCTCTCCACCACAAGACAAAGTTCATGGTTCACATGTCTCCACCACAAGACAACGTTCATGGTTCACAAATCTCTCCACCACAAGACAAAGTTCATGGTTCACATGTCTCCACCACAAGACAAAGTTCATGGTTCACAAATCTCTCCACCACAAGACAAAGTTCATGGTTCACATGTCTCCACCACAAGACAAAGTTCATGGTTCACAAATCTCTCCACCACAAGACAAAGTTCATGGTTCACATGTCTCCACCACAAGACAAAGTTCATGGTTCACAAATCTCTCCACCACAAGACAAAGTTCATGGTTCACAAATCTCTCCACCACAAGACAAAGTTCATGGTTCACAAATCTCTCCACCACAAGACAAAGTTCATGGTTCACATGTCTCCACCACAAGACAACGTTCATGGTTCACAAATCTCTCCACCACAAGACAAAGTTCATGGTTCACATGTCTCCACCACAAGACAACGTTCATGGTTCACATGTCTCCACCACAAGACAACGTTCGTGGTTCACATGTCTCCAGCACAAGACAACGTTCGTGGTTCACATGTCTCCACTACAAGACAAAGTTCATGGTTCACATGTCTCCACCACAAGACAAAGTTCTTGGTTCACATGTCTCCAGCACAAGACAACGTTCGTGGTTCACATGTCTCCACCACAAGACAGCGTTCGTGGTTCACATGTCTCCAGCACAAGACAACGTTCGTGGTTCACATGTCTCCATCACAAGACAACGTTCGTGGTTCACATGTCTCCATCACAAGACAACGTTCGTGGTTCACATGTCTCCACCACAAGTTACCGGCAAACGAAGAAGCTCATCTGTCTTGTCTAATGTTGTCTTTGTGCTGCTACTTGCAAATTACCAAGAAATGAAAACTGACCTATATAAGGACGTGTAGTTGTTAATTTTTAGATAAAAATTAAACTAATTAGGGGGTGCGGGGTGTTTTTGAGTGGGTTAAACAAGCCGTTCGTCAGTCAGGTCGACGCGGTTTGATTCCAGTTCAGAACTTCGTCTTTCCTATCGAGTAGGTTGGTGTTGGAATGAGGAAATCGTTAACCAATAATACGAGTTTTACTGATTAAATACTAGTGTAAAATAATAGTGACGACTGCAGTGGGAATGTTACCTCATTCGTTTTTGTACAGAAACCCATCCAAATACCACCCCTAGGAGACATCAGATAGAATAATAATGCAATATGACCGCTGTGGTCTCACTTGAAGGAAATATCGAACCAATAAATGCATTGTTAACAAACGCATGAGCCATCAAACAGAATAAAGAATACCAGTGGTTCATGTTTTTGGTGTGCAAATGATGGGACACACAAACAACGAAATAAGAGGTCTTTGCTATTGCTGCAGACATCATCTCACATGAGATATAGATAGGTAAATAATTGTTTTGGCACAGAGCAATGTTGGACTCATTTAACACATTAATGCGCATACGTCGACATATTCCAGGTAAGAAAAATGTGTAGTTTTTCCAGGTAAGAAAAATGCGTAATATTTGTAACATTCCGCACGTTGAAATATGTAGACGGTAGAGAAGTTAAAAGGTTCCTCAGTTTGTTCTTTTCTTTTCGTTTGATTGGGTGGTAGGAGTGGGGGGAGATTTCAGATTGACGACAAAGCTGTCAGCCCTCGCGTTCTCACTAGCTTTTCTCATGAGAGGGGATGGAGACCTGCAATACGTTAATGTCCTGACGACAATTTGCTGCAAGTCTAAGCAGGTGTCTTGTGAAGTCGATGAAGACTTGATATCCTTTCTGACATGAGTCTTTATGGTTGGATGTTTTTGAAAACAAATGCTGCAGGAAAGTAAAATGGCAAGTACGAGATCTGAATCGGCGTTTTAGCACGCGAGTTTTCTCCCATATGTTGCTTGGCAGCCTATCCAGAAGTTTTCGGAGACTTCTATACAGTGTCGCTTCAAGCATCGAAACTCACGATGCGAGGCGGCATTCCTAACCTTCCCAGAGTACTACCCTGGTACCCATTTCTGCCAGCGGCTGGGTTGATCGCGGGGTACTTTTTTCCAACCACAAGTACAATTGACACTGAATTAGCCTCATGAAAATAACTCACATACTATGGGACGAATGTAAGACCAGAGCAGAAATAAGAGAAACGGCAATGCATCGAAAAATATAATCTATAACCAAGATAAGAAGGTGGTCATTTATTGGCTATGTGATGAGAGGAGACAACAGGAAAATCTCAAAACAGGTCCTCAAATGGGAACCAGGAGCAAACGAAAAAAGAGGCCGACCTAAAGAAAAACTAAATAGAATACTAAAGCAAGACACAAAAACAACAGACATCAGCAATCTTGCCGAAAATGAACAACTTGCACATAACAGAAACGTGTGGCGTAATACAGTGAGGGTCCTGTTCAAGGTCTGATAACAAAGATCATCGGACACAGAAAGTCCGATTTATGTCTCAAGTGCCGTCTTCGGCTCGAAAGGACAATAGATAGATTGATAGATATATGAGTCTTCATGAGAATAGTTTGACATCAATTAATGATCCTATTTCATTATGTATAGCCCGCGGTAGACAAAAAGGATTTTTTGGTAGGTGAAATAAAAATCCTGTGTCTCACACGTCGTGGCGACTGCTTTGACCAAGCGGCTTTATCGGTCTGGTTCTGTCGTGAGCCGCCCGACGTATACCAGAAATGGAACGAAGTGTGGTAAAGAGAGTTTTTAAAATATTTTGTTTTATTATGTGACAACTCGTACTGAGAGTAGCATCTGCTTACTTAATGGTATACTCTCGCTGTATGGTGCAAGTAATATGTGGTCAATGATCTGCTATCACTGTGTGGCAAGTCTTTTTGAAAGTAGGTACTGTCAATTTATGATCTGCCCTCACTATGTGGCAAGTCTTTTTGAAAGTAGGTACTGTCAATCAATGATCTGCCCTCACTATATGGGAAGTCTTTTTGAAAGTAGGTACTGTCAATTAATGATCTGCTATCACTGTGTGGCAAGTCTTTTTGAAAGTAGGTACTGTCAATTAATGATCTGCCCTCACTATGTGGCAAGTCTTTTTGAAAGTAGGTACCGTCAATTAATGATCTGATATCACTGTGTGACTCATGGTTCTACAACAAGACACAACGATCTTTAGTAGAAAGAGCCATAGAGGTGAAAACAGATCTATACCTATGTTTCATAGATTACACCAAGGCATTTGACAAAGTAAAGCACCAAGAAATAATCAAAACTTTAGAAAGCATAAACGTAGACAGCAAAGATCTAAGAATAATAAAGAACATGTACTGGCAACAAACAGCGGCCATAAGAACTGGGAACCAATTGGGAATGTTTCAACAAATAAAACAGGGTGTTAGACAAGGTTGTGTGCTGTTACCAGATTTGTTTAATATTTATAGTGAGATTATTTTAAGATCCATAAGGGACATGCCTGGAATAACAATTGGAGGTCATAATATAAATAATCTAAGGTATGCTGATGATACAGTCTTAATCGCTAAGAATGAAAATGAGTTACAAGAAAAGTTGGACATTGTAGTGAAAGAAAGTAAAAATAAAGGACTCATCCTTAATAGCAAAAAAACAGAGGTAATGGTAACAACAAAGAAAAAGACATCACCTCAGTGCAAAATAAAGACAAGTGGTACAATATTAAAACAGGTAAATGAATTTAAATATTTGGGAACTTTGTTAACCTCAGACGGAAGATGTACAAAAGAGGTGAGATGCAGAATGGCTCAGGCCAAAGCAGCTTTCCAAAAAATGAGGAAGATACTATGCAATCCATTTTTGACAATAGAAACAAGAAAATGAGTTCTTAAATGTTATGTAGAGCCAGTCTTAACATATGGATGCGAATCATGGACAATAGAACAACAAACAAGAAAATCGCTGGAGTCTATAGAAATGTGGTTTTACAGAAGAAAGTTGAGAGTACCATGGACAGCAAAGAAGAGTAATGTAATGAAGATGTTTTGATAGAGGTCAAAGCAAAAAGAGAGCTAATTTCCAATATTAGGAAGAAACAATCATCATTTTTTGGCCATGTAATGAGAAGAGAACAACTGGAATATATTGTAACAACTGGAAAAATTGAGGGACGAAGAGATAGAGGGAAGCAAAGAGAAAAAATAACAGACAGTTTAAGAGAATGACTTGGCAGAAGGTCAACAACAGAAATGATAAATAGTTGCCGAGATCGAAATTTGTGGAGAGACATGATCACCTACGCCAGTATGTCTGGTACTTGATGATGATGATCACTGTGTGGCAAGTCTTTTTGAAAGTAGGTACTGTCAATTAATGATCTGCTATCACTGTGTGGCAAGTCTTTTTGAAAGTAGGTACTGTCAATTAATGATCTGCCCACACTATGTGGCAAGTCTTTTTGAAAGTAGGTACTGTCAATCAATGATCTGCTATCACTATATGGCAAGTCTTTTTGAAAGTAGGTACTGTCAATTAATGATCTGCTATCACTGTGTGGCAAGTCTTTTTGAAAGTAGGTACTGTCAATTAATGATCTGCTATCACTGTGTGGCAAGTCTTTTTGAAAGTAGGTACTGTCAATTAATGATCTGCTATCACTGTGTGGCAAGTCTTTTTGAAAGTAGGTACTGTCAATTAATGATCTGCTATCACTGTGTGGCAAGTCTTTTTGAAAGTAGGTACTGTCAATTAATGATCTGCCCTCACTATGTGGCAAGTCTTTTTGAAAGTAGGTACAGTCAATTAATGATCTGCCCTAACTATGTGGCAAGTCTTTTTGAAAGTAGGTACTGTCAATTAATGATCTGCTATTACTGTGTGGCAAGTCTTTTTGAAAGTAGGTACTGTCAATTAATGATCTGCTATCAATGTGTGGCAAGTCTTTTTGAAAGTAGGTACTGTCAATTAATGATTTGCTATCACTGTGTGGCAAGTCTTTTTGAAAGTAGGTACTGTCAATCAATGATCTGCTATCACTGTGTGGCAAGTCTTTTTGAAAGTAGGTACTGTCAATTAATGATTTGCTATCACTGTGTGGCAAGTCTTTTTGAAAGTAGGTACTGTCAATTAATGATCTGCTATCACTGTGTGGCAAGTCTTTTTGAAAGTAGGTACTGTCAATTAATGATCTGCCCTCACTATGTGGCAAGTCTTTTTGAAAGTAGGTACTGTCAATCAATGATCTGCTATCACTATATGGCTAGTCTTTTTGAAAGTAGGTACTGTCAATTAATGATCTGCTATTACTGTGTGGCAAGTCTTTTTGAAAGTAGGTACTGTCAATCAATGATCTGCTATTACTGTGTGGCAAGTCTTTTGAAAGTAGGTACTGTCAATTAATGATCTGCTATTACTGTGTGGCAAGTCTTTTTGAAAGTAGGTACTGTCAATTAATTATCTGCTATTACTGTGTGGCAAGTCTTTTTGAAAGTAGGTACTGTCAATTAAAGATCTGGTACCACTGTGTGGGATTCTCCGCTTCGACTCCACTGCCCGTGTACACTTTCCTGACCGTCCAAGCATGATCGTAACATCCGCGATATACGTGTCAAGAGCCGCCTTCCCTCCCCCGTCCATAACTATAGGATCATTTTCCGTTGCGATCGCAATCAGTGTAAGACTTGCAACCACGTCCACATGGCGGATACGGTTAACTTCCCTGAAGGTCCTTTTGAGATCAGAGAAGGATTCACTTTCACATCGAGTAACATTATTTATGGCATGTAAGTGATGTCAGATGACCTACATAGGCGAATTAGGTCGACGTCTCTAGTAGATGCTGTGAACATGTGTGTGACATCACTTGAGAGGCAGGTACCCCAGTACCGTCCCACTTCAACTCTAAGGATCATCAGGGTAAGGTGGATATCCAAGTTATGGACCTGGTTTCATGTTCTTCTGACAGCCGTAGTCGATTCATCTTAGAGAATCAATTTGATCCCTCGCATAGGTTGACTCGCCCCACGGGGGATCAATGTCTCCCTTTCTTGCCAGTAATCAACTACCCCTCTCCCCCATTTTATCCCTCTCCCCTTTCCTGTTTTCATTCACCTCTCCATTCCGTTTCCCCCCTCCTCTCCATTTTTCCCTCCCTCTTCCCTCTCCTTCACATGTATTTCTCCTCTTACACCCTGACGTGCTTTCCCCAGGCGATACTGAGGGTCTACACTCAACATATTTCTAGGTACGTTGGCAACCTTTTACATGAGTCATCATCCCTCTTTACCAACTTATATTTATAATCCATATCAGTACGTATTTTGCCATATTGCTATGATTATTATATATATATATATATATACATAGATATGTATATAAAGAGTAAGTAAAGAGCCCCCGTCACGCCAAGTGGCGTATAGGGAATATGGTGTTAGTGACCATAAATTCTACAGACCTTCAGCACATGATTTTTGGGGTAATGTGGTCGGTATTACGCCCGTGCCGCTTTACTTTCCCAGATAAAATCCGGTACCCATTAAAGGCTGGGTGAACCCGAACCCCGTCGGTTGGGATCGAACCCTACCTTTTGTGCTTTGTAGTCTAGTTCACTAACCACTGAGCTATCGCGGCTCCCTTGATGTGTTAGTAGTGTGGTCATATTTTATGGCTTATGCTCAATGGTGTTTTACTAAGCAGCTTCTCTTGTGACTGAATCTATCGATATTAAATGGGTACCGGATTTTTTCTAGGAAAGTATAGCGGCACGGGCGTAATGCCGACCACATTGTCCCAAAAATCATGTGCTGAAGGTCTATAAAATGTATGGTCACTAACACCATATTCCCTATAAGCCACTTGGCGTGACGGGGGCTCTTTACTTTACTTGTTACTAACAAATCATGATTGCTTACTGTCAAGGTGACAAATGCTATACATTACAACTGTTGCATCCTGTCTGATGCGATGACTTGTACTAATTCACTTATTGAATGTGTTATATTTCATGTCAGCGAATAGCATGGGTTTGTTGTGTCCACATTACTACAGGTAGATATATTGTTTTATACGTATGTTACGTCATCACACACGGTTGAAAGCTTTTTGATATTGATCGTATACAAATTATGTTAGACACTGATTTAACTTCTCTCATGGCTGATTGATGTCGATCGTATACAGATTCTGTCAGACACTGATTTAACTTCTCTCATGGCTGATTGATGTCGATCGTATACAGAATCTGTCAGACACTGATTTAACGTCTCTCATGGCTGATTGATATCGATCGTATACAGATTCTGTCAGACACTGATTTAACTTCTCTCATGGCTGATTGATGTCGATCGTATACAGATTCTGTCAGACACTGATTTAACTTCTCTCATGGCTGATTGATGTCAACGTTTGACTAAGTTAGAGAATGATCGACGCAACTTGATATTCCATCTCTTCCATGTGGTAAAAGTACCAGTATCTGACAGCATTAATACCGTTCAGGAATGAAGTTCAGGGCCTCCACTTATCCTTGTCTAAGTGCATGTCTCCACTTATCCTTGTCTGAGTGCATGTCTCCACTTATCCTTGCCTAAGTGCATGTCTCCACTTATCCTTATCTGAGTGCATGTCTCCACTTATCCTTATCTGAGGGCATGTCTCCACTTATCCTTATCTGAGTGCATGTCTCCACTTATCCTTATCTGAGGGCATGTCTCCAATTATCTTTATCTTAATGCATATCTCCACTTATCCTTATCTGAGGGCATGTCTCCACTTATCCTTATCTGAGTCCATGTCTCCACTTATCCTTATCTGTGTTCATGTCTCCAATTATCTTGATCTTAATGCATGTCTCCACTTAATCGTGTAAGAGTGCATGGCTCCACTTATCCTTATCTAAGTGCAGGGTCTCCATTTATCCTTATCTGAGTGCGTGTCTCCACTTGTCCATATCTACGTACAGGGTCTCCACGTATCCTTATCAGAGTGCGTGTCTCCACTTATCCTTATCTAAGTGCAGGGTCTCCATTTATCCGTATCAGAGTGCGTGTCTCCACTTATCCTTATCTAAGTGCAGGGTCTCCATTTATCCTTATCTGAGTGCGTGTCTCCACTTGTCCATATCTAAGTACAGGGTCTCCATTTATCCTTATCTGAGTGCGTGTCTCCACTTGTCCATATATAAAGTGCAGGGTCTCCATTTATCCTTATCTGAGTGCGTGTCTCCACTTGTCCATATCTAAGTACAGGGTCTCCATTTATCCTTATCTGAGTGTGTGTCTCCACTTGTCCATATCTAAGTACAGGGTCTCCACTTATCCTTATCAGAGTGCGTGTCTCCACTTATCCTTATCTAAGTGCAGGGTCTCCATTTATCCTTATCAAAGTGCATGTCTCAACTTGTAGTTATAGTTAGTCGAAGGCCCAGGTATCACTACAAACGAATTAAAATCCATAATTGCTGAAAGGCACGTGCCAGTGGAATCATCTCATCGCATTGAAGGATCCAAAGAAAGAAAGACAGCTGCAGTCCCCGGTCACAGAAACTACAGCACACGCCAAAAGACACAAGACGTAACCACACCGAAAGTGAACACAACAGAACTCTCCTTCGTCATACGATATCATCATTCCTCGTAAACAATCCGAATATCGAAACACGATCCGGATGGAAAAAAAAAACACACAGCTTATTGTGTGCACATAGCAGCAAACTTAGTAGCTCCGGCTGCAAGCCGGACTTGAATTATGAGGAAACAGCAACAAGGAATACTTTTCAAACAGAGCCTCAACGGTATCTGCAGCCTATCCGCCATATTGACCGGAAGTCCATATTTCCACTTATCCTTATATAGCAAGAATAGTCATTCCATCTTCACTCTTTGAGTAACCTTTCTTCTTTGATCAAAGTCGAGGTGGCCAAATTTTAAAACCAGGTCGACTAGAATGATATATGTTGCTAGAATAAGATAGCTTGATAAACTATTATTTAGTTTGTACATTCTATATTGATTAAGATACAATTATTAACTATTATTTACCTTTTACATTCAATATTGATTAAGATACAATGATAAACTATTATTGTAGCTGATACATTCTTTATTGATTAGGATGCAATGAATGATAGGTTATAATTTAATTGAAGCTTTCTATCTTAATTACGACACAATGATAAACTACTAGTCAGTTCAATTATTTGTTATTGATTAGTAGGGTACAACAATAAACTATTTGCTAGTTATTTGTTTTTGATTAGTAGGATACAACAATAAACTATTTGCTAGTTATTCGTTATTGATTGTACAATACATGGAATGCTTTTTATATAGCGCTAACCCTAATTTACTTTGCACACGCACAATCACTCAAAAAAAAAAGAGAGAAAAAATGCAGACACTGCATGTACTTCCCAGACAGAAGTATATATTGAAATCTCCCCAACCAGGAGTACAAGCCTTGTAGAGTGGCGAAGCTGATTTATGTCGAAGCTGATTTATGTCGAAGCTGATAAGAGTTTCAATTTTACACACAATGTATTTACATCAATGTGGCCCTCGTTCAAAGATCAAGTTGTGCTGTTTTTTTTAAATATTGCTTCAACACAGCAATCAGACACCAATCCTCACAGTCTATCAACTTCACAATGGTACGATATTTTTATCACGTGAGATCGAAACGTTATTATCAGAAATTAAGTAGGCGGATTGGTACAATATGAGAGTCAAGTGGAGTTATATTGCATGTGAGGTGTGCGTGTGACTGCTATAGGAGTCCACTATGTCCTGTCTCTTATCTCATACCACATTCTAAGAAATCGCTGTTCTCCCTTCCCTCTCTCTCTCCCTCTCTCTCTCTATCTATCTTCTGTTACCTTACACTACATTCTAAGAAATCGCTGTTCTCCCTTCCCTCTCTCTCTCTCCCTCTCTCTCTCTCTATCTATCTTCTGTTACCTTACACCACATTCTAAGAAATCGCTGTTATTCCTTTTCTCTCTATTCTCTTACCTTACTCCACATTTTAAGAAAGCGCGGTTATTTCCTTTATCTCTCTCTCTCTCTCTCTCTCTCTCTCTCTCTCTCTCTCTTCTCTTACCTTACACTCATCATCATCATGTGCCATACCGGTTGGCGTAGGCGATCATGTCCTTCCACAATCTTCTATCTACAGTGCATCGTATCAGTTCTGTTGTTGACTGTTTTCCAGCCACGACACCAAGCTATCCAGTCCTTTCTCTCTTTGTCGTCCGCGATCTCTCTTTCTTTTTATGTTGCCAGTTGTAACCAAGTATTCCAACTTTCCTCTTCTCATGATGTTTCCGAAAAATGTTGATTGTTTCTTTCTGATGTTTTTTTATGAGCTCCCTTTTTGTGTTGGCCTCTTTGAGAACTTCCTCATTGGTCTTTTTAGCTGTCCAGGGAACTTTTAACATTCTTTTGAGAAATCCCGTCTCTGTGGTCTCTAATCGTCTTTTCATTTGTTTGTCTACTGTCCATGATTCGCTTCCATAGTTCATAAATGGTTCTATATAACACCGATGTACTCTCTTTCTCATTTCTATTGACATAGATTTGTTGCATAAGATATTTTTCATTTTCTGAAATGCTATTTTGGTCTGAGCTATTCTGCTGTTTATTTCTGTGGTGCATCTCCCATCTGATGTAATTATCTTACACTACATCCTAAAAAATCGCGGTTATTTCCTCTCTCTCACTCTCTCTCTCTCTCTCTCTGTATCTCTCTCACTTCTCTTATCTTACACTACATTCTTAAAAAATCGCGGTTATTTCCTCTCTCTCACTCTCTCTCTCTCTCTCTCTCTCTGTATCTCTCTCACTTCTCTTATCTTACACTACATTCTTAAAAAATCGCGGTTATTTCCTCTCTCTCTCTCTCTCTCTCTCTCTCTCTACCTCTCTCTCTTCGCTTCCTCCGGTAGATGGAACGTTCTAGTTCTTGCCCCTCTGCTAACCTCATTGTCCATTGATGTTGCATTTCTCAGATGTTGTAAGTTAATTTTACTCTGGGACTACTACTGGCTTATCATCCATCTCCACTATTAAGTTATGTTATGTGTGCACTTCATTTGTTGTCTCTGTATGTAGCTCACAATTGATTCAATGCCCAATCTCTCTATTACGTCATCGTTTCTGATTCCGCTTCTTCTGATAACTCCAAGCGGTTTTCTCAAACATCTCATCTCTGCCATAACTAGTTACCTCTTACGTTTATTCGCAAGGTCATTATGTGCATAGATAGCACAAGATGGGAATGAATCTACTCTATATGAGAAGTTACATATTATGATAAGTATTATCTCGTGTTGAAGTATAGGGGCTTGCTGACCCAATTCCTAGTTTGCCATGTTACATCGAATGTCTATTTCTTGATCCATCTTGCCATCTTCAGAGAATGTTGTTCCTAGCTATTTAAAGAATGTGACTTGCTTTATAATGTGTTGTTCTGCAGCTGTGTTTAACAGCTCCTTTGTCGTTCCATTATCATGACTTCTGTTTTATCAGTTACATTGTCATTGTTGTTATTCTACTTCTGCCTATAACTCTGTCATCCATGATTATGCTTATGGTTACTCGAAGGCCCCTGTATCACTGCAAACGAATTAAAATCCATAAATGCTCAACTGCTCGTACCAGTGGAATCATCAGAATTACCATCTCATCTCATTGAAGGATCCAAACAGAGAAAGGCAGTTGCAGTCCCCATCATAGCAGCTGCAGCACAAGTCAAAAGACATAAGGGCAAGCGGCACCGAAAGTGAACGCAGCTAAACTGTCCTTTGTCATACGATATCGCCGTTCATCGTAAGCAATCGGAATATCGAAACACGATCCGGATGAAAACACAGCTCAAAGTGTGCACAGAGTACTAAACTCAGTAGCTCCAGTAGCAAGCCGGACTTTGAAATTTGAGGAAACTGCAACAAGGAACACTTTTCAGACTGAACCTCAGTGGTTCCTGCTGTTTATCCGTCATATTGAACGGAAATCCCAACTCTGTCGCCCAATACCAGGTTAATTGTGTTCAGTACTGATTGTGAAAACAATATGTTTTATTTGTAAATGAACATTGCTTATTTAAATGGATATCGATCTAGTATCATCATAAAGTGCACTGTACTGTGTATAAGATTGCTCCTATCATAACCCGTGTGAAGGAATCTCTGCCTCCAGGAAATCTCCAACTTCTATTGACAAGTTCCTGGTATCTTATTCCTGTCTTTCTGGAACCACACCCTATATTATTGTTCTTTCCGGCCACAGTGTCTTGATTCACATAAATAATTAGAAATACATTCATTCAATTGTTGCATTCGGACTGAGTTCATGAGTACTCCAATACCTTGTCTCATGACATGTCAGTTGAGCGCACAAACTCCGTAACATTCTCAACCTGCCTTTGATCATTAAAAAGAGTTCCAATGCTTAGAAGTTAATGTATCAGCAAATGGTATCATCAAGACCGAAACGTCACAAGAAAGCTAAATAATCGAACAGATAACAATATAACACTTACATGTGACGACACAGAGCATTGTACAACTCAGCATTGCAACCAACATTGTGCTACTAGCATCAAACATGGACCGTTGGCAGCGAAAGAGAAAATAAAGTTCACAACTGTTAACGTGAGATGCCTTGGAACAATACTTGATGTGACAATAAAATACAGAAATTAGGAAAAGAGTAGGAGTAACATACGTCGTGAGTTATATCCGACGACTAACTGTGTTTCACGTGTTCGGATTTGGAGTAAAAAACGATGTCCTAACATCATCAAGCGCTATACATTAAAAAAAAAATATGACGGTCATCATTTTCAGGAGGCCGTGAACTTCCGGTCAATATGGTGGATAAGCGGCAGGAACCATAGAAGGCTATGTCTAAAAAGTGCCCCTTATTGCATTTTCCTCATATTCCAAGTCCGACTTGTTGCAGGAGCTACTGAGTTAAGTAACACCGTGAGCTGTGTGTTTCATCCGTTTTTATCATGCTTAGATATTCCGATTGGTTACGATGCATGATGATATCGTATGACTGGGAACAGTTGGCTGTGTTCACTTTCTGTGCGGTTTCGGTTTATGTCTTTTGGCGTGTCCTGAGACTGCTATGATGGGGTATGCAGCTACCTTTCTTTGATTGGGAGATGAGTTAGTAATTCGGATGATTCCACTGGCACGGGCGGTTGAGCAATTATGGATTTTAATTCGTTTGCAGTGATACAGGGGCCTTCCATAACCATAACAATAATAACAATCTAGAGAAAAGATATTAAAAGGTTTGCTCGTGTATTACAGGTATCAGTAAACGCCATTCCACAACAAACATTGTACAGATGCAACAAAAGAAGGGATAGAGGAAGATCTCTAAAATGTGGACAAGCAAAATACCTAAAGCCACACAAGTGCCGTGTGTGGGACGAACCAAAGGTCACTATCAAGAACGTTCCATTTTTCTCGACGCTGAAAGGCGAAAGATGATAAGGATAAGAGAAGAAGAGGAGAAGAGAAAAAAGAATAAACAGAAAAGTAGAAGAAGAAGAGGAAAGATAAGAAGTTTTTATATTTTAAAGATTGTGCGGATTTTTATTTATTTAAAATGTTCAACTGAACAACAAAGCACAAGTTGTTTTCCTGTCATTTTTTCAATTGCTAGAGCTTCTTTAAGTGTTCAACTTAATCACAGAGAAACATCTCTGATGTGACTAACTGTTTGGTATCATCTAGACAGAGAAACATCTCTGATGTGACTAACTGTTTGGTATCATCTAGACAGAGAAACATCTCTGTGTGACTAACTGTTCTGTAACATCTAGACAGAGAAACATCTCTGATGTGACTAACTGTTCTGTAACATCTAGACAGAGAAATATCTCTGATGTGACTGTTTGGTATCATCTAGACAGAGAAACATCTCTGATGTGACTTACTGTTCTGTAACATCAAAACAGAGAAACATCTCTGATGTGACTAACTGTTTGGTATCATCTAGACAGAGAAACATCTCTGTGTGACTAACTGTTCTGTAACATCTAGACAGAGAAACATCTCTGTGTGACTAACTGTTCTGTAACATCTAGACAGAGAAACATCTCTGTGTGACTAACTGTTCTGCAACATCTAGACAGAGAAACATCTCTGATGTGACTAACTGTTTGGTATCATCTAGACAGAGAAACATCTCTGATGTGACTAACTGCTCTGTAACATCTAGGCAGAGAAACATCTCTGATGTGACTAACTGTTCTGTAACATCTAGACAGAGAAACATCTCTGATGTGACTAACTATTCTGTATCATCTAGACAGAGAAACATCTCTGATGTGACTAACTGTTCTGTAACATCTAGACAGAGAAACATCTCTGATGTGACTAACTATTCTGTATCATCTAGACAGAGAAATATCTCTGATGTGACTAACTGTTCTGTAACATCTAGACAGAGAAACATCTCTGATGTGATTAACTGTTCTGTAACATCTAGACAGAGAAACATCTCTGATGTGACTAACTATTCTGTATCATCTAGCTAGACAGAGAAATATCTCTGATGTGACTAACTGTTTGGTATCATCTAGACAGAGAATCATCTCTGATGTGACTAACTGTTCTGCATCATCTAGACAGAGAAACATCTCTGATGTGACTAACTGTTCTGTATCATCTAGACAGAGAAACATCTCTGATGTGACTAACTGTTCTGTAACATCTAGACAGAGAAACATCTCTGATGTGACTAACTATTCTGTATCATCTAGACAGAGAAACATCTCTGATGTGACTAACTGTTCTGTATCATCTAGACAGAGAAACATCTCTGATGTGACTAGTTGTTCGGCACTACGTAAGAAAGAATAAAAGAACAGAAAGAACCAATGACAACATTTACAGATTGACCTAAAAATATTACGGTTGTACTCTTCTATCTGTTAGTACGGCAAGTACAAGTATGTGTCAGGTGGTTAGTACTACGCCCAAAGTTAATTATTTAGCAAAGAACAAATCTCTAACACCCATTTAAGGTTGTGTTAAACCAAACCCTGATCGACAGGCCGATTAAACCCGATGTCAACTCACTAACCCACCAGTCTTTGATGGTTTGAATTCAACCTTTACTTTATTTATATGCATGAATAACCATTGCTATGCCGTTCAAAGCAAATAGAAATCAAAATGTTACAATTAGGAACTCAAGTGAGACCAATCTGCTTATTAAAATAGGGAGTATTAACCACTTCATGTGCCGACAGCTGCAGTGAGATCACAGATAACGGTAAATATTGAGGAACTTGAGTACTCACTGGCGGGATTCGAACCTAAAAGAGGTTAACATCACATCCAAATTTTTCAACACAATTTAATTTAAAAAAGAAGATATTGAAATAAAGTGTGTGTTTTATGCAGCATTAGCATTTCATCAGCGTTCATTTTTGTGATATATAGATATTTGCGATACGCGGATGACACAGTCTTAATATCAGAGACAGAGAAGGAATTACAAGAAATAATAGACATAATAGTAAAATAAGGAAACAAGAAAGGTCTCAGTCTTAATAGTAAGAAAACAGAAGTAATGGTCAAATCGAAGAAACAATTACCATCATACAAACTAAACTGGGTCAAACCTGAAACAATTGCAACGCGTCAAATACTTGGGCACAATCAAATGGAACACATAGAAAATGCACCACAGAAATAAAAAGCAGAATAGCTCAGGAAAAAATAGCATTTTAGAAAATAAAAAACTTTTTTATGCAATAATTCTCTGTTATTAGAAGTGAGAAAGAGAGCTCACCGGTGCTATATAGAGCCAATTCGAACCTATGGAAGCAAATCATAAACAATAGACAAACAAATGAAAAGATTAATAGATGCCACAGAGATGAGATTTATCAGAAGAATGTTGAAAGTTTCATGAACAACTAAAAAGACCAATTAAGACATCTTCAAAGAACCCAACACAAAAAGGGAGCTCATAAAAAAGCATCATAAAAAACTATCAACATTTTTGGTACACATAATGAAAAGAGGAAAGTTGGAATACTTGGTGACAACTGGTAAAATACAGGGAAAGAGAGATCGCGGGCTCCCCCCCCCCCCATGAACTACTTATCCAACTCCATTATAACCTACTTACCACCCCCCCTCCCCAGCCATGAACTACGTATCAAGCTAAATTATAACCTACTTACCAGCCCCCCCTCCCCAGCCATGAACTACGTATCAAGCTAAATTATAACCTACTTACCACCCCCCCCTCCCCAGCCATGAACTACGTATCAAGCTAAATTATAACCTTCTTACCACCCCCCTCCCCAGCCATGAACTACGTATCAAGCTAAATTATAACCTACTTACCACCCCCCCCTCCCCAGCCATGAACTACGTATCAAGCTAAATTATAACCTACTTACCACCCCCCTCCCCAGCCATGAACTACGTATCAAGCTAAATTATAACCTATTTACCACCCCCCCCTCCCCAGCCATGAACTACGTATCAAGCTAAATTATAACCTACTTACCAACCCCCCTCCCCAGCCATGAACTACGTATCAAGCTAAATTATAACTTACTTACCACCCCCCCTCCCCAGCCATGAACTACGTATCAAGCTAAATTATAACCTACTTACCACCCCCCTCCCCACCATGAACTACGTATCAAGCTAAATTATAACCTACTTACCACCCCCCCCTCCCCAGCCATGAACTACGTATCAAGCTAAATTATAACCTACTTACCACCCCCCCTCCCCAGCCATGAACTACGTATCAAGCTAAATTATAACCTACTTACCACCCCCCTCCCCAACCATGAATTACGTATCAAGCTAAATTATAACCTACTTACCACCCCCCCCTCCCCAGCCATGAACTACGTATCAAGCTAAATTATAAGCTACTTACCACCCCCCCCTCCCCAGCCATGAACTACGTATCAAGCTAAATTATAACCTACTTACCACCCCCCCTTCCCCAGCCATGAACTACGTATCAAGCTAAATTATAACCTACTTACCACCCCCCCTCCCCAGCCATGAACTACGTATCAAGCTAAATTATAACCTACTTACCACCCCCCCTCCCCAGCCATGAATTACGTATCAAGCTAAATTATAACCTACTTACCACCCCCCCTCCCCCATGAACTACGTATCAAGCTAAATTATAACCTACTTACCACCCCCCCTCCCCAGCCATGAACTACGTATCAAGCTAAATTATAACCTACTTACCACCCCCCCTCCCCAGCCATGAACTACGTATCAATCTAAATTATAACCTACTTACCACCGCCCCCCCCTTCCCAGCCATGAACTACGTATCAAGCTAAATTATAACCTACTTACCACCCCCCCCTCCCTAGCCATGAACTACGTATCAAGCTAAATTATAACCTACTTACCACCACC
The DNA here is from genome assembly GCA_032433765.1 of Megaustenia siamemsis. Lineage (NCBI taxonomy): Eukaryota > Metazoa > Mollusca > Gastropoda > Stylommatophora > Ariophantidae > Megaustenia > Megaustenia siamemsis. Next base: position 94,610,544 of record JAVIAB010000051.1, read on the forward strand.
CCCCCTCCCCAGCTATGAACTACGTATCAAGCTAAATTATAACCTACTTACCACCCCCCCTCCCCAGCCATGAACTACGTATCAAGCTAAATTATAACCTACTTACCACCCCCCCTCCCCAGCCATGAACTACATATCAAGCTAAATTATAACCTACTTACCACCCCCCTCCCCAGCCATGAACTACGTATCAAGCTAAATTATAACCTACTTACCACCCCCCCCAGCCATGAACTACGTATCACGCTAAATTATAACCTACTTACCACCCCCCTCCCCAGCCATGAACTACGTATCAAGCTAAATTATAACCTACTTACCACCCCCCCTCCCCAGCCATGAACTACGTATCAAGCTAAATTATAACCTTCTTACCACCCGCCCCCTCCCCAGCCATGAACTACGTATCAAGCTAAATTATAACCTACTTACCACCCCCCCTCCCCAGCCATGAACTACGTATCAAGCTAAATTATAACCTACTTACCACCCCCCTCCCCAGCCATGAACTACGTATCAAGCTAAATTATAACCTACTTACCACCCCCCCTCCCCAGCCATGAACTACGTATCAAGCTAAATTATAACCTACTTACCACCCCCCCTCCCCAGCCATGAACTACGTATCAAGCTAAATTATAACCTACTAACCACCCCCCCCTCCCCAGCCATGAACTACGTATCAAGCTAAATTATAACCTACTTACCACCCCCCCTCCCCAGCCATGAACTACGTATCAAGCTAAATTATAACCTACTTACCACCCCCCCCTCCCCAGCCATGAACTACGTATCAAGCTAAATTATAACCTACTTACCACCCCCCTCCCCAGCCATTAACTACGTATCAAGCTAAATTACAACCTACTTACCACCCCCCCCGGCCATGAACTACGTATCAAGCTAAATTATAACCTACTTACCACCCCCCCCAGCCATGAACTACGTATCAAGCTAAATTATAACCTACTTACCACCCCCCCCTCCCCAGCCATGAACTACGTATCAAGCTAAATTATAACCTACTTACCACCCCCCCTCCCCAGCCATGAACTACGTATCAAGCTAAATTATAACCTTCTTACCACCCCCCCTCCCCAGCCATGAACTACGTATCAAGCTAAATTATAACCTACTTACCACCCCCCCCCTCCCCAGCCATAAACTACGTATCAAGCTAAATTATAACCTACTTACCACCCCCCTCCCCAGCCATGAACTACGTATCAAGCTAAATTATAACCTACTTACCACCCCCCCCCTCCCCAGCCATGAACTACGTATCAAGCTAAATTATAACCTACTTACCACCCCCCTCCCCAGCCATGAACTACGTATCAAGCTAAATTATAACCTACTTACCACCCCCCCCCTCCCCAGCCATGAACTACGTATCAAGCTAAATTATAACCTACTTACCACCCCCCCTCCCCAGCCATGAACTACGTATCAAGCTAAATTATAACCTACTTACCACCCCCCCTCCCCAGCCATGAACTACGTATCAAGCTAAATTATAACCTACTTACCACCCCCCTCCCCAGCCTTGAACTACGTATCAAGCTAAATTATAACCTACTTACCACCCCCCCCCTTCCCCAGCCATGAACTACGTATCAAGCTAAATTATAACCTACTTACCACCCCCCCTCCCCAGCCATGAACTACGTATCAAGCTAAATTATAACCTACTTACCACCCCCCCTCCCCAGCCATGAACTACGTATCAAGCTAAATTATATCCTACTTACCACCCCCCTCCCCAGCCATGAACTACGTATCAAGCTAAATTATAACCTACTTACCACCCCCCCCTCCCCAGCCATGAACTACGTATCTAGCTAAATTATAACCTACTTACCACCCCCCTCCCCAGCCATGAACTACGTATCAATCTAAATTATAACCTACTTACCACCCCCCACCTCCCCAGCCATGAACTACGTATCAAGCTAAATTATAACCTACTTACCACCCCCCCCTCCCTAGCCATGAACTACGTATCAAGCTAAATTATAACCTACTTACCACCACCCCCCCTCCTCAGCTATGAACTACGTATCAAGCTAAATTATAATCTACTTACCACCCCCCCTCCCCAGCCATGAACTACGTATCAAGCTAAATTATAACCTACTTACCACCCCCCCTCCCCAGCCATGAACTACGTATCAAGCTAAATTATAACCTACTTACCACCCCCCCTCCCCTGCCATGAACTACGTATCAAGCTAAATTATAACCTACTTACCACCCCCCCCAGCCATGAACTACGTATCAAGCTAAATTATAACCTACTTACCCCCCCCTCCCCAGCCATGAACTACGTATCAAGCTAAGTTATAACCTACTTACCACCCCCCCTCCCCAGCCATGAACTACGTATCAAGCTAAATTATAACCTACTTACCACCCCCCCTCCCCAGCCATGAACTACGTATCAAGCTAAATTATAACCTACTTACCACCCCCCCTCCCCAGCCATGATCTACGTATCAAGCTAAATTATAACCTACTTACCACCCCCCCTCCCAAGCCATGAACTACGTATCAAGCTAAATTATAACCTACTTACCACCCCCCCTCCCCAGCCATGAACTACGTATCAAGCTAAAATATAACCTACTTACCACCCCCCCCCATCCCCAGCCATGAACTACGTATCAAGCTAAATTATAACCTACTTACTTCTCCTCCTCACGAACTACTTATCAAGCTCCAACATAACCTACTTACCTCTCCCCCTCACGAACTACTTATCAAGCTCCATTATAACCTACTTACCTCTCCCCCTCACGAACTACTTATTAAGCTCCATTATAACCTACTTACCTCTCCCCCACACGAACTACTTATTAAGCTCCATTATAACCTACTTACCTCTCCCTCACACGAACTACTTATTAAGCTCCATTATAACCTACTTACCTCTCCCCCTCACGAACTACTTATTAAGCTCCATTATAACCTACTTACCTCTCCCCCACACGAACTACTTATTAAGCTCCATTATAACCTACTTACCTCTCCCCCACACGAACTACTTATTAAGCTCCATTATAACCTACTTACCTCTCCCCCTCACGAACTACTTATTAAGCTCCATTATAACCTACTTACCTCTCCCTCACACGAACTACTTATTAAGCTCCATTATAACCTACTTATCTCTCCCCCTCACGAACTACTTATCAAGATCCATTATAACCTACTTACCTCTCCCCCTCACGAACTACTTATCAAGATCCATTATAACCTACTTACCTCTCCCCCACACGAACTACTTATCAAGCTCCAATATAACCTACTTACCTCTCCCCCTCACGAACTACTTATCAAGATCCATTATAACCTACTTACCTCTCCCCCTCACGAACTACTTATCAAGATCCATTATAACCTACTTACCTCTCCCCCTCACGAACTACTTATCAAGCTCCAACATAACCTACTTACCTCTCCCCCTCACGAACTACTTATCAAGCTCCAACATAACCTACTTACCTCTCCCCCTCACGAACTACTTATCAAGATCCATTATAACCTACTTACCTCTCCCCTTCACGAACTACTTATCAAGCTCCAACATAACCTACTTACCTCTCCCCCTCACGAACCACTTATTATCCTCTATTATAACCTACTAACCTCTCCTCCTCACGAACTACGTATCAAGCTCCAACATAACTTACTTACCTCTCCCCCACACGAACTACTTATTAAGCTCCATTATAACCTACTTACCTCTCCCCCACACGAACTACTTATTAAGCTCCAACATAACCTACTTACCTCTCCCCTCACGAACTACTTATCAAGATCCATTATAACCTACTTACCTCTCCCCTTCACGAACTACTTATCAAGCTCCAACATAACCTACTTACCTCTCCCCCTCACGAACCACTTATTATCCTCTATTATAACCTACTTACCTCTCCTCCTCACGAACTACGTATCAAGCTCCAACATAACTTACTTACCTCTCCCCCACACGAACTACTTATTAAGCTCCATTATAACCTACTTACCTCTCCCCCACACGAACTACTTATTAAGCTCCATTATAACCTACTTACCTCTCCCCCTCACGAACTACTTATTAAGCTCCATTATAACCTACTTACCTCTCCCCCACACGAACTACTTATTAAGCTCCATTATAACCTACTTATCTCTCCCCCTCACGAACTACTTATCAAGATCCATTATAACCTACTTACCTCTCCCCCTCACGAACTACTTATCAAGATCCATTATAACCTACTTACCTCTCCCCCACACGAACTACTTATCAAGCTCCATTATAACCTACTTACCTCTCCCCCTCACTAACTACTTATCAAGATCCATTATAACCTACTTACCTCTCCCCCTCACGAACTACTTATCAAGATCCATTATAACCTACTTACCTCTCCCCCTCACGAACTACTTATCAAGCTCCAACGTAACCTACTTACCTCTCCCCCTCACGAACTACTTATCAAGATCCATTATAACCTACTTACCTCTCCCCCTCACGAACTACTTATCAAGCTCCAACATAACCTACTTACCTCTCCCCCTCACGAACCACTTATTATCCTCTATTATAACCTACTTACCTCTCCTCCTCACGAACTACGTATCAAACTCCAACATAACTTACTTACCTCTCCCCCTCACGAACTAGTTATTAAGCTCCATTATAATCTAATTAACACACCCCTCTCCTCCCATGAACTTTCTTATTTTATACTATCAAGCTCCAATATAACCTACTTACCACTCACCCAATGAACTACTTATCAAGCTCCAATATAATCTACTTACCACTCACCCAATGATCTACTTATCAAGCTCCAATATAACCTACTTACCACTCACCCAATGAACTACTTATCAAGCTCCAATATAACCTACTTACCACTCACCCAATGAACTACTTATCAAGCTCCAATATAACCTACTTACCACTCACCCAATGATCTACTTATCAAGCTCCAATATAATCTACTTACCACTCACCCAATGAACTACTTATCAAGCTCCAATATAACCTACTTACCACTCACCCAATGAACTACTTATCAAGCTCCAATATAACCTACTTACCACTCACCCAATGATCTACTTATCAAGCTCCAATATAATCTACTTACCACTCACCCAATGAACTACTTATCAAGCTCCAATATAACCTACTTACCACTCACCCAATGAACTACTTATCAAGCTCCAATATAACCTACTTACCACTCACCCAATGAACTACTTATCAAGCTCCAATATAACCTACTTACCACTCACCCAATGAACTACTTATCAAGCTCCAATATAACCTACTTACCACTCTCCCCACGATCTACTTGTCTATTTATTCTCACGACATATTGAACACATTCTCCAACAAGCTATATAACAACCTCTCTCACAGGTCAGTAAACACTTTCTCCACAAAATATTTAACAATAATCTCACGATCTATTTTGAAATATCCTTAACGACCTATTAATCCTCATCGTGACCTACTCAACTTTCTAATATCCTCATTGACCGAAACAATATTCCCATGAAACTATAATTCAATCTCTCCCTTTTCACAACATTACTTCACAAAACTGATCTACCAAGAGTCTTGGTTCTCATTTTGTGGGTGACGGTCCCAAAGTGTTTCTTGGGAGGTCGCCACTGAAATTGTTACTTGTAATTATTTTAATTGAACATGTCTATTAGTATCCCTTATATGCGTATTTATTTCAAAATCTCTGAGTTATAATGTTTTATTATGGTCCATTCACGCAATTTTGCCCAAACAAACTTTCAATTTTCTTGGAAACTATTTGGTGTCTTGCTGTCAGTTTTTGCATCCAGTTTTAGATTCTCCTGGACCTTAAGAGTTTGTAAATGTTAAGTCCAAAAGCAAAGTGGATTTTGCACAAATGAGTACTTCTTATCTAAATTGTATTTTAAAACATCATCATCATCACAATCATCATCATCAACATGTGCAATACCGGTTGGGTTGCGCGATTATGTTCTTCAACAATTCTCTATCTACAGTACATCGCATCAAGTCTGTTGTTGGCTGTCTTCCATGCCATGACGCAAGCTATCCAGTATCGACTCTCTTTCCCGCCATGTATGTTCCTGAAACATATATAGATATAAGAAACATTACATTTTACAGTACAACATTCATAATTCAAAGGCATTCCACACCTTAAGGTTAAGGACGTCATTTCTCTGTTTCATATTTTCCCTCTTCTCTTGTTATGGTTATGGAAGGCCCCGGTATCACTGCAAACGAATTAAATTCCATAATTGCTCAACCGCCAGTGACGGTGAATCATCCGAATTAATATCTCATCTCCCAAACAAAGAAAGGTGGCTGTAATCCCTATCATAGCAGTCTCAGTACAACCCAAAATACATACGGCGAAACCAAACAGAAAGTGAACATGGCCATCTGTTCCCCGCCATACAATACCATCATTCATCGTAAGCAATCGGAATATTGAAACACAATCAAAACTGATGAAGCGTCCAGCTGAGGGTGTTCAGAGAGCACGTGATTCAGTAACATATTGACCAGACTTCATCCCTAAAATGTTGATCGCCATATTTTTTTAAATATATAGCCCTTTATGATGGTAGGACATCGTTTTGTCTCCCAATCCGAACATATGAAACACAGTTTTCGTTGGATTATCCTCGTCACACACCGACCAACAGACCGTCAGATCTCCCTTGTACTGTGAATGAAATGAGACACCAGTAAACAAGACCACCCTCGATCTCACAGTAGCCCTCTTGAATCTAGACAACACCTCACCTGACTAACATGAAACTCCGGGAGTCACACCAGGGCTGAAAAGTCATGGACAAAACTCCGCCATTTCGCCCTTCATTAAAGTCATACGGCCTGTAGGGATATACGATCAGCCATAATGATGACGTACCACATACAACAATGAATTAGCCTACAAATGACCGATTAATCTAGTAAATGCAGCCAACATCGCATGAAACACGATAACAATGGTGCAAAATCCCTAAAGTGAAACCTTCGGTTGACTTGGCAGAGCAGTCCATATTAATGAGTTGTAACATGTAAATAATTGGCGTCAAACAATTCCAGCGACGGCCTTTGAATAGCACTCAACATGATGACTTAAACCGCATATCAACTCCAAGAGACTGGGGAAGGTCGCATCCACAACACTTGACCTGCCAAAGAGGAATATTGCCCTGTGTACGACTCCGCATCACCGGTGCAGGTCTGTTAAATGGAACATCAGGTTGACTTCAACGCAGAAATCTGCAATGGAGAGCTGAAATTAATCAGTCCCCAAATGCAAATCCTACAGCGATCGAGAAAACATGAACGGCATTCCACCATCTTGGAACCGGAAGTCCCAGAAAAGAGTACTGAGTATTACTATGCTGTTCATTCAGTACTTTTTCTATTAACGATGCTAGAGATGTTTTCCACTAATTCGTGAAAGCTCTGGTTTGCCAATAAAGGGTATCTATAAGACAATGAGTAGGGGGGAGGGGGTGTCATCGAGAGAGATTGGCCTACTATTCTAGAGAGGTTCGTATGACAGATGATTGTCTGTCTGTGCTAAGGCCGGATCTCTCCAGACAGAACACCTCTCCTTGGCTTCCAATAAAGACGTTAGAGAACTGGACAAACAGTCGTAGACAGTAGCATACATTCGTGAACAGCGACATTACTGACAACTTCATGCAATTTGTTTAGGGACCGGCTCCACTTGCCACTATTCCAACAGGTTTAATGGCATATGACACCGTTAGCCAAAAATTACAAAGACCTGCAATCACAAATCACATTATACTCACATACTCCGTAGTGAAATATACAAATCAACAGCTGCAACTCAATTTTATCTAACTGTCTCTAATAGAATTTCTAAAGCCTTTACAATTGTCCAGGATGGACTCAGCTTCTAAATCATTATATGTCTATCTAAATATAATTCCTCTAACTTGTTGGCTGATCTTTCTACCTGAATTCTAGCTATATAGCCTTCACTATCCTGATGTCACCCATTTCTTTAGATGTTATCTGTCCCGCCAGCGCGATTCCTGATCTAATCCTACGTCTTGTATGTTCAAAGTACTGGCTAGAACTACCTAGCTCAGCCATCTAGTTTGACTCGTCGACTTCAACACATGGCCATAGCTAAATCATGCAACCTCGAGATGTCCTTCAAATTAGCCAGTGTTCAACTTGGCTAAATAACTTGACATTTCCCGATCATTCTCTTGTTAACTTTTCTAACTCCACTCTTTTAGTAGATTATTTAACCCTCTGAACCCCAAGATCTGGTACACTACTTCCTTCAGAAACTGACGAATCTAGGAGGTTCACAACTTTTATTGGCTTGAGAAAATGCAAACCATTTAGCTGTCAGTGTTCTTCCTCTTCCCAAAGCACATGTCCTTAATATTTCTTCCAGCACTAAATGTCTGTCTTCAAGATTACAAATCTGAAATATCAAATATTTAAAACGTGGTGTTCTTTGCTGCCCCTTGTCCTTTGACTTTAACCAGCACAAGTTATAATGGAAGGTGCAAATTGTAGAGCGGGAGTTCATGAGAAGTGTGGCCATACTCTGTCATTATTTTGTCAATCAAAAGCGTCCTCAGCTACTTCCTCTGTTTCACAAGCTGCAATAACTCTGATTTAAACTGGTTGTCGTGAAAGGGAACATTTTCCTTTGCAAGCCACGTCTTGATTTGATCTTTTGTGCTTGATGAAGATGGAACTTTGTCTTGTTGCTCTGCAACATAATGATGCATTGTGCATTACCAAGCGTGACGTCTATCCCGGATGGGCAGGATAGTGTTCTATATCCAATCCCTGAAAGTGTGTCCATTCATTCCAGAGTGGTAGTCGTAACCGTCTGTAGACTTTGAACAAACTCAGCTTCATTGACATATCTATTCTCTCTGCTGCCAGTACGTGCTATTATAATGCGTTGTCCTTTGCTGCTAGATATTTTCCGTTTACTGTCAAGTGATTGCCATTCTCTCTCAAAGGTATCATCATTATCATGTGCCATACCGGTTGGCGTAGACGATCATGTCCACAATCTTCTATCTACAGTGCATCGTATCAGTTCTGTTGTTGACTGTTTTCCATGCCATGACACCAAGCTATCCAGTATTTTCTTTCTTTGTCGTCCGCGATTTCTCTTTTCTTTTATTTTGCCAGTTGTAACCAAGTATTCCAACTTTCCTCTTCTCATGATGTGCCCGAAAAAATGTTGATTGCTTCTTTCTGATGTTTTTTAAGAGCTCCCTTTTTGTGTTGGCCGCTTTGAGAACTTCCACATTGGTCTTTTTATCTGTCCAGGAAACTTTCAACATTCTTCTGAGAAATCCCATCTCTGTGACCTCCAATCATCTTTTCATTTGTGTGTCTATTGTTTATGATTCGCTTCCATAGGTCAGAATTGGTTCTATATAGCACCGATGAGTTCTCTTTCTCTCTTCTAATAACAGAGACTTATTGCATAATACGTTTTTCATTTCCTGAAATGCTATATTGACCTGAGCTATTCTGATTTTTATTTCTGTGGTGCATCATTCATCTGATGATATTATTATGACCAAGTATTTGAAGCGTTGCACTTGTTTCAGATTTGTTATGTTTATTTATATGCTGCACGATATTGATGATTGTTTTTTCGATTTTGACCATTACTTCGATTATGTTATTATTCAGACTGAGACCTTTCTTGCTACTTTCTTTTACTAGTACGTCTATGATTCCTTGTAGCTCATTCTCTGTCTCTACTATTAAAACTGTGTCATCCACAATATCGCACATTGTTTATGTTATGACCGTTGACTTCAATTCCTTTTTTGTCTACTATAGATCTCATTACATTTTCGCTGTAAAGTGAAAACAAATCCGGCGACAGAAAACAACCTTGTCTGACTCCTTATTTTATGTATTGGAAGTATATAAAACAAGGAGTCAAACACGGTTGTAAAATGCAACATATTCATTATATTCTTACTTTTTGGTAGTATTTGTTCAATTTGTCACACAACACAGGAGGATGTACCGACGCACTATTCACACTAAAACAGCTTGCAGAAAAAAACGACAGAACACAACCAAAACTTATACATAGCCTTCATTGACCAGGAAAAAGCATTCGACATAGTAAACAGAGAACAACTGTGGGAGATGCTAACAACATACGGAGTAAGCCAACATCTAATCAACCTATTAAAAGTCTCTACGTCAACAGCAGCTGCAGGGTCAGAACAGCAGCAGGCTACACAGACCATTTCGAAGTTAGATCAGGTGTAAGACAGTGGTGTGCACTGTCCCCCCTACTGTTTATTACATACATGGACCATATATGCAAGCTAGCCAACCCATCAGAGACAGAGGAGATCAACGGGCTTTCATTTGCAGACGACCAGGCACTAATACATGAAACAATAGAAGACCTACAAGAACATTTAAACAAATCAACATCTCAGGCACAAAATACAACATGAAAATCAACATCAACAAAACAGAAGTCATGAATGTCGCCAAAAATAAACAGAACATCAACATAACTATAGAAGGCAGACAACTAAAACAAGTAGAGAAATTCAAATACATATTAACAAACGATAATTCTCAAACAGCAGAGATAGAATCAAGATGCAACAAAGATTTCCAAATCATCGGGCAGTTATCACCACTATTGTCCAACAAGGAAATAACTCTGGAGGCAAATCGAGCACTATACAGTACACTCTTCATCCCAACGTTGTACTACCAATGCCAGGCCTGAACCCTAGATGCAAGAACAATAAGAAAAATAACCTCTACAGAGATGAAATGTGTTAGACGAATGACAGGAAACAGTCTGAGAGATAAGATCAGAAAAGAAGAACTGAGAAAAAATCTAGGAGTAGCTCCCGCCATAGAATATATAAGGAAACAACATACAAAATGGTTTGGCCACGTTACAAGGCAGAAAGAACAAAACACAACACAACGAGCCTTCAACAAACGTTGTGAGAACACCAGAGCCAAGGGTCGACCACGAAAAAGATGGGTCGATGGAATATTAGAAGCACTAGGAAACATAACAGCAGCAGAGGCGAACAGAAGAGCAACAGACCGCACATTATATCTCCCCTCGACGATGAAAGGCAGATGAGGAAGGAAAGTTGAAGAAGAAGAAGACGTCACACAACACAAAAATGAGATAAATGTGATTGAAAAGTGCTTGGAAAGATTATCTAATCGCGAGCTCTCTTCTAAGAGAAACATTCGATAACTTCAATTTGCTATTTAAAGAGGGATTTTCTATTAAACCAGTAATGTATTTGAGTTGTTGAGCCTCTTTTTCCTCTACAATTTTGTGTTCATTTTGTCTAGTCTGCTTAACTAAATTGTCTAATCTCTTGACCTTTGGCTATACTGTTTATATATCTATTCAGCATAGTCTATCAATAAAGTCTATTCTGTCTGTCTGAATCCGAAATGTGTTTCTAATCAATTTACTATTTCTGTTCTGATGAATATAGTTTTTGTCTTATCTATTTTGCATATTCTAGCTATATAGTGTTTGGCAAATATGCTACCAATATAGTGTTATTCTAATCTGCTACCTATATAGTTGGCTATTTGGTTATTTGGTTATGGAAGGCCCCGGTATCACTGCAAACGAATTAAAATCCATAATTGCTCAACCGCCCGTGCCAGTGGAATCATCCGAATCACTAACTCATCTCCCAAACAAAGAAAGGCAGCTGTCGTCCCCATCATAGCAGTCTCAGCACACGTCAAAAGACATAAGGCGAAACCGCACAGAAAGTGAACACAGCCAACTGTTCCCTGTCATACGATATTCATCGCAAGCAATTGGGTATCGGAACTTGGTCAAAACGGATGAAACACACAGCTCACGGTATGCACGGAGCACTTAACTCAGTAGCTCCTGCAACAAGCCGGACTTGGAATATGAGGAAACTGCAATAAGGAACACTTTTCAGACACAGCCTTCACTGGTTCCTGCCGCCTATCCACCACATTGCCCGGAAGATCACGTCCTCCTGAAAATGATGATCGTCATAGTAAATGTATGGCGCTTGATGATGTTAGGACATCGTGTTTAACTCCAACTCCGAACATACAAAACACAGTTCGTCGTCAGATTATCCCCGATGCACACCAAACAACAGATCGCAAGATTAGCGCATGGTCGGTCTTGGGACACACGATGAAACAATATGATGACGTAGCACGCACAATATGGCTGCGCCCATGTATTCATGATAACTCTAGTGAATGCAGTCTACAACGAACGAAGCATGGTGCAAACTTCCCAAAGAGATAAAACTTTGGCTGATTTGACGGAGCCCACCACATTAATGCGTTGGAAATGTACCTATATAGTGTTTGTCTAATCTGCTACCTATATAGTGTTTGTCTAATCTGCTATCTATATATTGTTTGTCTAATCTGCTACCTATATAGTTTTTGTCTAATCTGCTACCTATATGGTGTTTGTCAAATCTGCTACCTATATAGTGTTTGTCTAATCTGCTACCTATATAGTGTTTGTCTAATCTGCTACCTATATAGTGTTTGTCAAATCTGTTACCTATATATTGTTTGTCTAATCTGCTACCTATATAGTGTTTGTCTAATCTGCTACCTATATAGTGTTTGTCTAATCTGCTACCTATATAGTGTTTGTCTAATCTGCTACCTATATATTGTTTGTCTAATCTGCTACCTATATAGTGTTTGTCTAATCTGCTACCAATATAGTGTTTGTCTAATCTGCTACCTATATAGTGTTTGTCAAATCTGTTACCTATATAGTGTTTGTCTAATCTGTTACCTATATAGTGTTTGTCAAATCTGTTACCTATATAGTGTTTGTCTAATGTGCCTACTCTCGATAATCTGTGCAGTATCTCTCTCTCTCTCTCTCTCTCCGCGATCTAAATCAGAGTAGGATTCCAGACACTCTCATGAAGTCAGCTGTCTGTTTAAGTGATTTGATTGTCCCATATAGTTTCTCTTCCAGGGAGGTGGGCGTGGACCACATTGTTCTTCTCAGCTCTATGTATTGGGGGCAATCCTGTAGAACATGTTTTGTAGTCATATTGTCCAGTGTACAGTGACATAGGCTGCTGTACCTATTTTGAATTTGGTGAACATGTGATTTCTCATTCTACTGTGGCCAGTGCGTAAGCGAAGTATGATGACTTGATCCCTCCTTGATAGTTGATGGTATCCGTCCTCCTCGTTATGCTTTGGGTGTTTTCATTTCCATTTTTCATGGAACTGACCTTTGAGGATGGATTTGGTATCATCATAACTGAGCGGATGGTTCTCTTGTGGATCTCCCTCTCTCTTTAGCTAATTTGTCTGCGCGCTCGTCCCCGTGTATATTACAGTGTGATGGTATCCACTGAATGACTACTGTCTGGAAATTATTGCATAGTTGGTCCAGGGTTGTTCTGAAGTCATCTAGTTCATTGTTCTTGGGGCTTTTTAGAGCTGAAAGTACTGGCAGTGCATCAGTCAGAATCATCAATTTATTGTGCATGTTATTTTTGTGTTGAGTAGCCAGTGTTGCAGCATCTCTGATGACCTCAGTTTCTGCTTTAAAGTTGTTTGAGAATTTTCCAATAGCTATTGACTTGGTGATCACGTCCTGATTATTCAGCGTCAAGAACACACCTCCCCCTCCATTTCTGGTGGCATTTGTAGCAGAGCCATCTGTGTATATGTGGTAACAAGAGTCTTGTGGGTAGGTATTGTGTATGTGTTTTTTTGCTACGTGTTTTCTTTCTGTGTCTGATTGGGTGTCTTTTTTCATGATTCCTATTATATTTTCCTTAAGTTCTGGTATTTTATGTTTTGCATGAGGAGACATATCTGATGGGCCCAATGGTTTCGATATTATTTGGGAAATACTGGGTCTCCAGTAGTTAGTTCATTGGCAATTGCAGCGAAGTTGCTCCTCTTTAGTCGTACAATTCCGGAACCAGTTATTCTTTGGTGTATGGGGTGGCTAAGGAGCATTCTATATTTCTCCGCTTGTTGCAATACTTTAGTGACCCGTTTGTCTTCTAAGGGTTGGAAACCTGTTACTTTTTCTAGAGTCTTGATAGGTGTAGATTTCATAGCACCAGTGATGATATGGGCAGCTTGGTTCTGTGTTCTGTTACTTTTGCTAAGGTGTGATTTGGAAGCCATAGCCCCAGGCTGTGACTCCATACTCTAGAACTGGTCTGACTCTTCCTACGTATAGTCTTTTCAAAATATTGCTGTCTGCTCCCCCAGTCGTTCCTGCCAAATCTCTTCATAATATTTGTTCGTTTTCTGGCTTTTTCCCTTGCTCTGTCTATCTGACTTTTCCAAGTCATTCTGCGATTCATGGTGACGCCTAGATATGTTGGGTTTTGGTCAATAGGGAGTGTATGGTCTTTTATCTTCAAGTTTGCAGAGAGTGTGTTTCTTGATGGGCTGAAAATTGTATATGTAGTTTTTTTTCGTTGATTGGTGAGAACCAGGTATTCGTCCATTTTTCAAGTTCACCTTGGGCATCATGCATCCTGGGTCCTGCTACCGACATTCTTTCCACGCAAGCCCATAACGCCAGATCATCTAAATATATTGCTGAGTGTATTCTGGGTGGAATATCCATTACGATGTCATTTATGAAAATTAAAAAAAGGCGTTGGGGACAAGACTCTGTTCTTTAAACCCTCTCGCCAAACCCTATCAAAAGCCTTCCTCATGTCGCCCCACACTGCCAGTGTGTGTTTCTTTTCTTGTAGAGCATCCTCTATTTCATGTGCAATGTAGGTGACCAGGTCTTCTGTTGATCTGTGCTGACGGAAGCCACTTTGTAGTGGTACGATTTGTTGTTTTGTCTCCAAATGCCACATAAGCCTTCAGTTAACCAGCCTTTCCATGAGTTTGCTCAGACAGCTCAGTAGGCTAATTGGTCTATAGCTACTTGGGTCTAGTGGGTCTTTTCGCCGGCACATCACCTCTCTTCCAGCTAGCATTTATTATCCTTAGAAGCTGGCTCTTGACTTACTGTCCCAGATTTAGGAGCTTTTCTTTGGAGATTCCATCTTTACCAGGGGAACTTGTGAGCTTCAATCCTTTGACGGCAACATCTAATTCAGTTGGGGTAAAGATGGTCGTCTGATGCTCTTCTGGTGCTAAAGGCATGTGTTTTGCATCTTGGTTTTCCCGTCTTGCAGCTTTCTGTTTGTCTATTGGAATGTTTATTCTACTAATGTTTTTGTAATTCTCTATCAGTAGATTTGCTGCCCTTTTGCCTGTGAGGATGTTCT
This sequence comes from Megaustenia siamemsis, assembly GCA_032433765.1. Classification (NCBI taxonomy): domain Eukaryota; kingdom Metazoa; phylum Mollusca; class Gastropoda; order Stylommatophora; family Ariophantidae; genus Megaustenia; species Megaustenia siamemsis. Next base: position 94,625,901 of record JAVIAB010000051.1, read on the forward strand.
GATTGTGTGTTAATGATATTGGAGGTCGGCAGTTGTTTTCGTCGCTCAGAGCTTTCGCAAGTTTCCATAGTTTATGACCATTTTTGTTAGATTAAGGCTCTCTGTTTTGTCTATCCAGCTCTGTCTTGCTGATATCATGACCTGACGTCTGTATTTGACCGAGGCTGCTTTGTAGTCAATGTTGCTCTCTGTGCCGCGTGATGTTCCAGCTAGTTCTCTGGCAGAGTCCAGTTCCTCTTCTAGTCTTTGTATTTCCTTGTTCCAGTATGGCTTGTAGTTTGTTCTTGCTCCTCTAGGAATGGATTCTTTAGCAGCTCTCAGGATTCCATTTGTTAACCGCTCTATCATATTATTGACCTTCTTTTCGTGGGTGTTGATAGGCGATGTATATGCATCAGTGAGCCTGGCACACTTTGCCCAATCTGCTCTCTTATAGTTCCAGCGGGGAAGAGGTATTTGCAACTCCTGTTTGTGAGCAAGATCCACTGAAAGTTTGACTGGTCTATGGTCACTATCTCCAAGTTGGTTCAGCACTTTTCTGGTTATTTTGATAGATATGTCTCCAGTTGCAAATGCTAGGTCGGGAGTCAAATTTGTTTTCCATCTTCTTGAGTAGAAGGTTGGGGGGTCCTGCCTAGAGTTTGTGAGGAATAGGTTGTTGTCTATTTCCCATTCTTCCACTTCTTCACCTCGAACATTGGACTCCTTATTTCCCCATCTTTCAGAGTGACTGTTAAAGTCTCCTGCTATCAGACACTTTGATGGTGTTATTTCCATTGACTCCAGGTTCAGTAATTTGTCATTTGGACAGTATATATTACATATCCTTATACTAGCGGAGTTAATGTATAGGTCTGTACCAATGATCTCTGCCTCTCCGTTTGTCTATCAATTTTGCTGGGATGGAATTTTTAATAAGTATAAGAATCCCGTGTGTTACCGGGGCCTCATTATGAGGGAGGTAAAGAATAGTGACACTGTGACCTTCCAGGCATGTCGTAAGAGGCGACTAAGGAGGTTGATCGATGGCTTGACAAGCTGTCATTGTAAAAAGTATTGTTATGGAAACAGAGCCATAGATTTTAGAAGCAGTGATCTCTGCAATATGTGCCACTTTGGCACGCAAGGTTTCTGTTTTTGAGATTGTAGTTCTGCCCTATGTGCCGTCTTCGGCTCGAAAGGACAATAGATAGATAGATAAGAATTCCACCCTTGTGACCTTCCCTGTCTTGTCTAAATGTTTGGTAGCCCCTGATCATAAATCTGTGCTGAGGATTAAGATGAGTATCCTGAATGCAGGCAACGTCTATCTCATCCTCTGCTAGTCTGATTGTTAGAGCTTGTTTTTTGTGGTATATGCCCTCCATATTCCAGTGTACTATATTCAGCTGTTTCATGAAGCCTTTCCGGTCAGCGGTAGTTACTATCATAATTAAAGTCTGTTAGATCCAGTATGATTGATTATTTGTTAAAATTTTGCACTGTGTTCTGCGCCAGTGGCCCAGTGCATCCGATTTCAGCCAGCATTTTATTCAGGTTTGCTTTCCTTAGCCTTTGATTATCCCCAATCTTCCTGCAAGGCAGCAGATTGTCTTTTTTGTAGGGTGATTTTTCCCTTAGATGGTCGGCCTGCCAGGTTTACGAGCACCATCTGCTCAAGCTTGATGTAGTTATTAGTTGGTGATTAGACCATCACCATCACACATCAAACAACAGACTATAATACTCTTCTAGCTATCAAGAACTTCCGGAGTCTCACCGATGCTGTCAAGTCATGTATGAAAACCCACTCCGTCTTTCATTGATTAGAGTGTGACCGTCCTAGAGCTATGCAACTAACTTGATGACCTAGCTCACACAACAATGGCTGCACTCACAATATCCCAGTTACTATAGTAAAAGCAGCCAACAGCACACGAAAAGCTGATGCACAATTTCCGAAGTGAAAACTGCTACTGACTAGACTGAGCAGAGCTTAGCAAGGAGTTGTACAATGCAAGAACTTGGCGTCATACAATTACATCAACAGTTTTGGAACATCACATGATGTGTTGACGTCATTCGCATATATCGCTAGGCAGGGGAAGGTCGTATTCACAAACTTTTGACTTGACAATGAAGAACAATGAGGTGAGTACAATCTGTTATCATCGGCGAACTTTGCTAACTGGATCAGCTGATTAGCTCAGACGCAGAAAATTACATCGTAGAACAGAAGCTAATCAGTTCCCTAATGCAACTTCTGCAGCGATCCAGCGAACGTGACCTCATTCCACCATGTTTGGGAACGGAATTCATCTGTGCAGTATGAATAGACGATTGATTACATCTCTTTTTCTAAGTAAGTATTTAATATATACCCCCTCCAATAATTTGAAAAAACAACAACAAAAACACATAAAACATGTATAAACATAAAAAAACATGTATAAACACATAGAAAAAGGCTACATATCTTCTATTCCGATAGCAGACAATAATAAACGTTTATATCTGTTCCCACTTAATTTTCGTCATTTCTAAGCAGACAGTAACTTCAACCTCTGCATAGCCTGACACTAAACAAACGGAAAGGGAAAGTTCCTGTTCGATATTCTCAATAATCGAATGACGACCACGGCGAGTATTTTCAGCGCTCACCAGATAACTGGCTCGCAGATCACAATATAACTGGCGCTCTTGATTGTTTCCTCCTGTCTTGGTTTTTTTTTTTTCAATCGTGTTTTCAATCGTTTACATAATAGATCAATTCAGCATCGATAAATTGTTTATTTTCTTCAGCTTTAATCCAGTTTGCAAATGCTTGTCTTATCATCATCATCATTGAGCGCCGTCTCACATCGAAGTTTGGCTACCATGGAGCGCCATTCCGCTCTGTCTCTTGCTTTGATGGTGCAGGTTGTCATAGGCTAACTGCATCTTTTGATGTTACTCGTCCATATTAGTCTTGGTCTGCCTCAGCCTCTTTTACCTTGTACTTTCCCTTCCAAGATCACTTTCAGTAGGCTACTGTGTCTTTTAACATGCCCAACAATCTCATTTGTCCTTTTTTGAATTCTGTTTAGTAGTTCACTTTTCATTTTTAGTTATTTCAATACTTCATAGTTTGTTTTCTTTTAATTTTATCCAATTCTACCTATTCTTCTATAAATCCACATTTCAAGGGCTTTAATTTTATGTTTTGTTTTTATATCTAATGATATGTTTCTGCACCATATAAGATTGTTGAGAAAATATAACATTTTGTTAATCTTAGTTTAGCCCTGGTGTTATTTGTTTTGATGTTAGTATATTTTTCATGACATTAAAATTACTTCTTGCCATTCCATTGTTTATTTCAGTTGTAGATTTTCCATCACTGGTTATGATATGTCCTAAGTAATTGTAGCTCTGAACTGTCTTCAGGTCTATTGTTTCAACGTTGATATCCACTTGTAGGTTTAGAGTATAACCGTTGTTTATGATCATAGTCTTAGTCCTTTTGATATTCATATCTAATCCATATTTTTTGCTTGTCATGTTTATTTCATTAAGTAATTGTTGTAGATCTTTAGGATTTTCTGCTAGTAGTACAGTATCATCATAGGGAGCCGCGATAGCTCAGTGGTTAGTGAACTGGACTACTATGGACAAGGGGTAGGATTCGATCCCAACCGACGGCTTCCGGCAGCCTTAAATGGGTACCGGAATTTTTTCTGGGAAAGTATAGCGGCACGGGCGTAATACTGACCACATTAACCCGAAAATCATGTGCTGAAGGTCTGTAAAATATATGGTCACTAACACCATATTCCCTAGACGCCACTTGGCGTGACAGGGGTATTTTCCTGTTTTTTTTTTTAGTACAGTATCATCAACATATCTTGGGTTATTGATTATCTTTCCAATAACTTTTAGGCCTGGTATCTCTGTCATGTTTGTAGAGACTACACCGAGAATGTCTATTTCTAATGTACGAAGTATGTGACGGTAGATGGGGCGGAAGAGTCAGAAATGATCAACGTCTCAGAAAGCAAAGTTTATGGTACACAAGAGGGACTCGAGAGAAAGACTAATATTGCTGACCACCATGATAGAGATTGGGGCTCATCATGCACAATTACAAAGAAAGCCATGGAGAGAAACTCTAATTTATGTCAGAAGAAAGATCTACAAATATGGACATGAATTGTTAAGACTCTTTACAAAGAAGGAAAATTGAAAAATATTATTTTAGAAGCAGAACGATAAAACATAGATGTTTTAGGCATATAGGAGACAAGATGGAGTAAAATGTAGGTACCTGCAGGACGAAAAATATACATTTATATATTCAGGCAGCATAAAAGAACATCATATATATACGTAAACACTGGAAATACAATAATAGGATTGCACTACTCAAAATAAAAGCCAAACCATTCGATATACTTTGTCGTATAGTGATTTTATAAATTGTTTCGGCATTTTATTTTTACAGATAAGAGACATACAATTATGCTTTCCATGCACGGACGTGGATATCTTTCAATTATGTTAATTATAATAATTTAATTATATTAAGATTTATAAAATATCATAATTGTTCCCTTTCACATAGTTATGCTGTTTAAACTGTGGTTCTTTATTTAACTAACCAGAATCGTATAATCTTATTTACAACGGTTTTTTTTAATGGCTCTGTACGCTGGCAGCTGGTTGATGTCAACAGGTGGTTGATGTCAACAGCTGGTTGATGTCAACAGCTGGTTGATGTCAGCAGCTGGTTGATGTCAGCAGCTGGTTGATGTCAGCAGCTGGTTGATGTCAACAGCTGGTTGATGTCAGCAGCTGGTTGATGTCAGCAGCTGGTTGATGTCAACAGCTGGTTGATGTCAACAGCTGGTTGATTTCCAGAATAAAGAGTCTTCATTGAAAGACAAAGTCACAACCAGTACAAAATGAGCTGAAAACATAGATTAACAGGCTTGTGTATATGTATATATATAGCGCAGTATTGGTAACAACAAAGAAAAAGACATCACCTCAGTGCAAAATAAAGACAAGTGGAACAATATTAAAACAGGTAAATGAATTTAAATATTTGGGAACTTTGTTAACCTCAGACGGAAGATGTACAAAAGAGGTGAGATGCAGAATGGCTCAGGCAAAAGCAACTTTCCAGAAAATGAGGAAGATACTATGCGATCCATTTTTCACAATAGAAACGAGAAAAAGAGTTTATAAATGTTATGTAGAGCCAGTCTTGACATATGGATGTGAATCATGGACAATAGGACAACAGACAAAAAAATTACTGAAGTCTGTAGAAATGTGGTTTTACAGAAGAATGTTGAGAATACCATGGACACCTAAGAAGAGTAATGAAAACGTTCTGAAAGAGGTCAAAGCAAAAAAAGAGTAATTTACAATATTAGGAAGAAACAATCATCATTTTTTAGCAATGTAATGAGAAGAGAACAACTGAAATATATTGTTAAAACTGGGAAAATTGAGGGACGAAGAGACAGAGGGAAGCAAAGAGAAAAGATACCAGACAGCTTAAGAGAATGGCTTGGCAGAAGGTCAACAACAGAAATGGTAAATAACTGTCGAGATCGAAAGTTGTGGAGAGACATGATCACCTGCGCTAGCAGGCCCGATACTTGATGATGATGGTATATGTATAAACAGCGAGCTACATGAACTGCCAATATAAAGACTCTGGACGCAAGAACAATAAGAAAATTAATCACTATCGAGATTAAATGTGTTATACAAATGACACAAAGCAGCCCCAGAGATAAGATGAGAAATGAAGAACTGAGATGAGAGAAAAGCTAGGAATAATTCCCGCCATGGAGTACAGAAAGAAACAACAGATAAAATGATCTGACCACGTGATAAGACATAAAGACCAAAGCACAATACAACAATCATTAAATAAATGTTACGAGAATACCAGATACAAGGGTTGACCAGGAAAAAGATGGGCTGACAAAATATTAGAAACAGGAAACATAACAACAAGCACACGCCAACAGAAGAGCAAAGGACAACAAATTATATTTCACATCAGAATTTTAAAAATTCATTGCATTAAGATCATCATCATCTCGAACAATGCTTACTGATATTCTCATCGTGTCTATGGTAACACGAGATCTCAGCAGTGTATCAACAACCATGTGGCAACACGAGATCTCAGCAGTGTATCAACAACCATGTGGCAACACGAGATCTCAGCAGTGTATCAACAACAATGTGGCAACACGAGATCTCAGCAGTGTATCAACACCATGTAGCAACACGAGATCTCAGCAGTGTATCAACAACCATGTGGCAACACGAGATCTCAGCAGTGTATCAACAACCATGTGGCAACACGAGATCTCAGCAGTGTATCAACAACCATGTGGCAACACGAGATCTCAGCAGTGTATCAACAACCATGTGGCAACACGAGATCTCAGCAGTGTATCAACAACCATGTGGCAACACGAGATCTCAGCAGTGTATCAACAACAATGTGACAACACGAGATCTCAGCAGTGTATCAACACCATGTAGCAACACGAGATCTCAGCAGTGTATCAACAACCATGTGGCAACACGAGATCTCAGCAGTGTATCAACAACCATGTGGCAACACGAGATCTCAGCAGTGTATCAACAACCATGTGGCAACACGAGATCTCAGCAGTGTATCAACAACCATGTGGCAACACGAGATCTCAGCAGTGTATCAACAACCATGTGGCAACACGAGATCTCAGCAGTGTATCAACACCATGTAGCAACACGAGATCTTAGCAGTGTATCAACACCATGTGGCATCACGAGATCTCAGCAGTGTATCAACAACCATGTGGCAACACGAGATCTCAGCAGTGTATCAACACCATGTAGCAACACGAGATCTCAGCAGTGTATCAACACCATGTAGCAACACGAGATCTCAGCAGTGTATCAACACCATGTAGCAACACGAGATCTTAGCAGTGTATCAACACCATGTGGCAACACGAGATCTCAGCAGTGTATCAACAACCATGTAGCAACACGAGATCTCAGCAGTGTATCAACACCATGTGGCAACACGAGATCTCAGCAGTGTATCAACAACCATGTGGCAACACGAGATCTCAGCAGTGTATCAACAACCATGTAGCAACACGAGATCTCAGCAGTGTATCAACACCATGTAGAAACACGAGATCTCAGCAGTGTATCAACACCATGTGGCAACACGAGATCTCAGCAGTGTATCAACAACCATGTGGCAACACGAGATCTCAGCAGTGTATCAACAACCATGTAGCAACACGAGATCTCAGCAGTGTATCAACACCATGTAGAAACACGAGATCTCAGCAGTGTATCAACACCATGTAGCAACACGAATCATCTTCAGCAAATCTGGATCATTGTTTCTAAGATGGTAGGAATTTCACTTTCCATATCATTTATGTGGCCTGTTCTTTTCAACAGCTAATTAGCAAGAGGTCTTATAAAGAGAGAGAGAGAGAGTAAAGAGCCCCTTCACGCCAAGTGGCGTATAGTGCATATGGTGTGAGTGACCATAAATTTTAAAAACATCCAGCACTTGATTTTTGGGGTAATTTGGTCGGTAATACGCCCGGGCCGCTTTACTTTCCCATAAAAAATCCGGTACCCATTTAAGGCTGGGTGAATCCGGAGCCGTCGGTTGGGAACGAACCCTACCTCTTGTCCTTTGTAGTCCAGTTCACTAACTACTGAGCTATCGCGGCCCCAAAAGGTCTTATATGCACTCATAAAGAAGACGAGATCTCTTTGATATTTTCTATAATCAACTGTACTAGGTTGTTTGATTTCTTTCAAGTGGAAACATCTATGGGAAACTCCCGACTTGCAGACATTAAATGAGTACACCTATGCACTTTCCTTTACCGTGTAACTACAGAAGAACATTGAACAAATTGGGAACACGATCTAGTTTGTTAGTTGATATTTCTGCTTAATCTGACCGATCACTTCCACATTTTCAAGTACAAAGACAATGCTGCAGATCTGATCAACAGGGAATTTGTCCGATTTTTTTATAGTCACACTATAGTTTTATAGTCACATTGTAGTTTTATAGTTATACTAGTTTTATAGTCACATTATAGTTTTATAGTTATAGTAGTTTTATAGTCACACTATATTTTTATATCTATACTAGTTTTATAGTCACACTGTAGTTTTCTAGTCACACTGTAGTCTTTTAGTCACACTCGTAGTTTTATAGCCATACCATAGTTTTATAGTCACACCATAGTTTTATAGTTAAACTAGTTTTAAAGTCACACTATATTTTTATATCTATACTAGTTTTATAGTCACACTATAGTTTTATAGTTATACTAGTTTTATAGTCACACTATAGTTTTATAGTTATACTAGTTTTATAGTCACACTATAGTTTTATAGTCATACTAGTTTTATAGTCACACCATAGTTTATAGTCACACTGTAGTTTTATACTCACACTGTAGTTTTATAGTCCCACTATAGTTTTATAGTCACACCACAGTTTTATAGTTATCCTAGTTTTATAGTTACACTATAGTTTTATAGTCACACTATAGTTTTATAGTCATACTGTAGTTTATAGTCACACTGTAGTTTTATAGTTACACTATAGTTTTATTGGTCATCCTAGTTTTATAGTCACGCTGTAGTTTTATAGTTACACTGTAGTTTTATAGTCACACTCTAATTTTATAGTCACATTTGTGTTATAGTCACAGCAGTTTTATAGTAACACTAGTTTTATAGTCACACTAGTTTTAAAGTCACACTTTAGTTTTACAGTCACACTGTAGTTTTATAGTCAGACTGTAGTTTTATAGCCACTCTAGTTTTATAATCACACTATAGTTTTATAGTCATACTAGTTGTATATTCACACTGCAGTTTTATTATATTCACTCTAAATTTATAGTTACACTGCAATTGTATAACCACACTAGTTTTATAGTTACACTGCTGTTTTATAGCCACAATAGTTTTATAGTTACAATGTAGTTTTATGGCCACACTAGTTTTATAGTTACACTGCAATTTTATAGTTACACTGCAGTTTTATAGATATACCGTTGTTTTATAGTCGTCACTATCATCATCAAGAACCAAGCCTGCTGGCGTAGGTGATCATGTCTCTTCACAACTTTCGATCTCGACAGTTATTTATCATTCTGTTGTTGACCTTCTGCCGAGCCATTCTCTTAAACTGTCTGGTATCTGTTCTCTTTGTTTCCCTCTATCTCTTCGTCCCTCAATCTTCCCAGTTGTTAAATATATTCTTGCTTTTCTCTTCTCATCACAAGGCCAAAAATGATGATTGTTTCTTCCTAATATTGAAAATTAGCTCTCTTTTTGCTTTGGCTGTGACCAGACCTATGCTGCACAGGGCGCTGAAAGTGTTTGTTGAAGATCTATGCTCCACATGGAGCTGAAAAGGTAGAAGAAGAAGAAGACGACGAGGAAGAAGAAACTGATGCGTTATCATGAACAATGGTACGATTTCTTATTTAACTTGTGCAAGCGACAGGATACAGAAATCAGCCTTACTGCTACGTGCTGTGTTCATTCAGTCATTCGCGTATTTTTGCTAGAACGTACACAGCGCTGTGTGCACCACGTCTTGGATCGTCCCATCAATTCTAATTTCAGCGAGTTTATTATTTCAGGTTTGCTTTCTTTTGCTTTAGCACGAGAACAGATGGTTTCAACCAGAAATTCCATTTTTTCGTAAAGAGTTGCGATTCAACATTTGCGAGCTTTATCTACCTGGAGAAACGGGGTATCTGAGCCTAGCATACTTTTTTTAGTTAATAAACACGCATGTCCGTCCACGTGTAGACTGGGAATATTTGTTTCAGATGAGTACCATAAGGTCAGGTATGAGAGCACAAGATGAACACTAGAACTGACAAGAAGAAGTAAAAGTTGTCGAAGGACGAGAAAGGAAGTCAACGACTCACTACTGACTGTTTGCGAGGGGAGCAGTAACCAGAATTATCGAAGATCGTATTTCATTTAATCGTGGGCCTTACGACATAGTCCTCATCAGCAGTCAGATAAACACGAGGCAGGAAAACATCAAATGAACTATCATCAACAGCCAGCAAAATTGGGTTTGAGATAAATCATGAAAAGACTAAAATCATGACAAGCTTAATTCCAACAGACGTCAGAATATAGATGGAAAACAAAAAGTAGAAGAGATCGATGACTTTATCTATCTTGGAAGTCACATTGATCGGGGAAGATGGACGCACCAAGATGGACGCTTGTTTACGTTTGAACAAAGCCCAACGGCCAAGATCTGAATTTGCAGAATTTCGTTCATTCTCAACGGCGGCCGTTATAGTTTAGCTTTTACTGGCACAATGCCTGGAGTATAAGCTCAGAACACAATCTTGTTGTGCTTTCTCCCTGCAACGAAGGTTGGCGACAATGGAGATTCATTTCACTCTGACTCTTGTGGACGCTGTCTTAAATGTACCAAATTAGTAAACAACCACGCGTCGACTAACGCAGGAGGAGATCAACACCTTCTTTGACAAACTATCCAAAATAGTAAATTACATGTTTCAACATATATTCTTATATATCTAGAAGAACGTTTAGTGTAAAATATTTGTCATAACATGACTTGTCAGCATCGGTGAGACTCCCGGAAGTTCGTGATAGTTAGGAGAGTCTTATAGTCTGTTTGATCTATCTATCTTTCGTTCGCTCGAAGTATTGTCTATATCAGCAATGTCGTTTCCTGTATGAATTTTACTGTCTTTTGTAATTCTTGCAGTGGTCCATATAGTTTTGTATGTAGTGTTGTATCTATGGGCCAATGGATTTTCCTCAGTCTACTATATTCAGTGCAGTCTTGAAGTATGTGCTCAGCAGTCTGGGGTGCCTGTATACATGTACAAGTAGTTGATGTGCCGATCTTGAATTTTGTATACATGTGACTATGGAGTCGATTGTGTCCTGTTCTTAGGCGTATAATGATAACTTGTTCATATCTATTCATATTATTAAAGGCATCCTGATTTGAGGCTTGTGGTCCTCTGATTGATTTGATTATCTGTTTCTTATGATGGTATGTAACTGGTGTATCTAGTTGTGTGCCTGTTGAACCTTCCTTTGCCAACTGATCTGCTTTCTCATTTCCTGGTATTCCACAGTGAGACGTGATCCACTGCAGGGCAACCCTGTGGTGCTTGCAGAGTTCAGTAAATAAGGTCTGCAGATGTGGTAATTGTCTGGATTGTAGTGCCTGGAGTACTGATCTTGCATCTGTCAAAAACACTACAGGCTGTGGGCTAAGATTACTGTTCAGCAGTTTTTCTATTGCCAACTTTATTGCTTGTATTTCTGCATCATAATTGTGACAATATTTTCCTGCGGCTATTTTATTCATATCCCTAGTGTTATTTGGGTACTCTATATATGCACCTGCTCCCCCATTCTTTACTGCATTCTGTGCTGATCCATCTGTGTACACACGGATCCATAGGTCTTGTGGGTATTCTTCATCCAGGAAACTGTGAGTTATTGTTTTTCGCTGTAGACTATTTTGTTCCTCTTTGTCAACTATTCCTTTCACTTCTGTCCGTATTTGAACTGATAATTCTGATTCATCTGTCCAGGGAGTCTGTTCTGGTATGGTCAGAAGGGGTTTAACAACTCTTGGCATGTCTGGTGTTTGTCTACTAATACGCTTGACTTGGTGGATAAAGCTGCTTCTCTTAAGTCGTCCCAATGCAAGATTTTGGAATCGGTCCTTCATTGGATGTCTCGGCATACAGGCAAATTTTTCTGCCTGTATCAGCACCTTCGTGTCCCTCCGTTCTCTCAGTGCTGGTATCCTCCACAATTTCTCCATCTCCAATATTGGTGTTGATTTCATTGCTCCTGTGATGACCCTAAGTGCCTGGTTTTGTACTTTATCCAGCTCTTGCATTGTGGTGTTTGATGCTGAGCACCATGCGGATGATCCATATTCTAAATGTGGGCGTATACTCTGTTGGTAAACTTTACTGAGTATTTTCCCACTCGCACCCCATGTGATTCCCCACAACTTTCTTAGAATAGCCAATTTCCTCCTTGCTTTTTGGGTTGCCTTATTTATCTGCTGTTTCCAAGATAGTTTGTTATCAAATGTAACTCCGAGATATGTAGCTTGTATGTCTTCTTTCACAGGCTCATTGTTTATGTAGATGGCTCCTGCTTTTTGTTTTGGGGAGAGTGTGAAAAGTGTAGTACTGCATTTGTCTGTATTGATGCTGATACACCATCTATTTGTCCATGAAAACAGTGCATTCATAGCTCTTTGTAGCAATTTGGAGGCTACTGTTGCATACTCCTCTATGCACCACATTACCAAGTCATCTGCATACATTGCCACTTTGATGCCATGTGGTAGTTCAGTAACTAGGTCATTGATGTAGATCAGAAAAAGTGTTGGAGATAGTACCCCTCCCTGTGGAACGCCCTGGCGCAATAAGACCTTCTTACTCTTAAGACCATCCAGTTGCACTCTGGCTCTCCTGTTATGCAGGTATGCTTTGACCCATTTGCACATCCTGCCATTTACTCCATAATTTCTCAGTTTCTTCAAAAGCCCTTCCTTCCATACCTTATCAAATGATTTCTTTAGGTCTATCCATGCTGCTAGTACCAGTTTCTTTTCTTGAAACGCATCTTCAATTTCCTGGGAAAGATAGGTTGCTTGATCTTCGGTAGAGTAACACTGTCTAAAGCCTGCTTGTTGTGGGACAATGAGATTTTCACTTTCCATGTACCACTGCAGTCTGAGATTGATTATACGTTCCATTGTTTTACACAAACAGCTTGTAAGGCTGATTGGTCTATAGCTGGATGTCATTGAACCATCTTTTCCTGGCTTTAGTAATGATATTATAATTGCTTCTCTCCATGCCTGTGGCACTCTACCTGTGATCCAGCAAATGTTGTAGATCTGCAGTAGTTTTGCTTTAGCTGCAGTTCCCAAGTTCTTAATCATTTCATTGGACACTCCATCACTGCCTGGTGACTTTTTCATTTTTAATTTGGATATTGCCAGCTCTAGCTCTCTTGCATTTTGTTGTTTTAAACGGGTCTCTTGTCGTTTTTCTAGGCTAATTTCAATATTATTGTCATTTGCAAAGGAGTCTGCAAAGTAATTTGCTGCATGTTTACCTGTTAGAATGTTTCCATCCTTCTTCAGTGTAATTTTGGTGTTCCTTTCTGTACCCTCATCATTCAGCTGTTTTACAAGCTTTCACACTTATCTTGTGTCTCGTTCAAGATTCAAGGACTCTGTTTTCTCTTTCCAGCTTCTCCGTCTGGCATGTAGTTTAGCCCGTTGAAATTTGGCTTTAGCATGCTGGTAGTTGTTGTGGTGTTCTTTGCAAGGGTTATTTTATGCTTGCTTTCGAGGTGTTTCCATGTCATTGTGCAGTTGCTCTAGTTCACTACTCCAGTATGGTTTGTAGTGTTTCCGTGCCCCTCTAGGTATTGTTTCACTGGCAGCTTGTATTATTAGTCTACTGAATTCATCAACTATTTTGTTGATGTCTCTATCTGTATTTATATCTTTAGTCATTACACTGGTGTAATGTTGATACATTTTCCAGTCTGCCTTTTTGTAATTCCATCTGGAGAGAGTGCTGCTCTCCCTGATGGCCTTATTTTGAACCACTAAAAAGACTGGTCGGTGCCTCCAAGTTGTTTTCCAACAATTCGTGTGATATTCCAATCCAGGTCTGGTGAATGGAAAGCAAGGTCTGGTGTAGATGTGGTATGCCATGATCTGGAGTAGAATGTTGGTGGATCTTTTGCCTGGTTTAATAGTATAAGCCCATTGTCATCCTGCCAATTTTCAAGCTCTTCACCTCTCTTGTCCATATGTTCATAGCCCCAGCTCTGTGAATGGCTGTTAAAGTCTCCACATACAATTATTCTTTCTTTTAATGTAATTGTGTCTAGTGCTAGTGGGCGGTCACTCGGACAGTAGTAGTTAAGTAGATGGAAGTCTGTATTTCCTGTCCTGAGGTGCAGTATTTGATATTCCGCCCCATCCATATACACTTCAATCTGACATGCATTAATGTTGTTCCTTACAAGAGTCAGTATTCAGCCCTTTTGTCTGTTTTTTCTGTCAGATCGGTTGCACTGGTATCCCCTAATCTTCAAGGCTATGTCGTTGTTTAGATGGGTTTCCTGCAAACAGCATATGCTTATTTGTTCTTCATGCAGGATATTTTCTAATTCTATCTTTTTACTGTACCCATCTCTTTTGCTGTTGATGCCTTCAGCATTCCAGTGCATTATTTTTAGTGGTCTTATTTTGGATTGGCCAGTAGCTCTATTCTCTCGCCCCCTGACTCCACAGAGCGATTGAGAAGGACATCCAGTAATAGAGGTTGGGCCCTTTCGAGGCTGAGGGCCCGGCGCTGCACCTGCCTGAGTGTCCATCACAGGGCGAGTGCCATATCGATTTGCGGTTATAGACATACTTCCATTTGCGTTGAGTGCGTGGCATCCTGATTGTTGTGCGCCTTTTGGCTGGTTGCCTCCGACTTCAGCACTTGAACTTGCTAGAGCAGACTGTGGTCTTGCTCGATTGTAGGAAGGCTTGGCCAGTCTTAGCTTTCAGTCCCTGGTGACTGTTAAGCCCCATCCCCACGACAAGGAGCTCGCCTTGATGAGGAGTCTGTTTGATGTGTGATGGTGGTGGTCTAATCACCAACTAATTACTACATCAAGCTTGGGCAGATGGTGCTCGTAAGCCTGGGAGGGCCGACCATCTAAGGGCAGAATCCCTCTACAGAAAAGACAATCTGTTGCCTTGCAGAAAGATTGGGGACAATCAAAGGCTAAGGAAAGTAAACCTGAATAAAATGCTGGCTGAAATCGGATGCACTGGGCCACTGGCGCAGAACACAGTGCAACGTTTTAACAAGTAATCAATCAGACTGGATCTAACAGACTCTAATTATGATAGAAGCTACCGCTGACCGGAAAGGCTTCAAGAAACAGCTGAATATAATACAATGGAACGCAGAAGGCATATACCACAAAAAACAAGCTCTAACAATCAGACTAGCAGAGGAGGAGATAGACGTTGCCTGCATTCAGGAAACTCATCTTAATTCTCGGCACAAGTTTATGATCAGGGGCTACCAAACATTTAGACAAGACAGGGAAGGTCACAAGGGTGGAATTCTTATACTTATTAAAGATTCCATCCCAGCAAAACTGATAGATGTGGTCACAAACGGAGAGGCAGAGATCATTGGTACAGACCTATACATTTACTCCGCTAGTATAAGGATATGTAATATATACTGTCCAAATGACAAATTACTGAAGCTGGAGTCAATGGAAATAACACCATCAAAGTGTCTGGTAGCAGGAGACTTTAACAGCCACTCTGAAAGACGGGGAAATAAGGAGTCCAATGTTCGAGGTGAAGAAGTGGAAAAATGGGAAATAGACAACAGCCTATTCCTCATAAACTCTAGTGAGGACCCCCCAAACTTCTACTCAAGAAGATGGAAAACAACTTTCACTCCCGACCTAGCATTTGCAACTGGAGACATATCCATCAAAATAACCAGAAAAGTGCTGAACCAACTTGGAGATAGCGACCATAGACTAGTCAAACTTTCAGTGGATCTTGCTCACAACCAGCAGTTGCAAATACCTCTTCCCCGCTGGAACTATAAGAGAGCAAATTGGGCAAAGTTTGCAAGGCTCACTGATGCATATACATCGCCTATCAACACCCCCGAAAAGAAGGTCAATAATATGATAGAGCGGTTAACAAATGGAATCCTGAGAGCTGCTAAAGAATCCATTCCTAGAGGAGCAAGAGCAAACTACAAGCCATACTGGAGCAAGGAAATGCAAAGACTAACGAGAAGAGGAACTGGACTCTGCCAGAGAACTAGCTGAAACATCACACAGCTACAGAGAGCAACATTGACTACAAAGCAGCCTCGGCCAAATACAGACGTGAGGTCATGATATCAGCAAGACAGAGCTGGATAGACAAAACAGAGAATCTTAATCTACACAAAAACGGTCATAAACTATGGAAACTTGAGAAAGCTCTGAGTGATGAAAACAACTGCCGAATATCATTAGCAATGATTATCAATTTCATTAGCACACAATCAGAACATCCTCACAGGCAAAAGGGCAGCAAATCTACTGATAGAGACTTACAAAAACATTAGTAGAATAAATATTCCAATAGACAAACAGAAAGCTGCAAGACGGGAAAATCAAGATGCAAAATACATGCCATTAGCACCAGAAGAGCATCAGACGACCATCTTTACCCCAACTGAATTAGATGTTGCCCTCAAAGGGTTGAAGCTCACAAGTTCCACTGGTAAAGATGGAATCTCCAAAGAAAAGCTCCTAAATCTGGGACAGAAAGTCAAGAGCCAGCTTCTAAGGATTATAAATGCTAGCTGGAAGAGAGGTGATGTGCAGGCGAAAAGACCCACTAGACCCAAGTAGCTATAGACCAATTAGCCTACTGAGCTGTCTGAGCAAACTCATGGAAAGGCTGGTTAACTGAAGACTTATGTGGCATTTGGAGACAAAACAACAAATCGTACCACTACAAAGTGGCTTTCGTCAGCACAGATCAACTGAAGACCTGGTCACCTACATTGCACAGGAAATAGAGGATGCTCTACAAGAAAAGAAACACACACTGGCAGTGTGGGTCGACATTGAGAAGGCTTTTGATAGGGTTTGGTGAGAGGGTTTAAAGAACTAGTTTTTTAGACTTGGCATCCAGGGTCGTTTATTCAATTGGGTCTCTCAATACCTTCAGGATAGAACGGTCAGAGTACAAGTTCAAGGTCAACTAAGTAAAACGGTCTCTATCGAACAAGGTGTTCCAAAAGGCAGAGTCTTGTCCCCAACGCCCTTTTAATTTTCAAAAATGACATCGTAATGGACATTCCACCCAGAATACACTCAGCAATATATGCAGATGATCTGGCGTTATGGGCTTGCGTGGAAAGAATGTCGGTAGCAGGACCCAGGATGCAAGATGCCCAAGGTGAACTTGAAAAATGGACGAATACCTGGTTCTCATCAATCAACGAAAAAAAATACATATACAATTTTCAGCCTATCAAGAAACACACTCTCTGCAAACTTGAAGATAAAAGACCATACACTCCCTATTGACCAAAACCCAACATATCTTGGCGTCACCATGAATCGCAGAATGACTTGGAAAAGTCAGATAGACAGAGCAAGGAAAAAAACCAGAAAACGAACAAATATTATGAAGAAATTTGGCAGGAACGCACTGGGGGAGCAGACAACAATATCTTGAAGCGACTATACGTAGGAAGAGTCAGACCAGTTCTAGAGAATAGAGTTACAGTCTGGGCTATAGCTTCCGAATCACACCTTAGTAAAATTAACAGAACTGGCTACTCAACACAAAAATAACATGCACAATAAATTGGTGATTCTGACTGAGGCACTGTCAGCATTATCAGCTCTAAAAAGCCCCAAGAACAATGAACTAGATGACTTGAGAACAACCCTGGACCATCTATGCAATAATTTCCAGAGAGTAGTCATTCAGTGGATACCATCACACTGTAATATACACGGGAACGAACGCGCAGACAAATTAGCTAAAGAGGGAGGGAGATTACCACAAGAGAACCATCCGCTCAGTTATGATGAAGCCAAATCCATCCTCAAGGGTCAGTTCCATGAAAAATCGAAATGAGAACACCCAAAGCATAACGAGGAGGACGGATACCACCAACTATCAAGGATGGATCAAGTCATCATACTTCGCCTACGCACTGGCCATAATAGAATGAGAAATCACATGTTCACCAAATTCAAAATAGGTACAACCAGCCTATGCCACTGTACACTGGACAATATGACTACAAAACATGTTCTACAGGATTGCCCCCGGACACAAACCTGAGAGGCAATGTGGTCCACGCCCATCTCCCTGGAAGAAAAACTATATGGGGCAATCGACTCGCTTAAACAGATAGCTGACTTCATGAGAGAGTCTGGAATCCTACTCTGATTGAGTCTTGATCGCAGAGAGAGAGAGAAAGAGTGATAGAGAGTGAGAGAGAGTGAGAGAGTGAAAGAGAGAGAGAGTACGAGTGAGTGAGAGAGAGAGAGAGAGAGAGATTTAATCGTGGCTAGTAGGAAAGAAAAACAGAAATCTTACCATTTTAGCCACGACACAACTCCGAACATTTTACGCTGACGACGAAAATGGGTAACCGTCGTGCTAACCGAAAACAAAAATATATGATTTCATAGACTACAATGCATAAAAAATGTAAAGAGCCTGGTCACGCCAAGTGACGTATATGGAATATGGTATTCTATCTATCTATCTATCTATCTATCTATCTATCTATCTATCTATCTATCTATCTATCTATCTATCTATCTATCTATCTATCTATCTATCTATCTATCTATCTATCTATCTATCTATCTATCTATCTATCTATCTATCTATTGACCTTTTGAGCCGTAGCCGGCCCATAGGGCGTAGACCAAGATACTCCTTCTCTTATCTGAATTTTTTGTTCCAGCAGTTTTCAATTCTTTTAAAGATATTTTATCAAATCTCGCCATTGTCTCTGTTCTGTGCAAGCAGCTCTATCTCATTGAGGGAGCCGAATCCTGCTGCTCTTGCCTCTCCCATCAATGTTCTTCTAAGTATCTCTCTGGGTCTTCCTCTTTTCCTCTTACCTGTTGTTTTTCATATGAGGGCTTGCTTTGCTATTCGGTTATTATCTCTTCTCATCACATGTCCAACATATGACCATCGTCTTTTCTTTATTACTGAAGATATTAGTGGTTGATTGGCGATTTCTCTAATTTCCTCGTTTGTTTTGAATTCATTCCACGCTATACTAAGTATTTTCCTTAGACATTTATTTTCGAACGCGTTCAACTTTGTTTCTATATCTCTTGTTGTTTTCCAGCTTTCACACGCATACGTAAGGGTTGATAGTACATTTGATTTGAATAGTCTAAGTTTTGTGTTTGTGCTGATGAGTTTTGATTTCCACAACTTGTTAAGGCTTCTGAAAGACATTGCTGCTTTAGCTATTCTGATTCTAATTTCTTTGCTTGTATCCCCTTCTCGATCAATGTGACTTCCAAGATAGGTAAAGTAATCGATCCCTTCTACTGGTTTGTTTTCCATGTATATTTTGTCGTCTGTTGGAATTAAACTTTTCATGACTTTAGTCTTTTCATGATTGATCTCAAGCCCAATTTTGCTGGCTATTGATGATAGTTCATTTGTGTTTTCCTGCATCGTTTTTATCTGACTGCTGATGAGAACTATGTCATCAGCAAAGTCGAGGTCCTCCAAATGGTCTCCTTGTATCCATTCGATGCCTTTATTACCAGTGCAGCATTTCTTCATTATGAAGTCCATAACAATTCCAAATAACACGGGCGATAACATACATCCTTGTTTAACCCCAGTTTCTATTGGGAAACATTCGCTCAGTCCTTCCTCTGTTCGAACTGCAAATGTGTAACCATCATACATGTCTTTGATAATATTTATGATTTTTGATGGTAAGCCATATTGCTTCAGAATTTTCCACAAAGAATCTCTATGAATTCTATCAAATGTTTTTTTGAAGTCGATGAAGTTAAGTACAAAAGGTTTTTGCTTTTCAATGTGTTCCTCCAATATAAGTCGTAGAGTGAAAAATGTGGTCAAGGCAGCTTCTCCCTTTTCTAAACTCTGCATGTTCTTCACGCATTACTGCATCTATTGATTCCTTTATTCTATTTAGGATGATTTTGCAGAATAACATTGAGGCAACTGACAAAAGTATCACGCCTCTCTAGTTGTTACAATCTCTAAGATAGCCCTTTTTTGGAATCTTAACAATGATTCCTTTTTTCCATCTATGAGGCGTCTTCTCTGTTTTCCAAATGATGTTGAACATTTTCTGGAGATGTATTAGATTATGGCTATCAATTGCCTTGAGGATCTCAGCTGTTAACTTATCCTCTCCAGCAGCCTTGTTATTGGTCATAAGCTTTAAGGTGGTTTCTATTTCGCTCAAGGTGAAGTCATCTAAATTTACATCTAATTCTGCTGCTGGTGTTTCAGCTTCAAAATCTATTAAACTGTGGGGTAGTGGACGGTTAAGAATATCTTTGAAGTGTTCCGCCCAACGGGCTTTTATGTCTGCGCTTGTTGTTAGCATTAATCCAGATTTGTCCAGAATTGGTGTTCCACTGGATGTATAGGTGTTTGTCAGCATCTTTTGTACAGTACAGAGAGTTCTGCTGTTTCCTGTAATTGCAGCTGTCTCTGCTTTCTCTGCCAAATTTGTATGTATAAGCTCTTGTATCTCTTCTTGCTGAACTTGTCACTTTGTTGTCTAATTCTTTGTATTTTGCTTTTGCCAGAACCTTTCCAAGATCTGTCTTTACATTAGTCATGGCTCTCTTCGCTTCTCTTCGCTTCTCTTCGCTTCTCTTCTTTCTTTGATGTATTTCCACGTGGTGTCTGAGATCCAAGGTCGTTTTTTCCATTTTCTTCAGTCCGGCACTTGCTTCTGCTGCAATTAAATTAGTATTTTGCTCTGTGAGTCCCACATTTCATTGATATCTAAGTCTATTTCACTGAGTGCTGTATAACAATTACTTAGCTCTATGTTAAACTTTTCCTTTATGGCTTCATCTTTCAGTTTATGAGTATCAATTTTATGTGTAGTTGACCTCTTCTGTTGGTTTTTAAATTTTAATCTTATTTTCCCAATGCACAAGTTGTGGTCACTATTAACATCAGCACCTCTGTATGCACTACATATCTATGTATCTATTAATGATGATCTGAATTGTTGTTTAATACATAGGTGGTCAATTTGATTTGAGGTTCTATCATCGGGAGATATCCATGTTGTTTTGTGAATATTTTTGTGTGGAAATAATGTCCCACCTATATCTAAATTTTCTATTAAACATAATTCTATTAATATTTCTCCATTCTGACTTGTAGTATCACAGCCTTCTCTCCCCGTTACATGTTCCACTCCTGTGTTATCTTTTCCATAAATATGGTATTAGTGACCATAATTGTTATTGACCTTCGCCACATGATTTGTGGGATAATGTGGTCGGTATTACGCCCGTGTCGCTTTACTTTCCCATAAAAATGCCGGTACCCATTTAAGGCTAATGCCCTTAATTAACCCCTAATAATATAGATTCATAGTGTGCCAATATTACTGACTTAACATCTTCCCTCCAACAATATATAATGTCCCAATAGTGCTAACTCCACAGCTTGCTGCCTATCTTCTCTAATATAATGTCAAATGCATAATTATTACAATTATTTCTTCAGCGAGCCATATTTTTAGGTCCAACTTCTCAATGCTTTTAGCAGTTAAAGACTTACATTTCCATCTCACTTTTCTACTGAAATTGTTCCGGAATCTTTTGCCGCGACTCTTCTAAATCGTTACTGTAAGACTTCAACTATACGAAAGTAGTTTAGTTTCTCAGTATTTATCCTTTCCTCGACACAACATAGGGGTTAATGCAAGGAAATGCAAATGAATGCATAAAAATGCGAAGCTGCAGTAAAGCTAAATGTTAGGGAGAATAAAAAATATATAAAAAGCGGTATGGTAAAAGTCTTTGCCAATTCTCCCTCGACTCTGCACAAGCAGACCCAGCTTGAACGTCTCATGGCTCCTGCAATGATCATAATCAGTTCCTGACTTATTGCTACATTGTAGTTACTGTCAATCATCATCATCCGGTACTATGTCTGTTGGTGTTGGTGATCACGTCTCTTCACAACTTTCGATCTCGACAGTTATTTATCATGTCTGTTGTTGAACTTCTGCCAAACCATTCTCTTAAACTGCCCGGTATCTTTTCTCTTTCCTTCCCTCTATATCTTCGTCCCTCAACTTTCCCAATTGTCACAATATATTCCAGCTATTCCCTTCTAAAAAAATGATGATTGTTTCTTCCTAATTTTTAAAATTAGCTCTTTTTGCTATGACCTCTTTCAGAATGTTTTCATTACTTTTTTTTAGCTGTCCATGGTATTCTCATCATTCTTCTGTAAAACCATATTACTACAGCCTCCAGTGATTTTCTTGTCTGTTGTCCTATTGCCCATGATTCACATCCATATGTTAAGACTGGCTCTACATAACATTTAAGAACTATTTTTGTAAAGAAACGGGCTCATAATTTATCGCGTCACTTTCATGCACGATGATAGTCATGGCGCTGAAGTAGATTTTACGTACTGGGTCTCTATAATAAGAAAAAAGAGCAACGTTCTCGGCTGGACACGGTTCCCCATGATTGTCTTCATTCAATCGTCTGTGTTTACTGTCAACATTTATCGAATATATCACCTTGCGAATTTTTTAAAATTTAAACTCAGTAATTTAAAGTATTTTACAGTTTATTTTTATAATTTTTTCCCAGTCGATAAACTTTTAAATTTTTAAAACACAAATACGATTTTAACGGTTCCTTCTTTTATCTCCATTGTCACATAGCATTTTTGGGGGTTTCTTTTTGCTTTTCAGGTTTTAGCGAAGAAACTGAAGTTCGTCCGAGAGTTAGATCTTCTATATCAACATATAACAACCTTCGGGTGTTCTATAACTACAAACGATATTACAGAAATGCTGCAGCATCACGAGCAAACAACAACAAATTCGAATTAACATGGTCAATGACAGACATCGCCACTTTCTGACAACATTCCCGATATAAGTAAACAAGACAGCAAAACTATATATATATATATATATTAATGAATTGGAGAAGATTAGAATACTATAATGGGGCGATAACTCAGTGCCTGACTAACTATAACATCCTGAAATTGGGTTCTATCCTCATCGACGGCTTCCAGGTTCACCCAGCCGTTAAAGGGTACTGGGTTGTTTTTTTCTGAGAAAGTAAAACGCGATGGGCGTAATAATCCTCATCATCCATGCCGTCTCCGCAACGAAGGTTGACTACCATAGAGCGCCATTCTGCTCTGTCTCTTGCTTTGATGGTGCAGGTTGTCATAGGCTGATTTATCCATCTTTTGATGTTCCTCGTCCATGTTAGTCTTGGTCTGCCTCTGTCTCTTTTACCTTGTATTTTCCCCTCCAGGATTACTTTTAGTAGGCTGTTGTGTCTTTTAACATGGCCCAAAAATCGCATTTACGGGCGTAATACCGACCACAAAAATAATTTATCAAAAGTCTATCTAAAAATGGGCACTAATATCATATTTTATGTACGCTACCTAGCGTGACGGTGCCCTTGACTCACATTTACTAGGGTAATATAATACAGGTCATGTTTATGTGATAATAACGGGACATCTATATGTTGTGCTAATTTTTATAGTAGGAGAAAATTGTAGGTGTAACGAATAACATAAACAGTACAGGCCTACGTGTAACTAATAACATAAACAGTACCGGTTTAGGTGTAACTAACAACATAAACAGTACCGGTGTAGGTGTAACTAACAACATAAACAGTACAAGTGTAGGTGTAACTAACAACATAAACAGTACAGGTGTAGGTGTAACTAACAACATAAACAGTACAGGTGTAGGTGTAACTAACAACATAAACAGTACAGGTGTAGGTGTAACTAACAACATAAACAGTACAAGTGTAGGTGTAACTAACAACATAAACAGTAAAGGTGTAGGTGTAACTAACAACATAAACAGTACAAGTGTAGGTGTAACTAACAACATAAGCAGTACAGGTGTAGGTGTAACTAACAACATAAACAGTACAAGTGTAGGTGTAACTAACAACATAAACAGTACAAGTGTAGGTGTAACTAACAACATAAGCAGTACAGGTGTAGGTGTAACTAACAACATAAACAGTACAAGTGTAGGTGTAACTAACAACATAAACAGTAAAGGTGTGTGTGTAACTAACAACATAAACAGTACAAGTGTAGGTGTAACTAACAACATAAGCAGTACAGGTGTAGGTGTAACTAACAACATAAACAGTACAAGTGTAGGTGTAACCAACAACATAAACAGTACAGGTGTAGGTGTAACTAACAACATAAACAGTACAAGTGTAGGTGTAACTAACAACATAAACAGTACAGGTGTAGGTGTAACTAACAACATAAACAGTACAGGTGTAGTCGAATCATATAGATTTGAGAACTGATGGTATCGTGAATAGAAGAGTTAAGTGAGTAAATTGATGACGCGCTATTAGATAATCAACACATTGATGATGCGCTATTAGATAATCAACAAATTGATGATGCGATATTAGATAATCAACAAATTGATGATGCGCTATTAGATAATCAACAAATTGATGATGCGCTATTAGATAATGAACACATTGATGATGCGCTATTAGATAATCAACAAATTGATGATGCGCTATTAGATAATCAACAAATTGATGATGCGCTATTAGATAATGAACAAATTGATGACGCGCTATTAGATAATGAACAAAATGACGATGCGCTATTAGATAATCAACAAATTGATGATGCGCTATTAGATAATGAACAAATTGATGACGCGCTATTAGATAATGAACAAATTGATGACACGCTATTAGATAACCAACAAATTGATGATGCGCTATTAGATAATCAACAAATTGATGATGCGCTATTAGATAATCAACAAATTGATGACGCGCTATTAGATAATGAACAAATTGATGACGCGCTATTAGATAATCAACAAATTGATGATGCGCTATTAGATAATCAACAAATTGATGATGCGCTATTAGATAATGAACGAATTGATGGCGCGCTATTAGATAATGAACGAATTGATGACGCGCTATTAGATAATGAACAAATTGATGACGCGCTATTAGATAATGAACAAATTGATGATGCGCTATTAGATAATGAACAAATTCATGACGCGCTATTAGATAATGAACAAATTGATGACGCGCTATTAGATAATGAACAAATTGATGACACGCTATTAGATAACCAACAAATTGATGATGCGCTATTAGATAATCAACAAATTGATGATGCGCTATTAGATAATCAACAAATTGATGACGCGCTATTAGATAATGAACAAATTGATGACGCGCTATTAGATAATCAACAAATTGATGATGCGCTATTAGATAATCAACAAATTGATGATGCGCTATTAGATAATGAACGAATTGATGGCGCGCAATTAGATAATGAACGAATTGATGACGCGCTATTAGATAATGAACAAATTGATGACGCGCTATTAGATAATGAACAAATTGATGATGCGCTATTAGATAATGAACAAATTGATGAGGCGCTATTAGATAATCAACAAATTGATGATGCGCTATTAGATAATCAACAAATTGATGACGCGCTATTATATAATGAATAAATTGATGACGCGCTATTATATAATGAATAAATTGATGACGCGCTATTATATAATGAATAAATTGATGACGCGCTATTATATAATGAACAAATTGATGACGCGCTATTATATAATGAATAAATTGATGATGCGCTATTATATAATGAATAAATTGATGACGCGCTATTATATAATGAACAAATTGATGACGCGCTATTATATAATTAATAAATTGAAGACGCGCTATTTTAAATAATGAATAAATTGATGATGCGCTATTATATAATGAATAACTTGATGATGCGCTATTATATAATGAATAACTTGATGATGCGCTATTATATAATGAACAAATTGATGACGCGCTATTATATAATGAATAAATTGATGATGCGCTATTATATAATGAATAAATTGATGACGCGCTATTATATAATGAACAAATTGATGACGCGCTATTATATAATGAATAAATTGATGACGCGCTATTATATAATGAATAAATTGATGACGCGCTATTATATAATGAATAAATTGATGACGCGCTATTATATAATGAATAAATTGATGATGCGCTATTATATAATGAATAAATTGATGATGCGCTATTATATAATGAATAAATTGATGATGTGCTAATAGATGATGAATAAAATGATGATGCTCTTTTGGATGATGAAAATTTGATGATGAATTATTGTATGATGAACAAAGTGACAATGTATTTGACGATAAACAAATCGGACGAACTATTGCATGATAGACATTTGCTAAAGAACTGTTTGACAATGAACAATTTGATATATCTGTTAGATATTTCTTTGGTAAAAATGTTGATGACTTTTTTGGTGATAAATTGACAATATAAACTATTTGAAGCTAAACAAATTGATGACTTACTTGATAATCAACACAATGATGATCTTCTATTTGATGATGAGAAAACTAATTATTAGTTATATGGTGATTAACAAAGTGAACAATACAAGTTTTATAGTGAACTATTGATGATTTATTGTAGTGGTGTAGGGTATCCCTTTGTCAAAGAACAAGTAAGAAGTCTCCTTTCCTCCGATGGTCTACGGGACACCCTTGTGAAAGTGGACCTCCCGTTTAAACACCACATCAAGGTTACATGAAGCCATGGTGGCATGAGGTGGATTGTGTTGTGGGAACAGTCGACAAGTAGTGTCGGTTATGGTCTCCACTCTGTGATGGTAGGCAGATGATCTAACTTGTAGTGACAATGGCTGCGATCTCTGACTAGTACAGTCACTGTCAAGAAGGAAAGGAATGGCTAATTACCGTCTTATATTGCTGAGAATAATCGTGTCAATAAACAATGCGATATCTATAGCTAACGACGTTAAAGGGGACTCCAAAGCAACCACCTCGTCCAGTATGGAGTTTTGTGTGCTACATGTGACACTCGATCGTCATCAAGTTACTGTTTGCAAGATCACAGATAGAGAGAATCTATAAATAGGAACTTGAAACATTAAATCAGTATTCCAGGTTGGCAAGTAGAAAACATCAGTCAAGAAATGAAGAGAAAGAAATGAAAATCCTTGAGACTGTGAAATGAGATGGAAAGGAGCAGGATTATTACAACGTGATAGTGGAAACTTATTCTGGAGGAACCAAACACGAATGAAAAGTAGACATCATGTTAGATAGAGAAAGATGCAAAACATTGAAATGAATATGACCAGTGTCAATTAGAATTCTGCTGATAAAATTGATAGGTAGACCAATGGATATCAACATCAATCAAGCTTCGGCACCAAGAGGTAACAGCGAAGAAGATGACATTGACACCATTTACAACAAGCTAGACATGACCACGGAACTGTATCAGTCCCAAGAAATACAAGTTATATTAGTTTCAGTGTAAAGGTAGGTACAGTTAAAGTGTAAAATGTGACTGGTGGACATGGTCTAGGAGAGATAAATGACAGAGGGAATAGATCGGTCAAACACACATGAAATGATTATAGGTAACACCTGGTTCAAGCTACACCCTAAACGACTATAGGGCAAAGCCCTGACAACAAGGTACACAATCAAATCGATTAACAGGCACAGAGAAGATTCAGGAATGGGCTACAACCTGTTAAAACAAGGCCAGTAGTAGATTACAATAATGACAATGTACCAGTAGGTTAAGGTGACCATTCGTCCCGGATTGTCCGGGACAATCCCGGAATTTGAAATTTTTTTAACCTTTGTCCCGGATTAGCTGCCGTACCGGTTTTGTCCCGATTTTGGCATATTTTTTAGCTTTTGTCCCGGATTTGATAAAAAATAATTTGGGACACAAACGTTTAACAATTTTGCCATTTTGGTATACGGCGTAAATTTCTTCAATTAAAAAAAAATTTTATTCCGTTGCTGTGTAGACAATTTTGTTTAATATCAAAACAGTAGAATGCGCTCCTAGTTTTAAATCTCGTATATATTCGTTGTGTTACTAACTTTCACTTTCACTTTCGCAAAAAATGGCACCGAAGCGTAATTGTAGTTTTAATCAAGATTTACAAAAGGAATACCCTTTTATAAAAAAGTCTACATCGTCATCAGACTTCACTGTAAGATGTAATATATGTTCATCCGGGTTTACTATTAACCATAGTGGACGTGGTGATATTAAGAGCCACATAAATAGTGATAAACATAAGAGAGCCGTCGCCACTGCTGCATCAAGCTCGTCGTTGACAAATTTTTTTCGAGCTGAACAGGTTGGTGACAAAGAAGAACAGTTAGCTGCTACAGAAGGTGCCTTTGCATATCATACAGTGATGCACAATCACACGTTTAGATCTATGGACTGCACATCAAAATTGCTTCAGGTAACTTTAGAACCAAAATTTGCTTGTGCACGTACGAAAACAGAAGCTATTATTCGGAATGTGTTCACACCCCATGCTCTAAACGAGTTGAGATGTGACCTAGAAAACGTAACATTTATCTCCATACTGACAGATGCCTCCAACCACAAAGAAATCAAGATTTTTCCTTTGCTTGTCAGATACTTTGATCGCAATAAGGGACTGAAAGTTAAAATATTAGAGTTGAAGTCATTGCCGGGTGAAACATCTGATATAGTAAGTAGTTTTCTTATTGACTGTCTAACTGAAAATGGTTTAGAACTGAAAGTAGTTGGATTATGTGCAGACAACACAAATTCTAATTTTGGGGGCGCTGAAAGAAAAGGACAGAACAATGTTTTCACAAAACTGAAAGAAAACCTTGGACATAGTTTGATAAGTGTTGGGTGTGCTTGCCATATTTTCCACAACACTGTTCGAGCAGCTGCAGACGTATTGCCTGTTGATGTTGAAATGACTATTGCAAAAATGTATCTGTACTTCAAATCATACACAGTTAGAGTTGAAAGTCTCAAGGAGTTTTGTCAGTTTGTCGACACAGACTTCCAGATGATTTTAGGTTATGCACAAACTAGGTGGCTTGCGCTCTTGCCTGCTGTTGAAAGGGTTCTTTACATGTTCCTGCCTCTAAAATCATATTTTCAATCTCAAGACAGATGCCCAGTTTTTATACAGGAATTCTTTGAAAACCCACTGTCTGAGGCATGGCTTATTTTGGTTCACAGTCAGGCATTCTCTTTCCACGAAGCAGTGCAGAAAGTAGAGGGACAGATGGTCACTGTATTTGAAGTCATTGACAACATCAATAGGTTGAAAGCTATCTTGGAGTCCAAGCTGGAAGACGGATTCTTGCCATCAAGAGTTCAGATAATCCTTAAAAAGCTGGAAATGGAAGGATTTCCACGTGATGATGTGAAAAAGTTTAACGCCAGTGTTTCTTCATTTTATGAAACAGCTTTAAGTTATTTGAAGAAATGGGCTGCAAATAATTTTCAAAACCTAGAGTCTTACAGCTGGGTAATGCTGAACAGAACACCAAATTGGGAAGATATTGAGAAGTCTTCATCATTAGTGAGTCAAACAGTGCCTTCAGTCGACTTTCCAGAAAATGTAATGTATGACGAATATGTCTACATGAAACAGTTCGTTACTTCACAAAAACATTAGTGAGTGGAGTCTTAATAAAACATTACCAGGGCAGCGTTGGGTTGAACTAGCTTCCCACTTCAGAAACAATCATGTGCCCGTTTCACATATTCTGAAGTTGGCAGAGTTCTTTTTGTGTCTATCTGGAACAAATGCTGCAACAGAACGAGTGTTTTCTCTGATGAACAGTTTGTGGACAAATGATAAAACATAACTAGGTGTTGAAACTTTAAAAGCCATGTTGATCACCAAAGTGACCTATGAGGGAACATGTGTCGAATTTTATAAGATGCTGCATACAAAGAAGGACATTTTACAGAAAATTCACTCATCTGAAAAGTACAGCATCTCTGTTTCACCTTCAATTTAAATGAGTATCACTGTTTTAAAAAAAAAAAAAAAAAAAAAAAAAAATACCAACTCTGTGCTATCAGTGCCAGAATCAGACGCTGGACTCTAGAACAATAAGAAAGATAACGACCACAGAAATGAAATGTGTCAGAAGAATGACAGGAAACAGCTTAAGGGACAGAGTAAGAAACACTGACCTGAGGAAGAAACTCGAAATTGAACCAGCCATCGAATACATAAAGAAACAACAGATAAATTGGTTCGGCCACATAACAAGACAGAAAGAACTAACAATGAATCAAAGAGCCATAAACAAACGCTACGAAAACGTCAGATTAAGAGGAAGACCGAGAAAGAGATGGATAAATGGAATACTAGAGTCACTAGGAGGAATAACATCAGAAGATGCCAACAGAAGAGCAAAGAATCGCAGATTGTTTCTCCCCTCGACGCCAACGGCAACAGAGGACGGATAGAAGAGGAAGAGGAAGATCACTGTTTTTTTTTTATCTCCTGATTATCCTGATAGCGTATTGTAGGTCTATATTATTAGATGTTTTAAAATGTATGTATTATTCACTTGAAAATGACAGCAAGAAGAAATGTAATTTTATTGGTGGAAAATTGAAGTAAAATTATTCCGTCCCGGAATGGGATTTCAAAAATATGGTCACCTTACAGTAGGTGGGAAAAAAAGAATAAAACTGAGGATGACGCAGAAAGAAATATGAAATTAAAATTATATATGCTTAAAATAAAATAGATAGACAGATATATATAGTGATACGTATAGTACAATACAGATAGTGTACACCACAAACAACTTATAGAATGCCTAAAAAAAATACATCTAGATGACATGGACATACGACTAATTTGTAATCTATATTTAATGCTTATAAGCAAACAGTAATAATAAAATATAACAAAGAAACTCTACACCCATTGATATAAAAAGATGCGTAAGACAGGGATACATCCTATTACCAAGCTTGTTCAATCTATACACTGAGCAAATTTTTAAAAAACATCATAGAGATGCCAGGCCTACAAATTAATGGAAAGATAATCAATAACCTAAGACATGCTGACGATACTGTACTACTAGCAGAAAATCCTAAAGATCTACAACAATTACTTAATGAAATAAACCAATACAGATTTTTTTTTTGATGAGTCTGTTGATGTTAATGTCGTAATCAAAATTACTAATTGTTGATCAAATATATTTCTCAGAGCTCTCTGCTTTAAGTGCCTATATTTTTGCTCGAGTCTCCTTTTCTTCATTAACGTTGTAGCTCTTCTATCTTACATTTATACTGCAACATTTATTTCTAATCAAACAATTATTCTGTAGCTTTTTAAAGCTCTTCTATCTTACAATATAAAAAAAACTGTGTCCTTTTCGACTCGTATAATAAACATTTCTCTATAACTTTCTAGAAGTTGTCATGCTCATGCATTTCCTCTCCGCACATTTGCAATGTTGCACTTTATTATTACCAAAATATCATCTCTGATCTTGCTGTCCACTATTGTCCTCCATTTAGCTTATATTAAAGGCGACCTAACAGAGAGAACCTTTATTTCATACTCTTCCTGACAATGATTTTTTAAAAAAAAACCGTATTACAATGTTGTGCTATCAATGTCAAACATGGATTCTAAAACAACGTAACTAACGTTATGACCTCTAACAATTTTGTCTGCATCTTTCAATGGTTGTTTTCTCTTTGAGATCGTAAAATAAATGTTACGTGATGAGTGCAGTAACCACGAAGCTTCCCACCTTGAACCTGATCCTGACTAACTCATTCAGGGACTGACAATTTATGATAAAAATGTCGTTACTGGACAAGAAATTATTGATTAAAAATTAACCAATAGAATATTAATTTTGTTATCGGCAATACATTAGGATGGAAGCATTTTATTGGTTGGTCATATTTAGAGAACGAGATGGTTTTATCCATTAGTTGACCTCAAAGATCTCGACTCGGCATTGAAAGACAAACGAGGAAAGAAGCAAGAAGTATATTTGACGTCACTTGTCAAGAATATCTTCGCCCACGTCAGATCTAATGTTCGATCCCAACCGACGGCTTCCGGGTCACCCAGCCTTAAATGGGTATCAGATTTTTGTCTGGGAAAGTAAAGTGGCACGGGCGTAATACCGACCACATTACCCCAAAAATCATGTGCTGAAGGTCTGTAAAATTGATGGTCACTAACACCATAATCCCTATACGCCACTTGGCGTGACGGGGGCTGTTTACTTGTTATGTCAGATCTAATATTATCTCCCTCGTAATCTACAACTATTCTGTTCTAATGCACACAAACTGGCTGACCTGACCCAACAGTTTCTCGTTGTGTCATATTTCATGGAACTGCATTGCTGTGCGATAACCGACTTCTTTTAATTTAGATTTCAAAATGTATTTTTAGCTTATTCAATTTTGTATCGAACATTTCCAGCTATATCGCCTTCAGTTTCAACAATTATGCAATGTTATAGGATGATATTAATGTCATCAACTGATGTTTCTAATATGCCTCTAAAGATATTTTCATTGAACACAGAAGGCAGATTAGATAATTAAAGACAAACATTTTCGTTAAAGGTCACTCTACGTTCACGCCTCTCATAAAGATATCAAATAGTCAATTAAATCCCACGTGGATTGATCTCTTTAGTTAGTTATCGTTGGTATTATTTTACATAATACTCTAAGATAATACTATGAGAATAGTTGCGGCAAAAACAGCTTTCCAAAAATTGAGGAAGATACAATGCAATCCATTTTTGACAATAGAAACAAGAAAAAGAGTTCTTAAATGTTATGTAGAACCAGTCTTAACATATTGATGTGAATCATGGAGAACAGGACAACAGACAATAAAATCACTGCAGGCTATAGAAATGTGGTTTTACAGAAGAATGTTGAGAATACCATAGACAGATAAGAAGAGTAATGAAAATTTTCTGAAAGAGGCCAAAGCAAAAACAGAGCTAATTTCCAATATTAGGAAGAAACAATCATAATTTTGAGGCCATGTAATGATAATGGAACAGCTAGAATATATTGTGACAACAGGGAAGTTGAGGGACGAAGAGATTGAGGGAAGCAAAGAGAAAAGATACCAGACAGCTTAAGAGAATGGTTTGGCAGAAGGTCAACAACAGAAATGATAAATAGCTGTCGAGATCAAAAGTTGTGGACAGACATGATCACCTACCCCAGCAGGCATGGTACTTGATGATGATGGTTACTTTACAGGCTTGGTGTGATCGAGCGTTCATGCGGAGCCGGTGAGTAAAAGACAAGCACTGATTTCTGCTTGAATTTAAAAAAAAAAAAACTAATTGAAATTTAAAAAGTTTAGACACTATGCCACTGTCAGGATTCACTACAAATAAAATTTAACGAAATAAAAGAACGTATGGAACAATTGTTTTCAGTCGAGAATTTAATCAGTAGTCCATGCTGCTAAATGATCCTAGAAGAAACAGGAGTAGTAGAACAAATGACACATGTTTGACAACAACGTGAATTAATCGTATTATCTGTTAGCAGTAAGTCACACCAGTTAGCTTGAATGATCGTCACACTGGCCACAATAGAATGAGAAACCAGACGCTAACCAAACTCAAAATAGGAACCGCTAGTCTAAGCCTCTTTCTTTACCTAAGATGATATAACAAGAAAATACACAATACAGGATTGCGCCCAGCACACAGACCTGAGGAGGTCAATGTGGCCCACACCCACTACCCAGGAAGTAGAAACTCTACGGAGCACCTGAGGAGGTCAATGTGGCCCACACCCACTACCCAGGAAGAGAAACTCTACGGAGCACCTGAGGAGGTCAATGTGGCCCACACCCACTACCCAGGAAGAGAAACTCTACGGAGCACCTGAGGAGGTCAATGTGGCCCACACCCACTACCCAGGAAGAGAAACTCTACGGAGCACCTGAGGAGGTCAATGTGGCCCACACCCACTACCCAGGAAGAGAAACTCTACGGAGCACCTGAGGAGGTCAATGTGGCCCACACCCACTACCCAGGAAGAGAAACTCTACGGAGCACCTGAGTCAATGAAATGTCAATGACAACAGCTTTCATAACAGAGTCCGCAACCCTAGTCTGAATGAGTCATGATCGGAAGTACAAGAATGATCGTGATGCGTCACAACTTCGGGTAATTGTTTTACTTTCCAACCTTTTTCTACCTTTCATTCATCATAAACTTAGTGACTTCATGTCATTATTGCGGATATACGGTAGGACCCATTGAGGTTCAGTCTGAAAAGTGTTTCGTATTGTTTCCTCATAATCCAAGTCCGGCCTACTGCCGGAGCTACTGAGTTTAGTGCTCTGTGCACACCATGAGCTGTGTTGTTCATCCTGATCGTGTTTCGATATTCCGATTGCTTACGATGAATGATAATATCGTATTACGAAGAACAGTTCAGCTGTCTTTACTTACGGGACCGCTTGGCCTTATGTCTTTTGGCGTGTGTCATAGCTGCTATAATGGGGACTGCAGCTACCTTTCTTTGTTTGTAACCTTCAATGCGATTACGTTTAATTCTGATGATACCACTATTTGGGTGGTTGAGCAATTATAGATTTTAATTCTTTTGTAGTGACACCGGGACATTTGACTAA
This sequence comes from Megaustenia siamemsis, assembly GCA_032433765.1. Taxonomy (NCBI): domain Eukaryota; kingdom Metazoa; phylum Mollusca; class Gastropoda; order Stylommatophora; family Ariophantidae; genus Megaustenia; species Megaustenia siamemsis. Next base: position 94,660,376 of record JAVIAB010000051.1, read on the forward strand.
CCATAACTATAACCATAACTATAACCATAACTATAACCTTAACTATAACTAAAACCATAATTATAACCATAACAATAACCATAACTATAACCATAACTATAACCATAACCATAACTATAACCTTAACTATAACTATAACTATAACCATAACTATAACCTTAACTATAACTATAACGATAACTATAACCATAACCATAACTATAACCATAACTATAACCTTAGCTAAACTTCCCACGTTGTCACCATGTGAATATAATCCTCCTACTACTGCAAAATAAACTCAAGGAACGAGAGAATGAGAATAGTATTGCTATCAACGGCACCCTCGTCAAAGACAACTCTATCTGTGAACAAACAAGAGTTATGCCCTTGACCATCAGTTTCGATTTATCATATTTCCACCATGCTGTCGTCCTAATATAACTATTATTTTTGTTCCATCTAAAATAACAACATATGTTAATTTTTATTCCATTTTTACAGCAACGATATATATAATTTAATACGTGTCAAATATAAATCTTAAACTTAGGAAACAATCTTATATCAATGCCACATATGTATGTAATGTGTAGAATCACAGATTATATCAAAATAGCATCAAGGAGTGTGAGAGGTTTATGGTAAGTTGCTGAAAGAAGGAAATTTGCTGGGTTAGATAACTTCATTGGAGAAATATGCAAGTTACCATCGTGATGTCATGCAGTACACCTCCATGTTTACCTACACGCTATGTACGTGTTCTGTCCCTGATGAATGCCGGCAAGCTTAACATGTTTATATAAATACACTTTTTTTGTTAAACTTCTTTTCGTGAATAAAGATTTTACATAACTCTTGTGCATTACCTCAAGACAATATGTCCGCCCCGTTCATTACCTCAAGACAATATGTTCGCCCCGTTCATTACCTCTAGACAATATGTCCGCCCAGTTCATTACCTCAAGACAATATGTCCGCCCCGTTCATTACCTCAAGACAATATGTCCGCCCCGTTCATTACCTCAAGACAATATGTCCGCCCCGTTCATTAACTCTAGACAATATGTCTGTTCCGTGTATTACTTCAAGACAATATGTCCGCCCCGTTCATTACCTCTAGACAATATGTCCGCTCCATGTATTACCTCTAGACAATATGTCCGCTCCGTGTATTACCTCTAGACAATATGTCCGCTCCATGTATTACCTCAAGACAATATGTCCGCCCCGTTCATTACCTCTAGACAATATGTCTGTTCCGTGTATTACCTCTAGACAATATGTCCGCTCCATGTATTACTTCAAGACAATATGTCCGCTCCGTGTATTACCTCAAGACAATATGTCCGCTCCATGTATTACCTCTAGACAATATGTCCGCTCCGTGTATTACCTCTAGACAATATGTCCGCTCCATGTATTACCTCAAGACAATATATCCGCCCCGTTCATTACCTCTAGACAATATGTCTGTTCCGTGTATTACCTCTAGACAATATGTCCGCTCCATGTATTACTTCAAGACAATATGTCCGCTCCGTGTATTACCTCAAGACAATATGTCCGCTCCATGTATTACCTCTAGACAATATGTCCGCTCCATGTATTACCTCAAGACAATATGTCCGCCCCGTTCATTACCTCTAGACAATATGTCTGTTCCGTGTATTACCTCTAGACAATATGTCCGCCCCGTTCATTACCTCTAGACAATATGTCCGCGCCGTTCATTACCTCAAGACAATATGTCCGCCCCGTTCATTACCTCAAGACAATATGTCCGCCCCGTTCATTACCTCTAGACAATATATCTGTTCCGTGTATTACCTCAAGACAATATGTCCGCTCCATGTATTACCTCAAGACAATATGTCCGCTCCGTGTAGTACCTCAAGACAATATGTCCGCCCCGTTCATTACCTCTAGACAATATGTCTGTTCCGTGTATTACCTCTAGACAATATGTCCGCTCCATGTATTACCTCTAGACAATATGTCCGCTCCGTGTATTACCTCTAGACAATATGTCAGCTCCATGTATTACCTCTAGACAATATGTCCGCGCCGTTCATTACCTCAAGACAATATGTCCGCCCCGTTCATTACCTCAAGACAATATGTCCGCCCCGTTCATTACCTCAAGACAATATGTCCGCCCCGTTCATTACCTCTAGACAATATGTCCGCGCCGTTCATTACCTCAAGACAATATGTCTGTTCCGTGTATTACCTCTAGACAATATTTCCGCTCCATGTATTACCTCTAGACAATATGTCCGCTCCATGTATTACCTCTAGACAATATGTCCGCTCCATATATTACCTCTAGACAATATGTCCGCTCCGTGTATTACCTCTAGACAAAATATCCGTCCCGTTCATTACCTCAAGACAATATGTCAGTCCTGTTCATTACCTCAAGACAATATGTCCATCCCGTTCATTACCTCAAGACAATATGTCCGCCCCGTTCATTACCTCAAGACAATATAATGAGACAAGTATTAACCGAGATTAAAGTGCGAAATGGGCTGTAATGTTTGCCAAATCTTCTCAGAGAATTCCGAAAATGGAGCAGTGAGGATGTGAAGATTACAGCGAAATAGCTTGAAATATTGATATAGAGTGGGGGAGGAGTTAGCCATGGCTGTTACAAATAGGCAAGGGGAAAAACCTGAATTCAACCAATGGCAGTAATGTAAACTGGTGAGAAAATAATTGATGTCCCTGTCACACTGAGAATGTAGACAATTGTAGTGTGACGTAGTGTACAGAGCTGGGAGCTTGAAATAACAAAATGATTGTTAATATTTAAATGGCTGTGAATGTCTAAATATATAATCATCTAGACGTACACAGTCATACAGACATACATAATTATCTAGACATACTCAATCATGTAGACATCCGGAATTATATAGACTTCCACAATCATAAAAGTAAAGCACAAGACTTGAATCGATGTCTTAGCACGCGAGCTTTCACCCTCATGTGTTTGGCCGCCTATCCAGAAGTGTTCGGAGACTTCAGGACAGTGTCGCTTCAAGCATCGAAACTCACGATGCGAGGCGGCATTCCCCACCTTCTGAGAATAACCTGGTACACACTTCTGTCAGCGGCTGGGTCGACCGAGGGGATATATTTTTTTTTCCAACCACGAGTACAACTCCCACTGCTTCCAGCGGGAATCGACCATGGGTTGTCCAAACGTTGGTAGTCCAGTAGGGTGGTTTTCCCAAATAGGCTATCGAGACCCCCTTCCACCATCATATTGACATGTAGCGATATCTATACATACACAATCATGCAGACATACAGAATCATCTAGACATACATAATCATGTACACATGCGGTATTGTCTAGACGTACATAAACATGTACACACGCGTATTATCTCTACGTACATAATCATGTACATATGCAGTATTATCTAGACGTACATAAACATGTGCACATACGGCATTATCTAGACGTACATAATCATGTACACATGCGGTATTATCTAGACTTACATAAACATGTACACATGCGGTATTATCTCATCATCATTGAGTGCCGTCACCGCAACGAAGGTTGGCTACCATGGAGCGCCATTCCGCTCTATCTCTTGCTTTGATGGTGCAGGTTGTCATCGGTTGATTTGTCCATCTTTTGATGTTACTCGTCCATGTTAATCTTGGTCTGCCTCTGCCTCTTTTACCTTGTATTTTCCCCTCCAGGATTACTTTCAGTAGGCTGTTGTGTCTTTTAACATGGTCCAAGAATCGCATTTGTCTTGTTCTAATTGTGTTCAGAAGTTCTCTTTTCATTTTTAGTTGTTTTAAGACTTCATCGTTTGTTTTCTTTTCCTTCCATCCAATTCTACCTATTCTTCTATATATCCACATTTCAAAGGCTTCAATTCTCTGTTCTGTTTTCTTGTCTAATGTCCATGTTTCAGCACCATATAGGAATATTGAGAAGATGTAACATTTTGCTATTCTTAGTTTTAGTTCTGGTGTTATTTGTTTTGATGTTAGTATGTCCTTCATGACATTAAAATTACTTTTTGCCATTCCTTTTCTTTTGTTTATTTCAGTTGTACATTTTCCATCACTGGTTATAGTATGTCCAATGTAGTTATAGTTCAGAACTGTCTCAATGTCTATTCCTTCAATTTTGATATCCACTTGTGGGTTTTGAGTATTTTCTTTGTTTATGATCATAGTTTTAGTCTTTTCGATATTCATATCTAGTCCATATTTTTTGCTTGTCGTGTTTATTTCATTAAGTAATTGTTGTAGATCTTTAGGATTTTCTGCTAGTAGCACAGTATCGTCAGCATATCTTAGGTTATTGATTATCTTTCCATTAATGTGTATGCCTGGCATCTCTATGATGTTTTTAAAGATTTGCTCAGTGTATAGATTGAAAAAGCTTGGTAATAGGATGTATCCCTGTCTTACTCATCTTTTTATATCAATGGGTGTAGAGAACTCTTTGTTATATTTTATTATTGCTGTTTGCTCCCAGTATAGATTGCTTATTAGTCGTATATCCATGTCATCTAGATGTATCTCTTTTAGGCATTCTATAAGTTGTTTGTGGTGTACTCTATCAAAAGCTTTGGTGTAGTCTATGAAGCAGGCATATATTGGTTTGTTTACTTCTGTGTATTTTTCGATTAATGTTCTCATGCATAATATGGCTTCTTTTGTCCCGCTATTTTTCCTAAATCCAAATTGCTGCTCATCTAATTCAGCATTGATTTTATTCTGAATCCTTCCTTGTATAACTTTTAGCAAGATGTGTGTAACATGGCTCATTAGGCTTATTGTTCTAAAGTCACTGCATTCAACTGCACCATTCTTTTTAGACAATGCAATGAAAGTTGATGTTTTTAGTTCATTTGGTATGTATCCTGTGTGGTATATGTCGTTGCATATGTCTGTAATCACTTCAATGCCAAAATCTTCAAGTGCCTGTATCATCTCTATCTGTATGCTTTCAGGTCCTGCTGCTTTTCCCCTTTTCATTGTTTTTATAGCTTTTTCCACCTCAGATTTTAAGATTTTATATGTATTATCTAGACGTACATAAACATGTGCACATACGGCGTTATCTAGACATACACAAACATGCAGGCATACAGCATTATCTAGACACACACACAAATGCAGGCATACATCATTATCTAGACATACACAATCATGCAGACATACAGCATTATCTTGACACACACAATCATGCAGACATGTGACATTATCTAGACATACACAATCATGCAGACATGTGACATTATCTAGACATACACAATCATGCAGAATTATCTAGACATACACAATCATGCAGACATATAGCATTATCTAGACATACACAATCATGCAGAATTATCTAGACATACACAATCATGCAGACATGTGACATTATCTAGACATAGACAATCATGCAGAATTATCTAGACATACACAATCATGCAGACATGCAGCATTATCAAGACATACACAATCATGCAGACATACAGCATTATCTAGACACACACAAACATGCAGACATACAATATTCTCTAGACATACACAATCATGCAGACATACAGCATTATCTAGACACACATAAACATGCAGACATACAGCATTATCTAGACACACACAAACATGCAGACATACAGCATTATCTAGATATACACAATTATGCAGACATACAGCATTAGCTAGACACACACAATATGCAGACATACAGCATTATCTTGACACACACAAACATGCAGACATACAGCATTATCTAGACATACACAATCATGCAGACATACAGCATTATCTTGACACACACAATCATGCAGACATACAGTATTATCTAGACACACACAAACATGCAGACATACAGCATTATCTAGACATACACAATCATGCAGACATACAGCATTATCTTGACACACACAATCATGCAGACATACAGTATTATCTAGACATACACAAACATGCAGATATACAGCATTATCTTGACACACACAATCATGCAGACATACAGCATTATCTTGACACACACAATCATGCAGACATGTGACATTATCTAGACATACACAATCATGCAGACATGTGACATTATCTAGACATACACAATCATGCAGAATTATCTAGACATACACAATCATGCAGACATATAGCATTATCTAGACATACACAATCATGCAGAATTATCTAGACATACACAATCATGCAGACATGTGACATTATCTAGACATAGACAATCATGCAGAATTATCTAGACATACACAATCATGCAGACATGCAGCATTATCAAGACATACACAATCATGCAGACATACAGCATTATCTAGACACACACAAATGCAGACATACAATATTCTCTAGACATACACAATCATGCAGACATACAGCATTATCTAGACACACATAAACATGCAGACATACAGCATTATCTAGACACACACAAACATGCAGACATACAGCATTATCTAGATATACACAATCATGCAGACATACAGCATTAGCTAGACACACACAAATATGCAGACATACAGCATTATCTTGACACACACAAACATGCAGACATACAGCATTATCTAGACATACACAATCATGCAGACATACAGCATTATCTTGACACACACAATCATGCAGACATACAGTATTATCTAGACACACACAAACATGCAGACATACAGCATTATCTAGACATACACAATCATGCAGACATACAGCATTATCTTGACACACACAATCATGCAGACATACAGTATTATCTAGACATACACAAACATGCAGATATACAGCATTATCTTGACACACACAATCATGCAGACATACAGCATTATCTTGACACACACAATCATGCAGACATGTGACATTATCTAGACATACACAATCATGCAGACATGTGACATTATCTAGACATACACAATCATGCAGAATTATCTAGACATACACAATCATGCAGACATGCAGCATTATCAAGACATACACTATAATTGTTTATTTGCGTTTGAAGTTCATAAAAAAAAGTAAAGTACCCCCGTCACGCCAAGTGGCGTTTAGGGAAATATGGTGTTAGTGACCCTATATTTTACAGACCTTCAGCACATGATTTTTGGGGTAATGTGGTCGGTATTACGCCGGGAGGGGAGGGGGGGGGGTTACTTTCCAATAAAAATCCGGTACCCATTTTAAGACTGTGTGAACCCGGAAGCCGTCGGTTGGGATCGAACCCTATCCCTTATCTTTGTAGTCCAGTTCACCGCGCTATCGCGGCTGCCTTTGAAGTTCATCGTTTTGTATAATTCTCAATTCCTATGTTTTGCATACTCCGAGTAGGTAGCCATTGACTGATCACAGTTGAAGAACCTGAGAATTCCTTTCACACATGAAGTCTAAAATGGTGACAGGTTCGACATACCTGCTCATGTTATTCTCCATCATTCTATTCTCTACATAATCACATACAGTTTTAAGCAATCTACTTTTCCTATGTTGATAGTCTTTTCATCATGCTAACTGACGTCCTGCTGCTACGTCAGGTGTAGTAACAACATGATGACGTTAAACCAGTGAGTCGAGTGGTCAATGCTCGTGTACGAATGCGTGTTATGGTTATGGTTATGGTTATGGTTATGGTTATGGAAGGCCCCGGTATCACTGCAAACGAATTAAAATCCATAATTGCTCAACTGCCCGTGCCAGTAGAATCGTCCGAATTACTAACTCATCTCCAAAAGAAAGAAAGGTAGCTGTAGTTCCCATCATATCAGTCCCAGCACACGCCAAAAGACATAAGGCGAAACCGCACAGAAAGTGAACACAGCCAACTGTTCCTTGTCATACGATACCATCATTCATCGTAAATAATTGGAATATCGAAGCACGATCAAAACGGTTGAAACACACAGCTCACGGTATGCACAGAGCACTTAACTCAGTAGCTCTTGCAACAAGCCAGACTTGGAATATGAGGAAACTGCAATAAAGAACACTTTTCATACATGCCTTCAATGGTTCCTGCCGCCGATCCACCATATTTACCGGAAGTTGACGTCCTCCCGAAAATGATGATCGTCCTATTTTTTTTTTTAATGTATAGCGCTTGATGATGTTAGGACATCGTTTTTGACTCCAATTCCGAACATATAAAACACAGTTAGGCGTCGGATTATCCCCGTTGCACATCAAACAACAGACCGTAAGATCTCCCCGCAATGTGAATTTGTGAATTTATAAACCACATATTGAAATTATAAAATCACATGTCTACCCGGAGGCGCACCTCACAGCACCAAAGTTGAAAGTAAATGCGTGTGTTCTGATGTATCCCTTGAACCTGAGCCGTAGCTGACGCACTTCTCATGACAGACTGCATCTGTTGAACATTCACTGAAGCTATATTTAGTTCTGAATTATTATATTATTTAGTCCCTTTGTCTGTAAAAGGAGATATGTTGCATAGATTTGATGGGCAATAAAAATAAAGACCACAACTTCTAGCTCATTATGACGATACAAGAAACATTCTACAGAACAAAAATGGAAAGGATATTTTTACGATTTGTCGACTTATTTGAACGACATAGGAAGAAGCATACGCAGAAAAGGAAATATGTTTACAATATTTATTGTGTTCTTCATTCTGTCTTGAGTTTGCAGCAGCCTACAGCATCATCACCGGCGCTGTTTGAGTGTTTCCTTGTTTTTGTCTGTCCAGATTACTTTGAGCTACCTTCCAAGTGTTCAAAACCATTTTGTTCGATGTCCTGACATGTAGTTCAAAACGGATCTGTTTTCGTTCTTTCTCTTTGGTCTGATTCCTAATTATGTCTCTTCTGAATGTTTGATCACGTATCATTTGTCAACAGTCGGGCCGCATCAGCTGACTCAACCTCTTGTTTATGGCATTGTTTAATACTTCTTTTTTCTTTGGTTTAAGCATGATATTCTGTCCAGTCTTTCCTTATTCTATGTTACCTTACTTCCATTGGGAGCCGCGATAGCTCAGTGGTTAGTGAACTGGACTACAAAGGACAAGAGGTAGGGTTCGATCCCAACCGACGGCCTCCGATTCACCCAGCCTTTAATGGGTACCGGATTTTTTCCTGGGGAAGTAAAGCGGCACGGGCGTAATACCGACCACGTTACACCAAAAATTATGTGCTGAAGGTCTGTAAACTTTATGGTCACTAACACCATATTCCATATTCCCTATACGCCACTTGACGTGACGGGGGCGCTTTACTTTACTTTCATTATAATTTGTATTTGCTGTCACTTTTGTATAGTCAGTCTTTCTCAAATGGTAGCATAACCTACCGAATGCCCAAGCCCATACCTACCATTACACTTCTATGCCCTCATCTTGGATTTAAAAAGAACTGAAAAAAAACAACCATAAAGAACCACCGAACACGTTTTTTTTTAAATTCATGTAGAGATGAAGTTGGAGTCTAAATATAACTTCCCAACCACGCCCCAAAGGCATAATAAACACATCTATTTAAATGGAGCAGCCTAGAAATAGCTCCTTAATGCTGTTTTCTGATAGGTTAATCACTGGGGATATGTCTGACATCTATTGATGACACGGGGCTCCATACAGCTACTTTCTTTCTTTTACCTAAAGGTCAGGCGCAGGTGTATACTCATTTCATGAATCATTGAAAACAGAACTTTAGCCAAGAAATGTATTTGTCTAGTCACTGAAATAACAAGGTAAGGATATTTTCATGGCATAAAATACCGTTTAGGATGTTATTGTTTTGGTATCACGTACATGGAGATGATGAGTTGGTGCTCTTACTCGAAGTTGTTGCCCTTTCTCTCATTCCGGTAATTTTTTTTGTCACATCCATGTCAATTTGACCTTGTCTTTAAAGTATCGAACCTACGATCATCACGACCTTCACGATGAACGGCGCTACCACTACAATCCATTATATACATTCAGTTAATTGCATAGATATAATGTAACATATATTATTCAACAATGTTACCAAAAAAACTGATCAATCAAAAGCATACTAAACATATAGGCAAAGCTTGAGCTGTTCGATTCTCGTCTCTTACCAGTGTACTAGCGTCTGATGGAGAGAGTTGCTGCACGCCAATAAACGCATTACAAATAGTTTGTGAACAAATTGTGGTGAAAAGTTGGACAAAACTACAGTAAAGTTATCAAATAACATGAAATCATACCATAGAGAACAATCATACCCTAGATAACAATCATAACATAGAGAACAATCATACCCTAGAGAACAATCATACCATAGAGAACAATCATACCCTAGAGAACAATCATACCATAGAGAACAATCATAACATAGAGAACAATCATACCCTAGAGAACAATCATACCATAGAGAACAATCATACCATAGAGAACAATCATACCCTAGAGAACAATCATACCATAGAGAACAATCATACCCTAGAGAACAATCATACCCTAGAGAACAATCATACCATAGAGAACAATCATACCCTAGAGAACAATCATACCATAAAGAACAATCATACCATAGAGAACAATCATACCCTAGAGAACAATCATACCCTAGAAAACAATCATACCATAGAGAACAATCATACCATAGAGAACAATCATACCATAGAGAACAATCATACCCTAGAGAACAATCATACCCTAGAAAACAATCATACCATAGAGAACAATCATACCCTAGAGAACAATCATACCATAGAGAACAATCATACCCTAGAGAACAATCATACCCTAGAGAACAATCATACCATAGAGAACAATCATAACAAAGAGAACAATCATACCATAGAGAACAATCATACCCTAGAGAACAATCATAACAAAGAGAACAATCATACCATAGAGAACAATCATACCCTAGAGAACAATCATAACAAAGAGAACAATCATACCATAGAGAACAATCATACCATAGAGAACAATCATACCCTAGAGAACAATCATAACAAAGAGTACAATCATACCATAGAGAACAATCATACCTTAGAGAACAATCATACCCTAGAGAACAATCATAACAAAGAGAACAATCATACCATAGAGAACAATCATACCATAGAGAACAATCACACCATAAAGAACAATCATACCCTAGAGAACAATCATAACAAAGAGAACAATCATACCATAGAGAACAATCATACCATAGAGAACAATCATACCCTAGAGAACAATCATACCATAGAGAACAATCATACCATAGAGAACAATCATAACATAGAGAACAATCATACCATAGAGAACAATCATACCCTAGAGAACAATCATACCATAGAGAACAATCATACCATAGAGAACAATCATACCATAGAGAACAATCATACCCTAGAGAACAATCATACCACAGAGAACAATCATACCATAGAGAACAATCATACCATAGAGAATAATCATACCCTAGAGAACAATCATACCCTAGAGAACAATCATACCATAGAGAACAATCATACAATAGAGAACAATCATACCCTAGAGAACAATCATAACAAAGAGTACAATCATACCATAGAGAACAATCATACCCTAGAGAACAATCATACCCTAGAGAACAATCATACCATAGAGAACAATCATAACAAAGAGTACAATCATACCATAGAGAACAATCATACCCTAGAGAACAATCATACCCTAGAGAACAATCATAACAAAGAGTACAATCATACCATAGAGAACAATCATACCCTAGAGAACAATCATACCCTAGAGAACAATCATACCATAGAGAACAATCATACCATAGAGAACAATCATACCCTAGAGAACAATCATACCCTAGAGAACAATCATACCATAGAGAACAATCATACCCTAGAGAACAATCATAACAAAGAGTACAATCATACCATAGAGAACAATCATACCTTAGAGAACAATCATACCATAGAGAACAATCATAACAAAGAGAACAATCATACCATAGAGAACAATCATACCATAGAGAACAATCACACCATAGAGAACAATCATAACCTAGAGAACAATCATAACAAAGAGAACAATCATACCATAGAGAACAATCATACCATAGAGAACAATCATACCCTAGAGAACAATCATACCATAGAGAACAATCATACCATAGAGAACAATCATAACAAAGAGAACAATCATACCATAGAGAACAATCATACCATAGAGAGCAATCATACCATAGAGAACAATCATACCCTAGACAACAATCATACTATAGAGAACAATCATACCATAGAGAACAATCATACCATAGAGAACAATCATACCATAGAGAACAATCATACCATAGAGAACAATCATACCCTAGAGAACAATCATACCATAGAGAACAATCATACCATAGAGAACAATCATACCCTAGAGAACAATCATACCATAAAGAACAATCATACTATAGAGAACAATCATACCATAGAGAACAATCATACCCTAGAGAACAATCATACCCTAGAAAACAATCATACCATAGAGAACAATCATACCATAGAGAACAATCATACCATAGAGAACAATCATACCCTAGAGAACAATCATACCCTAGAAAACAATCATACCATAGAGAACAATCATACCCTAGAGAACAATCATACCATAGAGAACAATCATACCCTAGAGAACAATCATACCCTAGAGAACAATCATACCATAGAGAACAATCATAACAAAGAGAACAATCATACCATAGAGAACAATCATACCCTAGAGAACAATCATAACAAAGAGAACAATCATACCATAGAGAACAATCATACCCTAGAGAACAATCATAACAAAGAGAACAATCATACCATAGAGAACAATCATACCATAGAGAACAATCATACCCTATAGAACAATCATAACAAAGAGTACAATCATACCATAGAGAACAATCATACCTTAGAGAACAATCATACCCTAGAGAACAATCATAACAAAGAGAACAATCATACCATAGAGAACAATCATACCATAGAGAACAATCACACCATAGAGAACAATCATACCCTAGAGAACAATCATAACAAAGAGAACAATCATACCATAGAGAACAATCATACATAGAGAACAATCATACCCTAGAGAACAATCATAACAAAGAGAACAATCATACCATAGAGAACAATCATACCTTAGAGAACAATCATAACCTAGAGAACAATCATACCATAGAGAACAATCATAACAAAGAGAACAATCATACCATAGAGAACAATCATACCATAGAGAACAATCATACCTTAGAGAACAATCATACCTAGAGAACAATCATACCATAGAGAACAATCATACCCTAGAGAACAATCATACCCTAGAGAACAATCATAACAAAGAGAACAATCATAACAAAGAGAACAATCATACCATAGAGAACAATCATACCCTAGAGAACAATCATAACAAAGAGAACAATCATACCATAGAGAACAATCATAACAAAGAGAACAATCATACCATAGAGAACAATCATACCCTAGAGAACAATCATACCATAGAGAACAATCTTACCCTGGAGAACAATCATACCCCAGAGAACAATCATATCATAGAGAACAATCATACCCTGGAGAACAATCATACCATAGAGAACAATCATACCATAGAGAACAATCATAACAAAGAGAACAATCATACCATAGAGAACAATCATAACAAAGAGAACAATCATACCATAGAGAACAATCATAACAAAGAGAACAATCATACCATAGAGAACAATCATACCATAGAGAACAATCATAACAAAGAGAACAATCATACCATAGAGAACAATCATAACAAAGAGAACAATCATACCATAGAGAACAATCATACCATAGAGAACAATTATAACAAAGAGAACAATCATACCATAGAGAACAATCATACCCTAGAGAACAATCATACCATAGAGAACAATCAAGCGTATGTCTCAACCGTTAAAAAGGAGGAGATTATTGAATATTATTTAGAAGTGAAGTGGCTAGTGCTCATCCATCATTCCGTCTATCATTCTCTAACTGGAAGATCGAAATCAAGGACTGGATATGGTTGATTGCGGTTGATTATCTCATACCTTAGCTTAATGGTTTGTACCTTAGCTTAATGGTTTGTATATTAGCTTAATGGTTTGTACATTAGCTTAATGGTTTGTACATTAGCTTAATGGTTTGTACATTAGCTTAAGATAAAGGGAAGAAAATATTATGTATGGCATTATGATATCATATTACATTATATTAGCGCCAAGAGTTTTACCAACTAACATTAAACAGGGACTATTTTTATAAAGTTTGTTTCAGACAGGACTTGGTACTCGATGATATCTTCATATAAGGGATTATTTAAAAAGAAAATCTCATCACTTAAAACGTGATTCGATCCGGGTAACTCCCGAGCCACGTGCCAGCAACACACACGCCTTGAATTACTAACTGAACTCAGGGCAGACATAAATAGAAGGTGCAAGTTATGCCATCACATGGTAGCTTCTAAAGTATGTTGGTTCATCACGTCTGATCTACCCTCTCAGTCACATAAATGTACTTATCATGATTTCTGTAGCCTTTCAGTAGTACTAAAGCAAAAATTAAACTAGTGTTAACATCAGAAGTAAATTATTATTATCACTGAACAGCCATCGTTATTTGGTGGTTATGTCTGAAACGACAGCAGGAATATAGTGTGAAAACTTCACAAATGGAGGAAGTAAGGGATAGAAGGAACGGAGAATTGCATACGAGTCGATTTAAGAGAATAGTTCGTGTAAGTCAATTACAGAATTGATGAACAGCTGTAGAGATAAGAAGTTGCGATGAGACGTGATCACCGAACCCAGGACAGTACTTCATGACAATAATAATGGTAAGGATGATAACGTTGCCCTCACAAGCAGCATCAGTCTTCAATCAACGATCATAAAACAATGTCAAGTATATGGACTGCCAAACTCTACTACCTAAGGTAGCTCGTTTAGTGCTGAGCTTTCATGATTGATACAGACAGTAGCTCCACACAAACTCTTCAATATCCGGAGCTTCAAAGGACTCTGTTTACTTGTGACAGAGCCAACCGTTCTGGGTACTACACAGCATGGAAGTCTAGTATCTTTGCTGCTCCATAGCCAACCGTTCTGGGTACTGCACAACATGACGGTCTAGTATGATTGCTGCTTCAGAGCCAACCGTTTCTGGGTACTGCACAGCATGGAAGTCTAGTATGATTGCTGCTTCAGAGCCAACCGTTTCTGGGTACTGCACAGCATGGAAGTCTAGTATCATTGCTGCTTCAGAAAGGTCGTGCAGAAGGGCTGTAACTAGCTCAGTTCCCATTCTCCAAGCTGAGGCAGTTAGCATGTAAGCTCGGCTTCTGTTAACATCTCTTGGGAAGTTAAAATGAAATTCTAGCGAGCGGGAACAAATGCATGACGATAAATGCTAGGCGTCACAAAAGTCATCGATATGTAAACCGTTGTCTGTCTGCTGAATGAGTCAAGGGTCATGTTGATTATTCTTGAGCTCTGCGATGTACGTTATTTATTCTAATCCATCAATCAATCAATAACATAATCTGTTTAAAATCATGTTTATTTATCTTCTAGAACACGTTAATAATTTTTAGTTATTAAATCTTTTGGGAGAGTGACTCCCCTTACAATAAGTGAAGAAGGATGTGTTCTTGAGCCAACGTGGCTTGTCGATGCGTAAGGTCGACCATTTATGGATGTATGGATGGATAGTAAAAACCATTCATTTAATGATATAGTCAACACCTCAATACATGGGACGGGGAAGGAGGACCATGTGGGATTAGGGAAAAGAGGTAATGAGTTGATGACGTCACGGGCTAAATAGGGAAAGCATTCAAGCAAACACAGAAACTACACAGCACAGGGAAGAATGAAGAAAGATTGTAAACAATGAATCATGCTGGCGCCATATTGGCTTCAATAAGGAGTCAATGCATGAAGCAGATCAACGACATCAGAATCTGTTGAGCTACACAAGCAACACTGTTAGAGGTTCGCCAAGGTGGTCAATAAATGGCTATTACTCTGATATGAGGCAGGGGAAACCATATAAACAATGATGATAAAGAAGGGTAAATAGTTTGAATATGTTTTGTGAGGGCATGAGGTGTGTAATATAACATAACGTTTACAAGTTGTTGATGTACAATATTAATAATAACAAAAGTAAGGAGCCCCGTCACGCCAAGTGGCGTATAGGGAATATGGTGTTAGTGGCCATAATTTTTACAGACCTTCAGCACATGATTTTTGGGATAATGTGGTCGGTATTACGCCCCTGCCGCTTTACTTTACTAGAAAAAAAATCCTGTACCCATTTATGGCTGGGTGAGCCTGGAAGTCGTCAATCGGGACCGAACCCGACTTCTTGTCCCTTTGTAGCTCAGTTCACTAACCACTGAGCTATCGCGGCCCCCGTACAATATCAACACCAGAGAATAATTCATAAACTAGCTTTTATCGCAACGCGTGCAATAATGAAACGATAGATTTGAAATTGAGTACTTAGTCTTATCGGAAAGAAACGTTAAAACATATTGCCTTTGAAGAAAAACAACTCATTTGAGAATTGTTAACTCTTGAAAGTGAAAACTAGTAATGAAGTTCAGGCTGCCTGGAAAAAAAAAATTGACAAAACGGTAACATTCCTTATCATCATCATGTGCCATACCGGTTGGCGTAGGCGATCATGTCCTTCCACAATCTTCTATCTACAGTGCATCGTATCAGTTCTATTGTTGACTGTTTTCCCTGCCATGACACCAAGCTATTCAGTATTTTCTCTCTTTGTCGTCCGCTATATCTCTTTCCTTTTATTTTGCCAGTTGTAACAAAGTATTCCAACTTTCCTCTTATCATGATGTGCTCGAAAAATGTTGATTGTTTCTTTCTAAGGAGAACTTCCTCATTGGTCTTGTTAGCTGTCAGGGGAACTTTCAAAATTTTTCTGAGAAATCCCATCTCTGTGGCCACTAATCGTCTTTTCATTTGTTTGTCTACTGTCCTTGATTCGCTTCCATAGGTCAGAAGTGGATCTATATAGCACCGATGAACTCTCTTTCTCATTTCTATTGACACAGATTTGTTGCATAAGATATTTTTCGTTTTCTGAAATGCTATTTTAGCCTGAGCTATTCTGCTTTTATTTCTGTGGTACATCTTCCATCCGTTGTTATTATTGTGCCCAAGTATTTCAGATTTTGCACTTTTTAAAATTTATTTTCACAAACATTCCTACAAAAGTGATATATCCAAAGTTTCGGAAATTGTCCCCGAGATAGTTACTGGTCCTGGACACTGTGTGGCCAAGGATGGAAGTGTTTATGAGCATGATCTGAGCATGATGCCTACATCAACGTGTACGATAACAACAGACATCTGGGGGAGAGACTCATACTAGCTACAAATGCTGATATAGAACAGTAGAATGCTAATCACTATGACAACGATATATTATCTTTGAACATTTCTATTTGTCTTTCTCAAATATGGTAGCACAATTTTTTCTGAGAGAACATCAGTTCTATCCACTACTAAATCAAAACAGAAGAGTATCAATTCAACCTTCTGCTAAATAGACACAGAGCAGCATTAATTCCATCTACTGCTAAATAGACACAGAGCAGCATTAATTCCATCTACTGCTAAATAGACACAGAGCAGCATTAATTCCATCTACTGCTAAATACACACAGAGCAGCATTAATTCCATCTACTGCTAGATAGACACAGAGCCGCATTAATTCCATCTACTGTTAAATAGACACAGAGCAGCATTAGTTCCATCTACTGCTAAATACACACAGAGCAGCATTAGTTCCATCTACTGCTAAATAGACACAGAGCAGCATTAGTTCCATCTACTGCTAAATACACACAGAGCAGCATTAATTCCATCCACGGCTAAATAGACACAGAGCAGCATTAATTCCATCTACTGCTAAATAGACACACAGCAGCATTAATTCCATCTACTGCTAAATAGACATAGAGCAGCATTAATTCCATCTACTGCTAAATAGACACAGAGCAGCATTAATTCCATCTACTGTTAAATAGACACAGGGCAGCATTAATTCCATCTACTGCTAAATAGACACAGAGCAGCATTAATTCCATCTACTGCTAAATACACACAGAGCAGCATTAATTCCATCCACGGCTAAATAGACACAGAGCAGCATTAATTCCATCCACGGCTAAATACACACAGAGCAGCATTAATTCCATCTACTGCTAAATAGACACTGAACGACATCAAATGTAAACCATCAGTAAATAATGTAAACCATCAGCAAATAATGTAAACCATCAGCAAATAATGTCAACCATCAGCAAATAATGTAAACCATCAGCAAATATTTTCGTCAATTAAAAGAACTGAACATTCTCTGACTAAACTGTCCAAAGCGGAAAGCGACCTTTTCTGCTTACTAATAAAATAATTAAGCCCCTATATAAATCTTCGTCTTTTTTTCCTTTCTTATTTGCCTTTCAGCAACGAAGTAAAATATAGTTTGTGGTATTTTACTCTTCTATTAGCATCTCCAAACTTTATGTTTTCTCTCGTTTCTAATATCCTTGTATGAAGTCATCTTGAATGGTTGTATATATTGTCCTATCACGAGGCCAAAACATTTTTTAATGTTTCTATGTATTTCAAATAAACAATGAAACGAAGCACAAGGTGACACAAGGAATGAATGCTGTACACTCGTAAAGGTTTGCTAGAGATTTAGTACATGAAATGTTGTTTCACGTGATGACGTGTACTTGGATAGAACAAGCCCAAAAGTAAAGCTTGAAGATCAACTAACTCTAGATTGTGACTTGGTCTCAGTAGTTGAAACAAACTGGGAACATGAAGTCCTAGTTAATGAATTTGCATTGTGCATGTCCATCATCATCATCGAGTGCCTTCTCCGCAACGAAGGTTGGCTACCATGGATCGCCATTCTACTCTGTTTCTTGCTTTGATGGTGCAGGCTGGCATAGATTGACTTGTCCATCTTTTGATGCTACTCGTCCATGTTAGTCTTGGTGTGACTCTGCCTCTTTTACCTTGTATTTTCCCTTCCAATATTATTTTTAGTAGGCTGTTGTGTCTTTTAACATGGCCCAAAAATTTCATTTGTCTTGTCTTAATTGTATTTAGTAGTTCTCTTTCTATTTTTAGTTGTTTTAAAACTTCATCGTTTGTTTTCTTTTCTTTCCATCCAATTCTACATATTCTTGTATAAATCCACATTTCAAAGGCTTCAATTTTCTGTTCAGTTTTCTTGTCTAATGTCCATGTTTCTGCACCATACAGGAATACTGAGAAGATGTAACTTTTGTCATTCTTAGTTTCAGCCCTGCTGATATTTGTTTTGTTGTTAGTATATTTTTCATGGCATTAAAATTACTTTTTGCCATACCTATTCTTTTGTTTATTTCAATTTTCCATTTTCCATCATTGGTTATAGTATGCCCCAGGTAGTTATAGTTCTGGACTGTCTCCAGATGTATTACATCAACTCTGATATTTAATTGTAGGTCTTAAAAATTTTCTTTGTTTATGATCATAGTTTTAGTTTTTTTGATATTCATATCTAGTCCACATTTTTTGCTTGTTATGTTTATCACATTAAGCAATTGTTGTAGGTCTTTAGGATTTTTTGCTAGTAGAACAGTATCATCAGCATATCTTAGGTTATTAATTATCTTTCCATTAATGTTTAGGCCTGGCATCTCTGAGATGTTTTTAAAGATTTGCTCAGTGTGTAGATTGAACAAGCTTGGTGATAGGATGCATCCCTGTCTTACTCCTCTTTTTATGTCCATGGGTGTAGAGTTCTCCTTGTTATATTTTATTATTGCTGTTTGCTCCCAGTACAAATTGCATATCAGTCGTATGTCTGTGTCGTGAAGATTTATATCCTTTAGGCAGTCTATAAGTTGGGTATGGTGTATTCTATCGGAAGCTTTGGTGTAGTCTATGAAGCAGGCATATATTGGTTTGTTTACTTCTGTATACGTTCCAATCAATGTTCTGATGCTAAATATGGCTTCTTTTGTCCCACTGTTTTTCCTGAATCCAAATTGTTGCTCATCTAATTCAGTATTGATTTTATTCTGAATCCTCATTGTATAACTTTTAGTACAATTTTTGTTACCTTGCTCATTAGGCTTATTGTTCTGAAATCACTGCATTCAACTGCACCATTCTTTTTAGGCAATGCAATGAAAGTTGATGTTTTTAGTTCGTTTGGTATGTATCCTGTATGGTGTATGTCGTTGCATATGTCTGTGATCACTTCGATGTCAAAATCTTCTAGTGCCTGCATCATCTCTATTTGCATATTGTCAGGTACTGCTGCCTTTCCCTTTCTCATTGTTTTTAGAGCTTTTTCTACTTCAGATTTCAGGATTTTATAGTTGCATGTACATATTATGATAAATGTATATTTATCGTCTTGTATGTATCCACTTTCCTTCCATCTTGTTTCTGATATGCCTAAGATATCTATGTTTAATCGCTCTGCTTCTACCATTAGATTTTCTAATTTTCCTTGTTGGTATAAGGTCCTAACATTCCATGTAGCTATTTTTAATTTTTTTCTAAAAACAGTAGTTAGAATTTCTCTCCATGGCTTTCTTTGGATTGTTACGTGATGAGGCTCCAATCTCTTTCACGGTGGTCTGCCATATTCGTCTTTCGTGTTCTAAATATGCCTCATGTGTACCACACACTTTACTGTTTTCGCTTTCTGGGCCTATGATCATTTTTGATTCATCCGCCCCATCCACTGACACAAACTTTTTATTTTCGGGTTGAACATACCCGGTGGCGCCATTTTTTGTCGAACCATGTGCTTGACTATTGAACCGCGAACACACAACACAAAGAAGAATAAATCATATTCCACTTAAATATCGGTAATCACAGTTTATCCACACGTCCGAAGTGCATGATACACGTGTAATAAATAATCATATGAATGTCACAGCACATTGAGCTCCAAAATATTTGTGAAAGATACAACATGAAACTGTGCAAAATCCAAGTCAGAAACTCTGGAGATAAGTGGATTGCCTGATGCACCTAAATGGTTCCAGGCTGGTTCCAGAATATACACACCAGGGAAGGAAATCATGTTTCGCAGATGACGAACGTTCCTGTATGGTGCAGAAACATGGACACTAGACTAGAAAACAACAGAAAATGGAAACCTTTGAAATGTGCATTTATAGAAGAAAAGGCAGAATTGAAAGAAAATAAAAGTAAACAAACGATGAAGTCTTAAAACAACTAAAAATAAAACGAGAACTATTTATAAAAAGAGAACATAATTCAAAGAAAACAAATGAGATTTACTTTTTGGGCATGTTAAAAAGACACAAAAAAGACACTGCAGCTTACTGAAAGTAATCTTGGAAGGGACATACAAAGTAATTGAGGCAGAGGCAGACAAAGATAACATGGACGAATAACATCAAAAGTTGGACAAGTCAGTCTATGACAACCTGCATCATCAAAGCGAGAGACAGAGCGGAATGGCGCTCCATGGTAGGCAACCTTCGATGTGGAGTCGGCACTCAATGAAAATGATGATGAGAGGACGAAAGAATTGTTAGAAAAATTTAAACAAAATGCCAGAAGATCAAATCAGTTGCATAACAAGGGTCATCAATACAAGAAATGAAAATAATAACAAAACAATACATAATATGATTCAGGCACATCTCAATTACCAGTATCAAAATAGTCATTATCTGAGGTACAGGAAATAAAGACCGCTCGCAATATTTGGGATCTGATGACAAAAAAAAAACAACACAAAAAACAATAATTAATGTTACTAGAGAGGCCGTAGTCGGAAATGATTACAGAAGTTGGTGTAATAAAACACTATATCAAATAAACACAAACAGTCAGAAAATAAAAAGCCCCAGCAATGTCATGAGAATGGAAACTACTCAAATATAATAAACGGCAACGATAAAGATCTGGTTTCAGAGCTCTAGATAAAGCTAGGACTGCTACCAACACTGCCAATGAGAAACACTTGCCCCGATATCAACTTAGCTCAACGTTTTACTGTATGTACATGTGATAAGTAGTTCATGAATTATTTGGTGTGGCAATATGTGGATATGATAATTAGTGCGCGTGGCCGTGCGGCTAAAACCACTGTTCCGCTGGTTGAAAAGCCGGCGTACGGTGTTCGAAGCCCACGGTAGGCAGAAAGGATTTTTTTCTATCGGGGGTGAAATAAAAATCCTGAGTCTCACACGTCGTGGCGACTGCTTGACCAAGCGGCCTTTATCCCTCTGGTTCTATCGTTGCCCCCCCCCCCCC
The DNA here is from genome assembly GCA_032433765.1 of Megaustenia siamemsis. NCBI lineage: Eukaryota > Metazoa > Mollusca > Gastropoda > Stylommatophora > Ariophantidae > Megaustenia > Megaustenia siamemsis. The sequence continues at coordinate 94,682,648 of JAVIAB010000051.1, forward strand.
CCCCGATATACACCAGCAATGGTACTATGTGTCGTAAAGATAGATAGATAGATAATAAGTGAATTATTTAATCAGACAATATGTGGATATGATAATTAGTGAATTATTTAATCTGACAATATGTGGATATGATAATTAGTGAATTTATTTATTGAGTTATTTGAGGGTCATCATCATTGCACTCCGAGCATGTCCATAGGTGCTCAGATCCTCTCCTCAGCAAGTCCTGCAGTGTCCAGCGACTGACGACTCCAGTTCGATACTGGTTGATACGTCTTCTTACACGTCCACTAAGTTTCTCATTTCTGGCCGTGCCCATCTTAACTCCCATTTCCATCATCCGAAGAAGCGACGTGGATCTGTGTTTGTCGAAGTCCTGTGCTCTTCCCACATCTCGGCGGGCATTGATGATGTCCGCCCGATCCATTGGTTTCACGTGCTCAACGACAGCGCAGCTAGTCAACCTGTCCGCTCTTTCATTTCCCCGTACTCCCGCATGTCCAGGGACATAGACAAAGGTGACATTACGTATTTTGGACTTCAGCAATGACTCTACCCATTGCATGCGTACAGAGCCTGCCTCCTCTTTTTTTATCATGCTCATCGAATCACTCAGCATACATGCGTGGGTGTAGTCTTGTGACTCTAACCATTTGAATGCCCTGGTCACTGACATCACCTCCATCGTCATGCTACTCGTGGTCATGACGTATGCACCACTGTCTTCTTTGACTATTCTGCCTGCTGAGCGTGCTGTGAATGCCCATGCACTTCTTTGGTGTCGTCTTACAGATCCGTCTGTATAGATGACTGCATCTTTCTTATCGGTGCCATCGCAGATGAGACCGTCGACCTCAACATTAACCACGACCGGGTTCTGTTCCCTACTTTTCCTGTCGAGTGTGACAATACACGAGAAAGTCCCCTTGAATGACGTAGGCACCGTATCCACTCCTCACCAACGCTGATATTGGTAAGCCCACAAACCTGTTTGATGACATCTTCTGCTCGGCCCACCCACGATTTTCCTCTTTTTAGCCTGGCACCTTTCCCAGTGTGTTGAGCACGTGGTGCATTAGATGCTCTGTATCTGTACTAATCTTCAGGTATGCTCGTGCTCTCCAGATCTTGATTTTGTCATCCATGGTTGGAAAGTCAAGAAGATACCTCATTGCTACACAGGGAGTGTCCCTCGTTCATCCCAAGATAATGCCAGCCTATCAATTTGAGTCGTACTGACAGTAAGAATTGCCAGGACATACTCGATTGATGCGAGGACTAATCCCTGGAACAGAAGAGTAAGTAGCCTCTGCTCGATGTTGGCAGCTGCCATGACCTTCAAGGCGGCTAATCCTTTGTGGGATTTTGTTATCACGTGGTTGATGTGGTCCCGAAAACACAGGCTGCGATCAAACTTAACTTCGAGGTATGTCATCAACTTGTCCCTGGTCACCTCATCAGCTCCCATTCGTACTACCGGTGTGGTCGTATTAACGATATGATTGTTAAGGGAGAACCATGAAACTGATGCTTTATTAGGATTAACCAAGACACCTGAAACCCCACACCAGGAAGAAATGCGATCGAGTTCGTCTTGCATTGTGGAGGCGATTCCCTGTTTGTCTCTTCCCTGTCGATATACCAGAATATCATCAGCAAAAGTCATAGTTCTTCCCCTCCCATCCAGTTGTTGTTCCGTGATCGTTATTGTGTACACGTTAAATAGAACTGGTGACAATGGTAAGCCTTGAGGCAGCCCTGGACAAATGGATGTTGGCTCAGAAGACTAACTTCCATATCTGAGTATCACCTTCCTCTGAAACAGTGCCGCAGCGACCCATCTAATGAGGAAAGGGTGCACCGCCAGTTTGAGGAGCATATGCATGAGATATTCAAATGGTACCCTGTTGTATGCATCCTCCAGATCTATAGCAGCAGCACATGTCTCCTCTCGTCTGTGGAAGCCTTCTAAGACGTAATAGGCAAAGACTGCCGCATTGAGCCATGTCTCTTTGTTATATCTATAACCTCCGAGTGTGGGTGGGAATACGCGTTTCTGTTCAAGGTGACAGGTGAGGACACGGGCAACTATTTTCTCTAGCAGCTTGCCCGCAGTGTTCTGCACTGTGATGATTCTGTAGGCACTGATCTGAGAATGGTCCTTGTTTGGCTTCGGTAGCAGTAGTAAGTAGCTGTGTAGCCACTCCTCCTTAATCTGGCCACTCCGAATGCTGACAGTTTTGTCAATTCGTCGTCAGCTAAATCGCCTATGTCATCGTACCGAACACCATCTGAACCAGGAGCAGTGTTGTGTGACCTTTGTAGTTTTGTCCGAATGGTATCGGTTGTGATTGTGACATCTTCTTCCAGCGCTATATCCTTACACAATTTTGACAGCGATCCCCGTATCCTCATTCTTACACACTCATTTCTTTGGTCCGTCTGCTCAATGTAGCGGGCAAGTAGGGCCTTCCCTTTCCTCAAATCAGATTTTTACCATATCCGGCCTGTGCTCTGAAAGTCTGGTATGCCACTGTATCGTGTTGTGCCATTCATGCTCTGATGAAGGCGCCAGAATGTGGCTAACGATTTTTCTGAGCACACTTTTCTACAGAAGTCATCCCATTTGGCATCCTTAGCCTGCTTAGCAAATAGTTTAAAGTGCATCATTTTTTGGTCGACTTTCTTCTTTCAGACGCTTCAAAAGTTCAGGTTTTGTTCTTCTGTTCTTTCTGGCTTTCTGCCATGTCTTGGCCGTTTGTCTCTTGTACCGCCAAGCTTCCTCGACAGCTACTTTCCACCAGGGTGGCTTCGTCCATCTCTCCTGCCTCCTACGAGGGGCGCTCTGTTTCCTATGTCTGATTTTGCTAATGACGTGCTGGTCTGTTTTCTCGTAGTGAAATGTGTGGAGCTTTCTTTTATGGCTTCAATTTCTGCTTTTCTCAATTAGGAGGACACATGGATAGTGATCACTTCCGTGGAACCCCAGTGCACTCCACCTGCAAACCGGTGCGAAGGTGGAAGACACCAGTGCCAGGTCTATGACACTATCAGAGTCCCCTATTCGAGTGGCCATTCTTGTTGCCCTTCCATCATTCAAGCACACTAAATCGGCCAACACCAGTGCGTTCTCTAGGTCTTCTCCCTGCTTGTTGGTTATGACGTTACCCCACTGGTTGCCTCTAGCATTAAAGTCTCCGCAGAAAATGACGTTCTCTTCATCGAACTCGAAGAGATTCTGCCATTGTTGTGTGTTCACCTTCCCATTACAGGCTTACACATTTACAATTACGAAATTAACTGGGGTCTGCACCCTAACCGCATGTACCTGCAATTCTGCACTGTCCCACCCAGACATATCAACCTCAGCTGCTACCATATTGTTGCGCACAAGGATGGCCTGCCCAATGTGTCGCCTATTGTAGAAACAATGAAATCCAGAATTAGTGAATTATTTAATCAGACAATATGTAGATATGATAATTAGTGAATTATTTAATCAGACAATATGTAGATATGATAGTTAGTGAATTATTTGATCAGACAATATGTGGATATGATAATTAGTGAATTATTTGATCAGACAATATGTGGATATGATAATTAGTGAATTATTTGATCAGACAATATGTAGATATGATAATTAGTGAATTATTTGATAAGACAATATGTGGATATGATAATTAGTGAATTATTTAATCACACAATATGTAGATATGATAATTAGTGAACTATTTAATCCGACAATTTGTGAATATAATAATTAGTGAATTATTTGATCAGACAATATGTGGATATGATAATTAGTGAATTATTTAATCAGACAATATGTGGATATGATAATTAGTGAATTATTTAATCAGACAATATGTGGATATGATAATTAGTGAATTATTTAATCAGACAATATGTGGATATGATAATTAGTGAATTATTTAATCAGACAATATGTGGATATGATAATTAGTGAATTATTTAATAAGACAATATTTGGATATGACAATTAGTGAATTATTTAATCAAACAATATGTGGATGGTGTTTAATTGGTTATTCATAGATATCTATGTTGTTTGTTATCTTTCTCAAGCACCTTTTTTCTCAAGTTGTGATTTTCTTAGTGTGAGCTTTTTTCAAAGTAGTGTTTATTTGGTAACATAAGATTGGTGTGAAAATGTTATGTATCTTAGCTTTTTAAATAAATGTTTGGATGTTTCAACAGCTGAACCAATCGATAGTTGATGATGTTTGCCATCTGTACTTTGGTCGCTATCTCTACTTAAACTTCCGTCTTCTATGCTGTCCAAGTATTAGAATTCTCTGATTGATTTCATTTGTTTCGTTTATTTTAATATTTAAGGTTTCTCTTTTTTATAAAATGTATTTTCATTATTTCTGTTTTAGGTTTCCTTAATATTCATATTGTATTCCTTGCAGACATCATGCAGGGCTAGCAAGTTGTTGTAGAACTTTCCTCATCTTCATATATTAATTATTGGTCGTCAGCAAAAAATAACTCAATAATGTTAACTAGACCTTCGTCGTAGATTTTTAATTGTTCCTCTGTAGTGATTCTATCCATTTAGGTCACATGTAGCAAAACAAAAACAAAAAACACACACACACTACCCTGTCTAACTACTGAAGTGATATGGAACCGATCTGACAGTCCTTCTGATCTTCGAACAACACTTTGACAATTCTTGTACAGTGCTATTATGTTTTCTAGTAAGTGTCCTCTCACACCATTTTCTTTAACTATTTTACATAATCTGCTTCTGCTGTCTCAATCAAATGATTTCTCGTGAACTATGAACGAGACTTTATTATAGTCAATTGTATCCACAATTGCCGCATTATAAATATAACATCAGTCCAGTTTTTGTCATTACGGAGACCAAACTAATTACATGTTTTTTCTTAGCTGGGCTTCAGTTAAGGGTCGTATCTTGAACTCTATAAGTTGTGCATACATTTTCCCTGCATGACTTACTAGTGGTATGCCTCTGTACATTTCGCAATCTCTCTTGCTCCCTTTGTTCTTCAATATTGCCCTTGAGAATCGTCTCATTGCCCAGTTGGGTTCGCTGACTCCCCAATGTATGAACATATTGCTCTCATACACATAGGACACCTACCATACATTTCTTACCCCCATATGCTACTGAAGCTACATATGTATGTATATTTGTCTGTATATGTATTGGCACATTTGGACACCTTCGGGTTTTCTATTGTGTGCTTTGTGTTAATATATACACACTTTTGCTTGTACGCATGTATGTATGCTTATATGCTCATGCTTCTTTATACATCTGCTCGTTGTGCACACGTACAGTTAGATATGCACAGATTAAATGTATCTTGTACCAACCTCCCCATATTTTTAGAACCTTTTCATTTTCTCACCTGACTGCCTGGTCAGTGAGATATATAGTTGATCAGCCCGCCCACTTATTTTAGTTCAGTTAGAAGCTGACCAAGCTCTGGACCGCAAGGAAGTGTCCTTTTTTCAAAATTTCCTTTCTTGAGTATCTATCATATCATTGTCATGTAGTTAGATTTGTGTATCGATCCTTATATATATTTGTGCTGTTGTTTGTTGTCCCAGCTGAAGGCCTACTAGGCCGTAACGTCGACTTTTGTTTTGTTACTCACCTACGTAAAGCTGTTGTTACCATATCACTTTCATCTTCCTTTTTTTAAGAATTGTCATTATCATCAGTTTTACAGCAGCTTAGCGTCTCTGTGCATCTTGGTGCATCTTGATGCCTTTACCCCTTCTTCCATATGGGAACGATGAAAACTCTTTACCAATTTTGTGGAACTCTCATCCCAAGCTTTATTGAATATTCTTGTGAGCCATTTTATTGTTTCTTTGCCAGCAAAACTCATCTTTGTCCTGCAATCTGCTCCCCAATAAGTTCTCCCTATTACCTGTACCCTAGCTCTTCACCCCACCATCCGAGCTCCTTCAAACAGAACTGTTCTACCTCTTTCCCCCCCCCCCCCCATCCTGACAATCTGGCTGCACTCTGGATCCTGAAACGACACCTACCTATCCTCCACTCCGATCCTACCACTCGACCTCTCTTCTTTGACCCACAACTGGTGGCTTTTAGATGCGATAGAAACCGTCCATACATTTCGACAAGGATCCGCCTTTCTAACACTGTCCTGAACCTTAAAGGCAAGTTCCGCTGCAGTAGAGTATGCTGTACGTGACTTATCGTATTACAGACCCCCGGGTGCTATTACCGAATGGCCCCTTTGGTGTACAGGAAGACTTCACTTGTATATCCTGTAACCGTTTATACACCATCACCTATCAACGCTGTCTAAAGTCGTAAATTGGCCAAAGAGGTCGACGTTTAAGGGATAGTGTCCATGAACACTTGTAAAACATAACGCGTTTCCGGCCCTCTTGTCTCCTTCCATTTAAGATCACTAAACCATAGTATTTCTGAGGACTTCCGGGTTACTGGCGTCGTCTCTTGTTACTCTGATACCCACTGTCGGTTCGCTTATGAGAACATACTCATTTCTCGTTTTGGCCCTATCCGTTCGAGAGGTTTAAGCTCTATTTCTTTAATAACTGGTCTCCTCACCCATTGTCACCCATCCTTTCTTGTGTCCTATTTTTTTCCTCACTAAATTATCTGTATTACTTTCCTGCTCTTCTTCCCCCTAGCCATACCTGTCTTCTCTCTCTTTTTCTCTCTTTCATTCTACACTAGAGACCCCTCCTTTCACCCATCCTCAAGGGCCTCTTTTTCTAATTTGTCATTGTTTGACTCCCTCTGATCCAATTAAATCCTATTTGCCCTCTATCTATTAATCATGTAAACAACAGCTACGTAAATTTTGGCCACCGTTTCTTTCAGCCATTTTGCAGATCAGTGTTTGGCTTTCCAGATTATATTTATTTGCTTGTTTTAGAATAGTATTTGCCTATCGTGTTGATCTTTGTATATTTTCTTGTATGTGATGAAAGCTTGTGTCCGAACCTTCGTTGTTTGTCTAGTGTATCTACTAATTTAGCTGCTAGATACAATTTTATGTTATTTTACATTTTCTCTGCAGCTCTACTCATGGCTTCGCATAGTATTTAATGTTTAATATATTTTATATATGTGCTTATCGTCATCTCTGTAGTTAGACAATCTGTCCAAAGAGCTTTGTTCCGTGCTGCTCTGTTGCAATATTATTTCTACTTTGGACGTTAAAAATGTGGTTCAAATTATCTGCACATGTTGGCAAGGTGAATTAAAAAAAAATCACGGGGGATTATTTTTAAACGAAAACGGAACACAGTCGATTAAAGAAAGAACCACATTTTAAACCAAACAAACTGAAAATAGGAACTAGTTAGACTCCAGGTTGGTGCGACAGGTCACGACAGCCGCCTAGTCAAATCAGGTGTAGGATTTATGACATTTTTGCTGGCGTGTATCAGGTCACGACAGCCGCCTAGTCAAATCAGGTGTAGGATTTATGACATTTTTGCTGGCGTGTATCAGGTCACGACAGCCGCCTAGTCAATTCAGGTGTAGGATTTATGACATTTTTGCTGGCGTGTATCAGGTCACGACAGCCGCCTAGTCAATTCAGGTGTAGGATTTATGACATTTTTGCTGGCGTGTATCAGGTCACGACAGCCGCCTAGTCAAATCAGATGTAGGATTTATGACATTTTTGCTGGCGTGTATCAGGTCACGACAGCCGCCTAGTCAAATCAGGTGTAGGATTTATGACATTTTTGCTGGCGTGTATCAGGTCACGACAGCCGCCTAGTCAATTCAGGTGTAGGATTTATGACATTTTTGCTGGCGTGTATCAGGTCACGACAGCCGCCTAGTCAATTCAGGTGTAGGATTTATGACATTTTTGCTGGCGTGTATCAGGTCACGACAGCCGCCTAGTCAATTCAGGTGTAGGATTTATGACATTTTTGCTGGCGTGTATCAGGTCACGACAGCCGCCTAGTCAATTCAGGTGTAGGATTTATGACATTTTTGCTGGCGTGTATCAGGTCACGACAGCCGCCTAGTCAATTCAGGTGTAGGATTTATGACATTTTTGCTGGCGTCTATCAGGTCACGACAGCCGCCTAGTCAATTCAGGTGTAGGATTTATGACATTTTTGCTGGCGTGTATCAGGTCACGACAGCCGCCTAGTCAATTCAGGTGTAGGATTTATGACATTTTTGCTGGCGTGTATCTTAGAGTGATTCTTTCTGGCCTGGGTTTTATTTGCGGAGACAGCTGTAGTCCGTTTGTATTCAACTGACAACGAAGTCAAGACAGTTTTGGTGCCAGATTCATGTTGCAGGCAACAACCATTGATTGTAGTGGAACAGCACCAGACCCTAGCTTTGCCCTAGGATATGATGTATGATCTGTTTTCGACAACAAATTCTCCACCGGCTGGTCTACGGTCTGATTGAGTGTATCATCGAAGTGGAGGCCTGACTTCATTTGTTTGGAAAAGCGCTTCTTTAGGGGCGCTCTCTGATCACGAAGTCTACTTGGATTCAGCGTCGGCGAGTGAAGATCGTACTGCTGGCGATGAGCGTTACAACGACACGGAAGTGTGCATCATGAGTTGTGATGACCGTTACAACGACACGGAAGTGTGCATCATGAGTTGTGATGACCGTTACAACGACACGGAAGTGTGCATCATGAGTTGTGATGACCGTTACAACGACACGGAAGTGTGCATCATGAGTTGTGATGACCGTTACAACGACACGGAAGTGTGCATCATGAGTTGTGATGGCCGTTACAACGACACGGAAGTGTGCATCATGAGTTGTGATGACCGTTACAACGACACGGAAGTGTGCATCATGAGTTGTGATGGCCGTTACAACGACACGGAAGTGTGCATCATGAGTTGTGATGACCGTTACAACGACACGGAAGTGTGCATCATGAGTTGTGATGACCGTTACAACGACACGGAAGTGTGCATCATGAGTTGTGATGACCGTTACAACGACACGGAAGTGTGCATCATGAGTTGTGATGACCGTTACAACGACACGGAAGTGTGCATCATGAGTTGTGATGACCGTTACAACGACACGGAAGTGTGCATCATGAGTTGTGATGACCGTTACAACAACACGGAAGTGTGCATCATGAGTTGTGATGACCGTTACAACGACACGGAAGTGTGCATCATGAGTTGTGATAACCGTTACAACGACACGGAAGTGTGCATCATGAGTTGTGATGACCGTTACAACGACACGGAAGTGTGCATCATGAGTTGTGATGACCGTTACAACGACACGGAAGTGTGCATCATGAGTTGTGATGACCGTTACAACGACACGGAAGTGTGCATCATGAGTTGTGATGACCGTTACAACGACACGGAAGTGATGCTTCATGAGTTGTGATGACCGTTACAACGACACGGAAGTGATGCTTCATGAGTTGTGATGACCGTTACAACGACACGGAAGTGTGCATCGTGAGTTGTGCACATTTTTTAAATATTAAACATCACAATGTTAGTAGAACCGTATGAACAATCAGGATGAAAACTTTGTTGGTTGCTGGAATAGGGTGTAGCATATATGGAAATATTTCACCAGCGGTGACGCCAGTCCGTTCTAAAATCTAAAGGAACTAGCTCAATTTACCTGTGCAAGAAGTCAGATATTGCAGAAGAACACATAATTTAGAAATATTGATTTTTTCAGACCATAAAATCAAGATAGTTGGCTTTCGGCCTAGCCGTAATAGACAATACATTTGTAGATAACAACATTCCCAGAGTTACAGTGCAATTTACATCGGAATTAAAGCCAGATCAAAATACAGTATTCATCTTCAAACCATTGATAAATGGACAGCCCAACATAATAGCTGTCCCTCGTTACATTATATCAGAAACTTTATTACATGATACAGAATTCAAACGCCATTTGCTAGAGATCGTCATCATCCAAGATTTACTTTGTTCTACCATATTTTTCTCCTTTATCATTCAATCTCGTTAGCCTCGTTCTGAGTTTTCACCAAACTCTTGAAACAAATTAATAAATACAATGCACTCGTCTTTCTCATTGCTATCAATTTTTATGATCAATTTTTCTTCAGTAAAGATCCAGTCATCCGAGCCAGATCTGCAGTCGTATTTTAAAATTTGGTTACGTTTCTAGTTTTCTCCAAATCGTGGTATATGTCCCACTTGTTCATCTTTGAGCTAAGCTTCGAGTTGTAGTTCATAGGCGGCTGTGTGGAAACGAAACACGTTTTTTTTTTGGCTGTTGATTTCAGTTCCACACAGGCGTAATTTGTGTGGTAGTAAACGTTATGTGAGTTGTATGGCTCGTAACAGGAGGTCGACGCCAAGGTCGATACATTTGTTCGTTGGTGGGATTTCTGATGATCAGATTAAACCATCATGTTGTAAACTTCTGTACAAACAGATCACTATCAGTCGGTACGTGTAACACAATGAATGGTCAGGTCTGAGGCGAAGAAATAGGGACTGGTTGCTCCAGAGGTTAAACGTCCGCGTTTCGAACTCTACATTAGGTGGTGGGCATTTTTCACTTCGAATTCTTGTTTCTTCGTGGCTTTGTCCAGGTCGTTGGTTAGTGATATCCGATGTCTAGCTTTCTCTGGGTAGTAAGATTCATGTCTAGCTTTCTCTGGGTAGTGAGATCCGATGTCTGCCTTTCTCTGGGTAGTGAGATTCATGTCTAGCTTTCTCTGGGTAGTGAGATCCGATGTCTAGCTTTCTCTGGGTAGAGAGATCTGATGTCTAGCTTTCTCTAAGTAGTGAGATCCAGTGTCTAACTTTCTCTGGGTAGTGAGATCCGATGTCTAGCTTTCTCTGGGTAGAGAGATCTGATGTCTAGCTTTCTCTAAGTAGTGAGATCCAGTGTCTAACTTTCTCTGGGTAGTGAGATCCGATGTCTAGCTTTCTCTGGGTAGTGAGATCCTGTGTCTAACTTTCTCAGATAACGACGAACAACAAGGGCTTCGCTTACAAGAATGTTAACCCTTGACAGTTAAAAGTCGAAAAGAGTGGACCAAAAACAGCCGTCAGGCGGGTAAAAATGAAGAAATCAAACCTACCAGTGCCGAAGATGGAGGTGTCGGGAAGAAAGGTGTAGGCATAGCAGTTTTGTTCTAAACTAACGGTACAACAAATCACCGTCTAGTTATTGGTGAACACCAAGAAGAAGGAAGAGAAATTCCAGAAATAATCTTTCCCGTAGTACTCAATGCAGAAAGTAAAAATAAAAGTAAAGTGCCCCGTCACGCCAAGTGGCGTATAGGCAATATGGTGTTAGTGACCATGCATTTTACAGACCTACAGCACATAATTTTTTGGGTAATGTGGTCGGTATTACGCATGTGTTGCCTTACTTTCCCAGAAAAAAATCCGGTACCCATTTAAGGCTGGTTGAACCCGGACCCCGTCGGTTGGGATCGAACCCTACCACTAATACAAAATGTACGAGTATGTAATTTCGTGTATTTTCAGTCTTATGTTGACTAAATCTATCTCAAATATTTCAACAATTATATGAGGTTCTTATTGGTTCAATAAAATCACAATATTTGTTTTTATTTTCCAATTTTGAGTTTTGAGTAGAACATCAAGAAAAACAATTATTCTCTCAGCTCCTTGATTTACGTATGAGGAGTATGTTGTGTATGCACATATTCTTTTCTACAATGTTTTGAGTAATATGATGGATATCACGCCAGGCCACCTTATTTCCCAGAAAAATATATGGAACCCATTTCTAGGAGCTGCATGAATCTCGAATCCATGTGGGTCCGAAACAAAATTTCGGAACTTCCGGGAACTGAATCTCATCCTTCTGTAACTAGCAGAAGCAATAACCACTGAGCCGCTGAATCTCATCCTTCTGTAACTAGAAGACTCACAAAGCATTGAATCTCATCCTTCTGTAACTAGCAGACGCACTAACCACTGAGCCACTGATTCTCATCCTTCTGTAACTAGAAGACGCACAAATCACTGAATCTCATCATTCTGTAACTAGAAGACGCACAAAGCACTGAATCTCATCCTTCTGTAAATAGAAGACGTACAAAGCACTGAATCTCATTCTTATGTAACTAGAAGACGCACAAAGCACTGAATCTCATCCTTCTGTAACTAGAAGACGCACTAAGCACTGAATCTCATTCTTCTGTAACTAGCAGACGCACTAACCACTGAGCCACTGAATCTCATCCTTCTGTAACTAGAAGACACACAAACCACTGAATCTCATCCTTCTGTAACTAGAAGACGCAGAAAGCACTGAATCTCATCATTCTGTAACTAGAAGACGCACTAAGCACTGAATCTCATCATTATGTAACTAGAAGACGCACTAAGCACTGAATCTCATCCTTCTGTAACTAACAGACGCACTAACCACTAAGCAAGAAAATCTCATCCTTCTGTAACTAACAAACGCACTAACCACTAAGCAACAAAATCCCATCCTTCTGTAACTAACAGACGCACTAACCACTGGCAACAAAATCTCATCCTTCTGTAACAAACAGATGCACTAACCACTGAGCCACAAAATCTCATCCTTCTGTAACTACAGACGCCCTAACCACTGGCAACAAAATCTCATCCTTCTGTAACTAACAGACGCACTAACAACTAAGCAACAAAATCTCATCCTTCTGTAACTAACAGACGCACTAACCACTAAGCAACAAAATCCCATCCTTCTGTAACTAACAGACGCACTAACCAGTAAGTAACAATACCTTATCCTTCTGTAACTAACAGATGCACTAACCACTAAGCAACAAAATCTCATCCTTCTGTAACTAACAAACGCACTAACCACTAAGCAACAAAACCTTATACTTCTGTAACTAACAGATGCAGTAACGACTAAGCAACAAAATCTCATCCTTCTGTAACTAACAGACGCACTAACCACTGGCAACAAAATCTCATCCTTCTGTAACTAACAGACGCACCTAACCACTAAGAAACAAAATCTTATCCTTCTGTAACTAACAGACGCACCAACCACTGGCAACAAAATCTCATCCTTCTGTAACTAACAGACGCACTAGCCACTAAGCAACAAAACCTCATCCTTCTGTAACTAACATACGCACTAACCACTGTCAACAAAATCTCATCCTTCTGTAACTAACAGACGCACTAACCACTAAGCAACAAAATCTCATCCTTCTGTAACTAACATACGCACTAACCACTGTCAACAAAATATCATCCTTCTGTAACTAACAGACTCACTAATCACTAAGCAACAAAATCTTATCCTTCTGTAACTAACAAACGCACTAACCACTGGCAACAAAATCTCATCCTTCTGTAACTAACAGACGCACTAACCACTGGCAACAAATTCTCATCCTTCTGTAACTAACAGACGCACTAACCACTGTCAACAAAATATCATCCTTCTGTAACTAACAGACGCACTAACCACTGTCAACAAAATCTCATCCTTCTGTAACTAACAGACGCACTAACCACTGGCAATAAAATCTCATCCTTCTGTAACTAACAGACGCACTAACCTCTGTCAACAAAATCTCATCCTTCTGTAACTAACAGACGCACTAACCACTGGCAACAAATTCTCATCCTTCTGTAACTAACAGACGCACTAACCACTAAGCAACAAAATCTCATCCTTCTGTAACTAACAGACGCACTAACTACTAAGCAACAAAATATCAGCCTTCTGTAACTAATAGACGCAATAACCACTAAGCAAAAAAATCTCATCCTTCTGTAACTAACAGACGCAATAACCACTAAGCAAAAAAATCTCATCCTTCTGTAACTAACAGACGCAATAACCACTAAGCAACAAAATCTCATCCTTCTGTAACTAACAGACGCACTTACCACTAAGCAACAAAATCTTATCCTTCTGTAACTAACAGACGCACTAACCACTGAGCAACAGAATCTCCAATTAGTCCATGAATATTCACAATTCTAAAAAAGTTGCAGAGAAACATGCAATTTTAGAACCTCTCACCGAACTGGCTAAGACACAATTCCAATCCATCTCCTACCATTGCCACACACAAAATTGCCAATTTCAAGTGCCTCACGCTATGTGAGTGAGAATGAGAAGAAGTTATCTACCTCCCAGCTTGAGTCATCTATCATCAGCACCTGCCTTAAACTTCATTGTTGTCTTCTTTCCAATCCTCAAAGTGCGACCTTCAACTCTTGTTTACACACTGACTTCCAGAAGCACAGATTACTCATTGATCGTTTGTTTCAATCGCGGAGATTCAAGCCAACCAAATCCTCTTCCCATGTAGGAACGCATTTAAAGAACTATGACTTTTTATTAGTTTATTAATCCTTCTGTCTCGTCCTATCATTGTTGCTCTTCTTCCTTGTTGGGTGACCTAAAATGGAGTTAACTGACGCAGATGCGTTGTATCGTGTATTACACAAACTGCCAAGTCAACGACGCCTCTTTGTGCAATATATCAAATCTCAGCACAGACTTTTTGAAGATCTTATCGTTTTTTTCTTTACACTCGCTCTCACTTTACTAAACTTATTGTTTTCTCACTTACACTCGCTCTCACTTGATTAAACTTATTGTTTTCTCACCTACACTCGCTCTCACTTGATTAAACTTATTGTTTTCTCACTTACACTCGCTCTCACTTGATTAAACTTATTGTTTTCTCACTTACACTCGCTCTCACTTGATTAAACTTATTGTTTTCTCACTTACACTCGCTCTCACTTGATTAAACTTATTGTTTTCTCACTTACACTCGCTCTCACTTGATTAAACTTATTGTTTTCTCACTTACACTCGCTCTCACTTGATTAAACTTATTGTTTTCTCACTTACACTCGCTCTCACTTGATTAAACTTATTGTTTTCTCACTTACACTCGCACTTACTAGACTGATTAAACTTAATGGTTTCTTACACTCGCTCTCACTTTACTAAACTTATTGTTTTCTCACTTACACTCGCTCTCACTTTACTAAACTTATTAGACTTATATCGAAGCCACAGATGGGAGGTGGAGTAGGATCTTTATCAATTTTGGTTCTCTGATTCAGACGGAAGCAGTCAACTACCCGTTCTTGACTTTTCAGCCCAGGCGCTGTCTACAGCTTGAAACCTACTAGTTTGAAGATATTATTTAAGACTGAAGGTACTTCCCCATCCACTAGCATGTGGCCGGCTTGTTTCATACCTGCGGACAAGCTGAGGTGATCTCAGCGCTAATGAATTGTCCGTAATACGATGAAGATGATCTCTGTGGACTAATCTTTCCGTTTGTTACATTTCTCATCTGCGTGGTTTTCAATACGCTAGGACTCTTATCAAATTACAGTGCAGAAAATTATTTCTTTCGACATAATGTATTTATTTTTAAATACAGATAATTTATATTATCAACATAGTGTACATCATAACATGACAATAAATGTCCACTAAATAAAGAAAATATGCTTCCAGCAACGAGGTTGGATTTATCACATCCATCTAGACAATAAAACTAGTAGACGTGCCGTGAGCTACATTATAACAGGACATTCATTCGACAGAACATCCAAATAGATACAACACGTAACTCTTTGAAGGCATTTAATTTATGATAGGGATTATTTTGTTAGCCGACAGTTTACACACAAACATGTGTTACGTTGTAGATTGTTATGTTTTAATCAGTAATAGAAAGAGTCTTTGTTTCAAGCAACAGGAGCCAACCCTGTCTTCACTAAATAGTTGTCCACATGTTTTGACACTTTGAAACTAAACGTTGAAAGGAAAGGTAACTCGCCCAAGAAACATGTTTCGTGTTTTCAGTGAAAAACGAATGGAGACTTGAGATCACCCACTTGAATCTGATCAAGACTTCACTACACTTCCCAGCTGTGCAGACACTCTGTGGGACAAGCTACGTCAAAACACACCGACTATCCAGGTCAAAATGGCGGTGATACCCATTTTAGCGGAGCTGGGGGGAAAAAAACATCACGGAATTAAAGAGCGGAAACAACATTGAAAGAAACAAATATCGGAGGTAAATTCATCTTCAGAAAATTCATCGCAGGATTCATAGATGATAATTGTAGGAATGTGAAGGTCGTGAATTAAAACTTCACACAGTTTATTGGCACCACGCAATCCCAAATGGGGAATATAAACAGTACAGTAAAGATATAGATGGTGAGATAAGCGGGAGTGGAGAGTAGATGAAAACATTTGTAGGACTTCAGCTGACAATTCCAACATTATTATCAAACATAGAAGCTTATCTGCATCTCATTACTGAAGTTTTCCTCTGAAACGATTAGAGTCCAGATTAAACCGTTTGTTGGATTAGCGTCGACAAATTAAAAAAATAAATGATATAATATTGTAATTTGCGCTAATTATTATCCACACAAAATTCCACTTTCGTTAAACCTTGTCTGTGCACAATCTAAGCGGCATGTTTCATGTTGTCCCGGAGCATCTGCTAAATCGTGTGGACGCAATGATCCGCACAAAAAAGAGGATATACACCTGTGCTCTTGATATCTGCAGTTTGTTATCTAACTTTCCTTCCAACATTTCTGTGCTAGTAATTCAGGTTCCTTTAGTCATACTGTATTTGACCAACACACCTGTCCGACTTGACACATTAATGGTTACTTCGCATTGTAACTTGTGATTACTCGAATCATAATATTGACGTCCTTGGATCAGACGAGTTCGCCAGTACCATTATAGCCCTTGCTACCATTAAACCATCACATATGTTGAATATCTTCTGTTTACACCATTACTTTCTTACAAATAAAGTCCAGAGCTGAATTTCCCCGGGAAATTTTTTAAATTTTTGCTGCGATGAAACCTTCCTTTCCCCCCCCCCCTCCCTTTGCCCCCTCATTTTTTTTTCTGTGATATCTTTTCTGCGATGTTTTGCTTTTTTTCCAGTGAACGAACCCCATCGTGGTGGAATCTGTTTTCAGAGAAGACCTAGTAATGCATTATTCTAGACCTAGTAATGCATTATTCTAGACCTAGTAATGCATTATTCTAGACCTAGTAATGCATTATTCTAAGATGACCGAGACCTAAAGTTTCCAGCGTGGTGGAGTCTGTTGATAATAAAGTAGAGCTATCAAGTCAGTCCCTCTAAGGTGACCAAGGTTCAGTCTTTCGGGTCAGTTTAGGAAATAAATAAAACCATTGTAGCCCGTCACATCCGACTTTTGGATCTAACAGCTCGTGTCGAACGTGCGCCATGATATCACTATCATCATCTTATTGTTGTATTTTGAGCTTGAAATCTCGCACTGGTTTAATGTATTATTAGTATATCTCAATATATCTTGTTCCTTTATATTCAGGTTTCTTTTCCTCTCTCATGTTGGAACACAAATGACGACTCCAGCTTTAGTTGACAATCATCTTGCACAGCCCAAACCACATAGTGCATCACTTCCTCCCCCCAACGCGCTCCACGGCATGAAACAAGGTCACAACGTACTAGCCATAGTAATGAAGTTTGCTTCAGCTCAGATGCATGAGCTCCGTATCACCGACGAAGATCTTGACTACAACCTCCTTAGTAGCCTCTTACGACATGTGCGGCAGGTGTCAGTGAATCTCTTTTTCTTCCCTGACCGTGGTCAGGACCCTGGTAGCCACGCGGGTGAAACATGTCTCAATAATATATAGATTTGACAATACACATCGATGAAAGTAGCGAATAACTTCAGGGGAAGAGCTTTGCTTACAACAATGTGAAAAAAAACAATTACAAATAATCAACACCAGAAATCAACAAACAAAGAACAATAAAAGGTCCGAAGCAGGATCGAAACCCGTACTCCTCATCACAGCGCCTTGCCACGAGAACCAACCGCTAGAGCAGAACCTTGTGTGTTCCTGGTTCTAATTCTATTGTGTTACCTAGTTTGCTTTTATCTCTAATTTAATCTTATTCCCTAGTTTGCTTCTATCTCTAATTTAATCTTGTTCCCTAGTTTGCTTCTATCTCTAATTTAATATTGTTCCCTAGTTTGCTTCTATCTCTAATTTAATCTTTTTCCCTAGTTTGCTTCTATCTTTAATTTAATCTTGTTCCCTAGTTTGCTGCTATCTCTAATTTAATCTTGTTCCCTAGTTTGCTTTTAGTTCTATTTTCATCTTGTTGCCTTGTATGCTTCTAGTTTGAAGTCTTTCTTCTCTTGTATGACGTGTTTTTGTGAAGATAAGTAGATGTACCAGTAATAACAACATAATGGCATAGAGGAGATAATAATGAAGGTTATAGTTGCAGGTAAATGAAGGAGAGGAAGACCTAGAAGAAGATGTCACTGACGATCTGGGATTGACTGCTGCAGGCCTGGTACTGGGCTGAGAAAACTTCAGAGTTGTTGACAGGGAAGCCAAGTTTCAACACAGACACATGATGGTGATTTACAGCCGTTATTTTAGTTTGCAACTAAGAACTTGGAGTCATAGACTCTATCATTTTTTTTGTTAGGAAAAAGATTACAACAACAAATTGCTTTTATTGGAGCGTGAAATATTGATATGCTTCTGAATGAGCAATTTCTCATCGATGCGTAATCGACCGTCAATACTTCACTTATGACTAATTAATTGAATTGCGCTCACAACACTCGGGGCAAATCAATAGGGCGTTAGTCCTCGCAAACAAATGATCCAAGACAAAGTTTGCATGTTCTTGTAGCTTGCTGATTATGCACATATTTGAGATGATATTTAGGGAGCTGCGATAGCTCAGTGGTTAGTGAACTGGACTACAAATGACAAGGGGTAGGGTTCGATCCCAACCGACGGCTTCCGGGTTCACCCAGCCTTAAATGGGTACCGGATTTTTTTCTGGGAAAGTAAAGCAGCACGGGCGTAATACCGACCACATTACCCCGAAAATCATGTGCTGAAGGTCTGTAAAATATAGGGTCACTAACACCATATACCCTATACGCCACTTGGCGTGACGGGGGTATTTTTTTTTTTTACTTGAGACGATATTTAGGTTGTTCTCCGTTTAATTGTGCATAGTTTAATTTCCATTGAAATGGTGGCCGACGTAACATCACGTAGATGCTGGATTATCTAATGATCTACAACAATTGATATAACACTGAGACGGCCGCATCTAATTACTTTACTCTATCTTTATCGCATTTCAACGTCGAGAGGACAAACTGAGTATAGATATCAATGCCGTTGGTATGTTTCATACATAGTAGCAAATTGTGATGGCTAAAGCTTTATTGTCCCGCGCTATCTGGAGTTGACTCTATCCTTTTCCTTGTGATTAATATGAGTCGTGAAGGTAATCTTTTTTTTAAATTCCTGGCGATGATTTGCCAACCAGCTTTGGGACCTCATATTTGACAAGAAGCTGGCGATGATTGGCCAACCAGCTTTGGGACCTCATATTTGACAAGAAGCTGGCGATGATTTGCCAACCAGCTTTGGGACCTCATATTTGACAAGAAGCTGGCGATGATTTGCCAACCAGCTTTGGGACCTCATATTTGACAAGAAGCTGGCGATGATTTGCCAACGAGCTTTGGGACCTCATATTTGACAAGAAGCTGGCGATGATTGGCCAACCAGCTTTGGGACCTCATATTTGACAAGAAGCTGGCGATGATTGGCCAACCAGCTTTGGGACCTCATATTTGACAAGAAGCTGGCAATGATTGGCCAACCAGCTTTGGGACCTCATATTTGACAAGAAGCTGGCGATGATTGGCCAACCAGCTTTGGGACCTCATATTTGACAAGAAGCTGGCGATGATTGGCCAACCAGCTTTGGGACCTCATATTTGACAAGAAGCTGGCGATGATTGGCCAACCAGTTTTGGGACCTCATATTTGACAAGAAGCTGGCGATGATTGGCCAACCAGTTTTGGGACCTCATATTTGACAAGAAAGGAAATGTATTCGCCTCTAGCTCACCGCAGGTAAAACAAAATGTTCGACTTTTTGAAAAATTTAGAAGGTTATCAGATGACCCACTGTACCAACAATTTAAAAGGTTATCAGATGATCCACTGTACCAACAATTTAAAAGGTTATCAGATGACCCACTGCACCAACAATTTAAAAGGTTATCAGATGATCCACTGCACCAACAATTTAAAAGGTTATCAGATGACCCACTGCACCAACAATTTAAAAGGTTATCAGATGACCCACTGCACCAACAATTTAAAAGGTTATCAGATGACCCACTGCACCAACAATTTAAAAGGTTATCAGATGACCCACTGCACCAACAATTTAAAAGTTTATCAGATGACCCACTGCACCAACAATTTAAAAGGTTATCAGATGACCCACTGCACCAACAATTTAAAAGGTTATCAGATGACCTACTGCACCAACAATTTAAAAGGTTATCAGATGACCCACTGCACCAACAATTTAAAAGGTTATCAGATGACCTACTGCACCAACAATTTAAAAGGCTATAAGTTGACCCACTGCACCAACGATTTAAAAGGCTATAAGTTGACCCACTGCACCAACGATTTAAAAGGCTATAAGTTGACCCACTGCACCAACGATTTAAAAGGCTATAAGTTGACCCACTTCACCAACGATTTAAAAGGCTATAAGTTGACCCACTGCACCAACGATTTAAAAGGCTATAAGTTGACCCACTTCACCAACGATTTAAAAGGCTATAAGTTGACCCACTGCACCAACGATTTAAAAGGCTATAAGTTGACCCACTGCACCAACGATTTAAAAGGCTATAAGTTGACCCACTTCACCAACGATTTAAAAGGCTATAAGTTGACCCACTGCACCAACGATTTAAAAGGCTATAAGTTGACCCACTTCACCAACGATTTAAAAGGTTAACAAATGACCCACTGCACCAACGATTTAAAAGGCTATAAGTTGACCCACTTCACCAACGATTTAAAAGGCTATAAGTTGACCCACTTCACCAACGATTTAAAAGGCTATAAGTTGACCCACTTCACCAACGATTTAAAAGGCTATAAGTTGACCCACTTCACCAACGATTTAAAAGGCTATAAGTTGACCCACTTCACCAACGATTTAAAAGGCTATAAGTTGACCCACTTCACCAACGATTTAAAAGGCTATAAGTTGACCCACTGCACCAACGATTTAAAAGGCTATAAGTTGACCCACTTCACCAACGATTTAAAAGGTTAACAAATGACCCACTGCACCAACAAATCAAACACAGAACAAATAACAGACGCAAATGGATGAGCCCAAGTCGTTCATGACCTTCAGACAACATTCACGTTCTTTATAACCAAAGAAAGATCTGTGCGAAGCCCTAACACCCAAACCATGGTCCAACTGTACAAATAAGACGACAATAAACCCACATGTTCCAGGATTAGTCTCCAAACATGAGCAATGTGAGACCGAAATGTGAGCGCTATCACTCATCATGCTCCAGGTAAAATACTCCAAGATACAAGTTTTCACACATAGATCCGCTAATAAAAGCCTGAAAGGAATGAGGCAGTAGCATCTATAAAAACCCACTCAAGTGGAATTACAGAAACACTCTCTTGTAGCCAGAGAAAGGTGCACACATTTTAAAGTAGAGGCAATGGTACTCCACACAGCCATACAAACTCTCAATACACAAGAGGTACAAAGTCCAAAAATTGCCATTTTCACCGACGGAAAATCTGTCAAGGTATTATCAAGCTCACAACAGGACAGACTCATCCAAGAAATAAAGAACAACATATGTTCGCTCTCAGACAAAACAGTACTAGCCCTGCAGTGGATACCAGCACACTGTGGCTTCTCTGGAAGTACGAAAGCAGATGAACTCGCAAAAGCAGGTGAAAGCCTCCAACAGTCCAACTCCAGAGTCTAAAAAAAAAAAATTAAAAAAAACGATCTTCAAGCAAGCTAAACAAAATAGAATGGATGGAGGTGTGTGGGAAATATGAGCCATATCATGACAGCCTAAACAAAGTTAGCAGACGTGAGCAGACCAAGATATTCAGCTCAGAACAGGCCACTGTGGCCTCATAGCATATCTACACAAGACACGACTCAGTGACTTTACAACATGTGGCTGCTTTAGACAAACAAACGCCAGAGCATACACTACAGGACTGCAGCACTCTAAACACCCTAAGATCACAAATATGACCCACTTGTCAAGCTATGGGGAACCGGTGATGATCGTGATCCGTCTTGTTGGTGACCCAAGCTGGTCTAAAGGCATCATCATTATCAAGTACCGGGCCTACTATCGTAGGTGATCATGTCTCTCCACAACTTTCGATCTCGGCAGCTATTTATCATTTCTGTTGTTGACCTTCTGCCAAGCCATACTCTTAAGCTGTCTGTTATTTTTTCTCTTTGCTTCCCTCTATCTCTTCGTCCCTCAATTGTTCCAGTTGTTACAATATATTCCAGTTGTTCTCTTCTCGTTACATGGCCAAAATATGATGATTGTTTCTTCCTAATATTGGAAATTAGCTCTCTTTTTGCTTTGACCTCTCTCAGAACATCTTCATTACTCTTCTTAGCTGTCCATGGTACTCTCAACATTCTTCTGTAAAACCACATTTCTACAGACTCCAGTGATTTTCTTGTCTGTTGTCCTATTGTCCATGATTCGCATCCATATGTTAAGACTGGCTCTACATAACATTTAAGAACTATTTTTCTTGTTTCTATTGTCAAAAATGGATTGCATAGTATCTTCCTCATTTTTTGGAAAGCTGCTTTTGCCTGAGCCATTCTGCATCTCACCTCTTTTGTACATCTTCCGTTCTAGGCTAACAAAGTTCCCAAATATTTAAATTCATTTACCTGTTTTAATATTGTTGTGGCGATTCATGATTGTACAAAGAAATTACGACGGTGGTTTTCTGTTGCCTTCCGTTGGTTTGTTTACGGTTGGCTCCGCTAAAGGCATAGGATAAGCTAATCGCTAATGAAGAATGAAGAAACGCATTCATTTCGAAATACCAGCTTTAGTCTGGAATAACTGGATAAAGACAAAGACTGGAAGTGCAAATCTGTACTTTATGTCTGGTATACCTGCACCAAACAGCTCAGTTACCACAATATATCTGCAAGCATCGGCACAACATGCTGGATCTACGTAAAGTGTTGTGTGAGAGCAAATAATGAAGAATAATTCAACAACGATAAACAGTTGCTGTTTCTCACCAGACCAGCCACCCCTCGACCTGACAGCCCAACAAGGTTGCCACTATAAGAAATTGATAAAGAACACAGATTTCGTAAACTAACGTGTTGGTCTGGATTGTGTCACGTCTTCACGTTAAGCTTAAACTTAGAGGCGAATGCCAAGAACGTTCTTGTATGTAGATATAATAAAGAGCGCATATACAATATAAAGATGATGAGGGTAATATATCTTAATAAACGTTTGCTATTGTAAATATTTATAATTTTCTTATCCTTTATCATCCTCAAAGCGTTTGCAAATTATAAACGTATTTTTGTTTTCCTTCTTTGCTCAACAACATTGATATGTTTAACTCTTAATCGCTGTCTGTGATAGTGGGCTAGTTTTGTTATTTTTCACATCTGGCAGGTATAACCTCAGCTGAACTTGAGCGTCAGCAACGTGTTAACTTCTGTTTTTGACAAGACAAGAACAGTAGTTTTCTCTTTGTCTTCTTCCTCGCCCTTTAGAACACAAATTCAAGAGACACCAAATGAAACTATAAGAGAAGAAAGTAAACAAGAAAATGTTGGAGGTACATGAGTCATGTGCTCACAGAGGACGGACGACGAGTCCTCCACCAGACACTTACGAGGACGCCGAAAACGGCAAAAGAAAACAAGGCAAAAGAAAACAAGGAAGACCAAAAGGAACTAAAGAAGATGCAGCTCAACTTTGGGTTAAGGAGAAAGCAAGCCTGAGAGAATCTAGCAGTGAATGGCCAAACATGGAGAGGTATGATTTCTGCTCTTTGAGCTGTCCTTGGCCTGAGAGGAGCTAACTAACCTCTCTATCGTCGCCCCTTAAAGGACTTTACGTAGGCGTAGATTCGTTGTTTTGTCGTATAATTTACGTCTTTTGAGCCAATAAAACTGTCTTGGTATGTTTGAGTGCAAGATTGTCTTCCCTCATCGTCCCTAATCACATGATCAGACTAAACTGGTTGGTTTGATATGGACTGACTTTGATTTGCAGTATAGTGGTCTTGGGAAACCATCTTTCTATATGCTCCCCAAAATTCACAAAATCGACTATCCAGGACGCCCCATCGTGTCAGCGTGTGCTTGCCCGACTGAACACATATCTGACTATCTAGACAGTGTCTTCCAGCCCATGGTTGCCAGTCTTCCTTCATATGTCAAGGACACAAACCATGCACTTAATATCTTCTCTTCTATCTCTCTCTCCCATGGTCGCTCATACCGACTTTTTACCCTTGATGTTTGCTCCCTCTACACCTCTATTCCTCACTCCGACGGCCTCTTAGCTCTACGTTTCTTTCTTGACCAGAGACAACACCCCTCAGTGGATACTGCCACCCTTCTCCGCCTTACTGAGCTTGTACTCAACCTCAATACCTTTGAGTTCGATGGTAACTTCTATGACCAGGTTAGTGGAGTAGCCATGGACACCAAGATGGGCCCTAGCTATGCTTGCCTATTCATGGGTTACCTGGAGTACCAAATTCTCAATTCATATCAAGGTCCCCTTCCCATCATATACCTTCCGTACATTGATGACTGCTTCGGACTTACCGATCTACCTAAGGATGACCTCTCAGGTTTATCGACCACATTGGTGGCTATCACAAAGCTATTAAGTTCACATCTTGTATATCCACTTTCTCTGTCACTTTCCTAGATCTTATCGTTTCTTTGGGTA
This sequence comes from Megaustenia siamemsis, assembly GCA_032433765.1. Classification (NCBI taxonomy): domain Eukaryota; kingdom Metazoa; phylum Mollusca; class Gastropoda; order Stylommatophora; family Ariophantidae; genus Megaustenia; species Megaustenia siamemsis. The sequence continues at coordinate 94,707,548 of JAVIAB010000051.1, forward strand.
CTTCCGGCCTCCATACCTCGGTTTTCTATAAACCCACAGACGCCCATTGTTATCTTCTCTACACTTCATCCCATTCACCTTCTTGTCGTGATTCTATTCCGTTCTCCCAGTTATTGCGTCTCCGTCGCATCTGCCAGGATGACGAAGATTTCCTCCTACAGGCTCACCTCATGTTAGGTTTCTTCAGCCGCCGGCTTTATCCAGACTCGATCCTCCAGTCTGCCCTCAAGCAGACCCTCCTTATCTCCCTTCCCGAGGCACTCACTCCTTCCAACTGCCCCCCTTCTGAGAGAACTATACTCACCCTTACATATCATCCTCACAACTTAGCTGCTGTGAAGATACTCAACCGCTACCGCTCCATTCACCTCTCTGATCCCACTACCCGTCTACTTTTAGTGATCCCCCGATGATCGCTTTTAAGCGCGACAGGAATCTGAGAGATATTTTGGTTAGGAGCCATCTCCCTCTCTCCCACCCTCAACACTTCGGTACGGCCCCTTGTGGTCGTAACTATATCACCTGTGCCTATGTACTCCCTACTGACTCGGTCTCGTTCCCTAACGGACGGTTCGAGATCAAGCGTAGCTTCACATGTGTGTCCCGCAACATCATTTATGCCATCATATGCCAACGATGCCACATGACCTATATTGGTGAGTCTGGGAGAAGATTAGCGAAAAGATTTTATGTACTTCTACGTGATGTCCAACAGAATACTGGTACTCCGGTGTCTTCCCACTTCAACTCCCCTGATCACAAGGGCAAAGACGACTTCCGTGTCACTGGTATTGTCCTTTGTCACTCTGGCGACCGCAGCCGCTATACTTTGGAAAATCGCCTCATGGTCCAGTATGGTTCGCTGACCCCACGAGGTATGAATGTATCACACTCATACACATAGTTTCCTTTTGGTTGCTTCTTTCCTTTTGCATAGCCTTCTATACTGCACATATTTTAGTTCTTTGGTCTACTTACTATGCCATGCTATTTATAGTTCTGCTCCTCTAGTCCCTAATGAGACACTTCGGTGTTCTCCTCTTTACCTGTTTTCTGTGCTCCTTACCCCTCATTTGTTTTTATTGTACCCCACTCTCAGACATCTCACTCTTACCGCCTTTTGAGCACCTGTTAGTCTACTGTTCTATTCTTTCTCCTTTGTGTTTGCACACTGACCCCTGTGTGAACTCCTCTGGTTCTGTGTGCATTTGCGCACATTTCTGCACGTTTCTGTACGTTCACGACAGCCGCACTTGGTTGCTATTTCCTTTTAGTTTTGACCTCTGTTTACACACACGATAGATAATTTTGTTTTCTTTAACACATTTCGATTGTTTTTGTTTTGGTTGTTTCGTTATTAGTTTTGTGTGTGTTTTTTTTTGTTTGTTCCTGATGAATGCCTATTGGGCCGAAACGTCGTTTAGTCTGTGTCGTCCACTTATCACGTAAAGCTTCTTACATACCATTTTTTTCTATTTTTTAATTTTTTCTCACATTCAGCTTTACTGCAGCTTCGCATTTTTATGCCGTAACCCTTTGATTTGCAGCCCTGTTGCAACGATAGAAACGATACGGTGTATTTAGTTATTTGCGGGTTATCATCATTGCACTTCGAACATGTCCTGGAGGGTATTGATGATGTCCGCCCGAACCATTGGTTGACCGTCTTTAAATATAGCGCAGCTAGCCAACCTGTCCGCTCTTTCATTTCCCTGTAATCCCGCATGTCCTAGGGCGTAGACAAAATTGACCTTACGTATTTTCGACTTCTGTAATGACTCTACCCATTGCATACGTACAGAGACCGCTTCCTCTTTTCTTATCATGCTCATCGAATCACTCAGTATGCAGGCGTGGGTGTAGTCTTGTGAATCTAACCAGTTGAATGCCCTGGTCACTGCCATCACCTCCATCGTCATGCTACTCATGGTCATGACGTATGCACCACTGTCTTCTTTGACCATTCTGCCCGCCGAGCGTGCAGAATGCCCATGCACGCCTTTGGTGTCGTCTTACAGATCCGTCTGTATAGATGACTGCATCTTTCTCATCGGTGTTATCTCAGATGAGATCGTTGACCTCCGGATTGACCACGACTGGGTTCTGTTCCTTACATTTCCTGTCAAGTGTGACCATACACGAGAATGTCCCCCTGACTAACGTAGACACCGGTATCCACTCTTCGCCAGTGTTGATATTGGTAACCCCACAGACTTGTTTGATGACATTTTCTGCTCGTCCCTTCCATGATTTGCTTCTTTTTAGCTCATGATTAGGATGCTCTTCATCTGCACTTATCTTCAGGTATGCTCGTGCCCTCCAGATCTTGATCCTGTCATCCATGGTTGGAAAGTGAAGAAGATACCTCATTGCTACACAAGGAGTGTCCCTCGTACACCTCAAAGATAAAGCGCATGTTCTAAAACTTTTTAAATTGGTGTCTTATTGACTGTAAGAACTGACAGGGCGTACTCGATTGGGCTGAGGACTAATCCCTGGAACAGAAGAGTAAGTAGCCTTGCACGATGATGGCAGCTGCCATGACCTTCAAGGCGGCTAATCCTATGCGGGATTTTGTTATCACATGGTCAACGTGGTCCCAAAAACACAGACTGCGATCAAACTTAATTCCGAGGTATATTATCACCCTGTCCTGATCAACTCATCAGCTCCCATTCGTACCACCGGTGTTTCCGTGATAACGATATGATTGTTAAGGGAGAACCATGCAACTGATGCTTTATTAGGATTAACCAATGCACCTGATACTCCACACCAGGAATAGATGCGATCGAGTTCGTCTTACATTGTGGAGGGAATTCCCCGTCTGTCTCTTCCCCGTCGATATTCCAGAATATCATCGGCAAAAGTCATAGTTCTTCCCTTCCTATCCAGTTGTTGTTCCGTGATCATTATTGTGTACACGCTAAATAGAACTGGTGACAATGGTGAACCTTGTGGCAGCCCTGGACAAATGGATGTTGGCTCGGATCATCAACTTCCACATCTGAGTATCACCTTCCTCTGAAACAGTGCTGCAGCAATCCATCTAATGAGGAATGGGTGCACTGCCAGTTTGAGGAACATATGCATGAGGTATTCAAATGGTACTCTTTTGTATGCATCCTCCAGATCTATAGCGGCAGCACATGTCTCCTCTCGTCTGTGGAAGCCTTCGAAATCGTCATAGGCAAAGACTGCCGCATTGAGCCATGTCTCTTTGTTATATCTATAACCTCCGAGTGTGGGTGGGAATGCGTGTTTCAGTTCAAGGTGACACGGGCAACTTTTATCTCCAGTTGCTTGCCCGCAGTGTTCTGCATCGTGATGATTCTGAGGATTAGTATAAGATATTGAGATGCAACAAAAAAGAGATGTCAAAGCTATATGCAACAAAATTGATGAAATAACAGGAAGAAAAACGCAATAAAAAACTGGATGTTTAAGATCAATGGAAGAGAACTGTTGATTGAACAAGAAAGCATAAGGGAACGATGGACAGAAAACATTAATGATCTTTATAATGATGAACGAGCAGAAGTAAGTATTCGGATTAATTAGGAAGGACCTGAAATACTCAAATAAGAAGTGGAAGAATCCTTGCGCCACATGAAAGAAGGAAAAGCTCCTGGACCAGATAACATATCTAGAGAAGAGATTGAAGCCATGGGTGATTTTGGAATAAAAATAATAATAGCACAAATATTGAATGATATTAACAACAGCGGATATATACCAGACGACCTGCTAAAATCAATATTCATAGCCCTACCAAAGAGATCTGGTGCGGTTGAATGCGATGTTCATAATCCTTGTGAGTCGCATGAATAAGATATTACTAAGAATCATCATGCGAAGAGTGCGAAAAAAACATCAGACCAGAAATTGGTGATTTATAGTGTGGTTTTGAGGTAAAGGAACGAGCAATGCTATACATCATAAGATCTTTAGTAGAAAGAGCCATAGAGGTGACAATATATCTATACCTCTGCTTCATAGATTATATCAAGTAAAGTAAACAGCCCTGTCACGCCAAGTGGCGTATAGGGAAATATGGTGTTAGTAACCCTATACTTTACAGACCTTCAGCACATGATTTTTGGGGTAATGTGGTCGGTATTACGCCCGTGCTGCTTTACTTTCCCAGAAAAAAATCCGGTACCCATTTAAGGCAGGGTGAACCCGGAAGCCATCGGTTGGGATCGAACCCTACCCCTTGTCCTTTGTAGTCCAGTTCACTAACCACTGAGCTAACGCGGCTTCCAAATAGCGGCCATAAGAACTGTAAATCAATTTGGAATGTTTCAAGTAATGAAACAGAGCGTTAGGCAAGGTTATGTGCTGCTACAAGATGTATTTAATATGTATAGTGAGATTATTTTAAGATCCATGCATGGAACAACAATTTGAAGTCATAATATACATAATTTAAGGTATGCTGATGATAGGGTCTTAATCATTAAAAGTGAAAATAGGTTACAAGAAATATTATATACTATAGTGAAGGAAGGCAAAAATAAAGGAGTAATTGTAGTAACAAAGAAAAAGACACTATCGCAACGCCCAATAAAGATCAGTGGAACAATATCAAAACAGGTGAATGAATTTAAATATTTGGAAACATCTTTAACATCATATGGTAGATGTACAACATAAATGACATGCAGAATGGTTCAAACAAAAGCAGCTTTAAAAAAATGTGGAAGATACTGTGCAATCCATTTTTTGACAATAAAAACAAGAAAAAGAGTTCTTAAATGTTATGTATAACCAGTCTTAACATATGGACGTGAATCATGGACAATAGTACACAGACAGGAAAATCACTGGAGGCCGTAGAAATGTGGTTTTATAGAAGAATGTTGAGATTACCATGTAAAACTAAGAAGAAGAATTAAAACAGTAAAAAAGAGACCAAAGCAAAGAGAGAGAGAGAGAGAGAGAGAGAGAGAGAGAACTAATTTCCAATATTAGGAAGAAGCAATCATCATTTGTTGGTCATATAATGAGAAGAGAAGAGCTGGAATATATTGCAACAACTGCAAAATTGAGGAAAGTAGAAATAGAGAGAAGCAAAGAAGAGATGGCAGACAGCACAACAGAATGGGGAACAAGCAAATAATTGCAATGCTGCGGTAAAGCTGGTAGCTAGGAGCCAGTGGTGGGGTGTACTAAACATTCCAAAGTATGGTGACAGCCTTACAAGGAAGGAACACAACAAAATAATGACGTTTTTGCCTGTATATTTCTTCATAATACAAGGACAACAACAACAAACGGTGAAGCACAATTATCTATAACTACATGTTAGATGATCAAGTGGAGGGCGAGGAAAGTAGGATGTTGAAATAAGAAAGAAGATGGAAGAGAGAAATGAATACTACATGAGGAGAGGTAGGATGGGCGTCAAGATATATAAAATAGAAAAAGAGAAAAAAAAAAAAAAAAAAAAAAGAGAAAAATGTATCATAAAATTAACTTAGCTTAAAACAGCAGGTCTGTCCTCCGTGCTGGAACACATCAGAATGACTTGGAGTTTTAAGGATGTGTCTAGAAAGTAACACGTGACTGAAACACGCAAGTTTAGAAGGACAAGAGGACCTGTGTGGCGGGAAAACAAATCAGTGGGGGCAGGGAGGGAGGTGGGGGAAGAAAGATAGGTGAAGCTGCCAAACTACTATGAAAACGATGGTCAATGGTGAAAGGAAAACTAGAGGCCCAAAACCAAAGGCCTGGAGGGGCCAAACTGCTAGCCCATAAATCACTCGGACAATGTAAGTGAGAGATCCTGCGAGAGTTTAAAAGAAAGAGCGAATTGAAAGACAAAGTAGTGAACTGGGAGATGGGTGAGAGAGATAGACTCTACAGAATGGATGGCCTGGGACTGGAAGAGTTGAGAGGTAGGTCAACGAAGGGAGGAAGAGGGGGGGGAAGTGAATACCAGAGGAAGAGATAAGGAGAGGAAGAATAAGAAAGCCGGTATAAGTCAAGTAGGTAGGGAGAAGGGTGGTAGAGTGATAGAGGGGTGGTCCGGAGGAAGTTAGTCAATCGAGAGGTAGGGAAGTATTAGAGGAGGAGGTATGGAGAGGAGAGATAAGAAGCAGGTATATGAAAAGTGGATAGGAGGAGAGGCGGTAGGTCAGAAGTGAATAGAAAGAGAGGGAGTCTGGAAGAAGTGGAGTAACAAGGGAATGGTGAGCAAGAGGTATGTACCATAGGAGGTAAAGAAGTTGGGAAATGATAGAACAAAGGGGGAGTGGACATCATGATAAGGGTGGGGGGGGGGTACTTGAATAGCATAAGAGAATGGCTTGGCAGGTCAACAATAGAAATGATAAATAACTGTCGATATGAAGAGTTGTGGAGAAACATGGTCATCTGCTCCAGCAGGCATGGTACTTGGTGATGATATATCTCCTTTATACACACACACACACACACACACACACACACACACATACACACACACACACACACACACACACACACACACACACACACACACACACACACACATATATATTTGACCGTTGGCGTCTTGACTGACGGTTGGTAGCAAGCAATCACGATAAGTCAGTAGTTTGGTAAAAATATTAGTGTCTTATGCCGGAGTCTGCTTTGCTGAACAGTTTCTCTCGTGGCTGAATTTGTCAATATTGGATAGACAGATCCGTCCACAAAACGAACAAAGTGTATTCGCGGTCCCTGACCTTGTCTACTTTCTCCTGCGCCTTTTTTCTTCTAAAATTGATATCAGCTTTGTTTAGAAAGTTGCTGTGCTATTTTTCTATTTTTGTTCTCCATGTGCTACGATCTGCAGCCAGATTTTCCCAGTTTCTTACACTGATAGAGAATTCTTTCACGGAAGTCCAGCAAACATAATTATATCTAGCACTTGTCTGCCCTTTGGTCTCTTTTCGTCCTTAAGTTTGCCATATATATATATATATATATATATATATCCGTAGTGAACATATTATTGTCACAATTAAATATAGCAGAAATATGCACACATAATGTTCCTTCTGTCTAAAAATCTAGTTAAGACTAATTAGTATTTTCTTATCGAGACCACCACGTGGTTGTGGAGTTTTGTCTTGTTCAACTCTGGTTTATGACCAACTTAGTCAAGTCTATACGTGTAGCACGTCAGAATGGCATTAACTGGCAGCGGGCACGCTGACTTTCCGGAAGTTTTAACACCACGTGTTACAGTAACTGTCTCGGGCTGGCAGCATTCACCACGATTGAGTTCTACATTTACGTGTTCAGATATTAGGATGTGTTATGTTTTTGCATCTGCTATATGTGTTTCTATAGTAGGATTTGTTGTTTTTGCATCTCCTATTTGTGTTCATATATTAAGATTGATTATGTTTTTGCCTCTCCTATACACCTAAGATATTCGGGGATTATTCTTTATTATCTATTGTTCGATTCACAACGTTACCAGATTTGGTCCACAAAAAAAAAGTTCTATCATCGTCAGGTTGTTTGTATTTATTTCCATGTTAAATATAGTGTCTATTCTAAAAAACTGTAATCGTTATGACTGGCTATTTAAAGGCAAGATTAATCAATATGCCCTATTGTTAACAGGTAGTTTTAATAGGAATATGTCGACCAAAAGTGGCTCTGAGATGATTAGCTGACATTCCTATTTAGCAATGCTGTAACTGTGTCAGATTTCCAGTCGATACTGCGGAAGGTTACAAATAGAAGGATGTCTGAGACATGCATGGTTTAAGTAACTCTAGAAATAACTAACTGGTCTGAGATGAGTTATCGGAGTTTAAATGGGATCTGTCTAAAGTCACCAACTTCCAACCTGCTACTGCATTTTGCTTTTAACTAAACCTCGTCACAAATAAATCCAAGTATTTCCTCTTTCTTTCGTCACTGCCTCTAGCTCACGTTTGGATGTTGAGGCATATATAAAGTTATGGTTCTTGCTTTTTAGGCGGCTTCAGTTATTGACAATTGATGTTGTCGAGTTTCTTTGATGCTATCTATCTTTCTTCATTCTTACCCTGGGCTTATCTGATGTTCGTCTCCTCTTTTAATACATGTATTGCATTAATCGAATCAAACATTAATATTTCACAGCAGAAATATAGCGCGAATGGCAAATAATAGAATACGGGGGCGTTATCAGATCACCTAGAGCTAGTGTGGATATAGTGGTTGTCATAAACACACGAGTTATCAGATCACCTAGAGCTAGTGTGGATATAGTGGTTGTCATAAACACACGAGTTATCAGATCTCCTAGAGCTAGTGTGGATATAGTGGTTATCATTAATACACAAGTTATCAGATCTCCTAGAGCTAGTGTGGATATAGTGGTTGTCATAAATACACGAGTTATCAGATCACATAGAGCTGGTGTGCAAAAAGTGGTTGTCATAATAACACGAGTTATAAGATCTCCTAGAGCTAGTGTGGATATAGTGGTTGTCATAAACACACGAGTTATCAGATCACATAGAGCTGGTGTGCAAAAAGTGGTTGTCATAAACACACGAGTTATCAATTCAACAAGAGCTAGTGTGGGTATAGTGGTTGTCATAAACACACGAGTTATCAATTCAACAAGAGCTAGTGTGGTTATAGTGGTTGTCATAAAAAAGCGACTTATCAGATCACCACCAGCTGGTGTGGGTATAGTGGTTGTCATCAACACACCAAATATATTATAATAGTGTGCTTCTTGTGCCTCTCTCTCTCTCTCTCTCTCTCTCTTTCTACCTCTTAGCACTACTAGCTCATAGTTCTCATTCACTATTTCCAATTTCTCGTGTCAAATGCAGTCTGGTGTTGGTCATGCCGCCACACGAGTACCACTTCATGTTTATGATAGCTCCCCTAAACACTTCTATCGTCGCTGCTACAAACTCACTCGTATACTTCGTTGCTTCCATACTCTTTTTGGATGTCATGATTAAACCACTTAGACGTACAACAGAAGGTATAACTTAGACGCACAACACAAGATATGACTTAGACGCACACACAAGATATGACTTAGACGCACAACACAAGATATGACTTAGACGCACAACACAAGATATGACTTAGACGCACAACACAAGATATGACTTAGACGCACAACACAAGATATGACTTAGACGCACAACATAATGCGTTTACAGATGACATTTTTTTCGCTTCGAATGCACAAATCGAATATAGAAATATTGATCGAACTCCAGATCGATTTTCTCTTGATTATATTTTGTGAACTCTTTAACTTTGGAAGTTAAGACGCGCGAGACTTCAGTGTATATACCGATAAGCATGGCCAGCATGGCCGATTCTTCCACATAACAATGGAGGGGTTATTGTTTACTGAAGCTAACAGAACATTTGTTTACATAACTGTATGTATAACTTTACCGGAATACAGGCCGAAAATGGGGGCCGCGATGGCTCAGTGGTTAGTGAACTGAACTACAATGGACAAGAGGTCGGGTTCGATCCTGATCGACGGCTTCCAGGTTCACCCAGCCTTAAATGGGTACTAGATTTTTTCTGAGAAAGTAAAGCGGCACGGGCGAAATACCAACCACATTATTCCAAAAAATCATGTGCCGGAAGTCTGTAAAAAATTATGGTCACTAACACCATATTCCGTATACGCCACTTAGCGGGACCGGGCTCTTTACTTTCCTTGTATATTGCCGCAATGTCGCGGATAATTTGAACTATAGTCCGTTCAGATTCGTTTGCCGAGATGTTATGATTTATAATTCAAAAAGTTCTTGATGATTTCACATGATTTTTGGCATACGGTGTTAAAATGTCCATGTCACGAGAACATATGTGTTACTCGATGTCTAGCTATAACGGTTTTCTTAAAGCGGCGAATTCCTTTGATCTTTGCCCATGTAACTATTATTTTGACCCTAATCAAAATGTTTTACAGTAATCTAGTGCAACGATGACCCATAGGCGTGTCCATAAAATTTTACTTGGTGGCAAGTATACAAATTTTAAATTATATATAGAACTTTTGTTCGTAGAGTCAATTTGATATAGTTCCATGCTCTTGGTGTGAGTTTCCCAAATGTTGTCGCTGCCTTTCAAATACGTACATTTAGTTCCTCATCTAAGGAAAGTGTGGCTGTAATAGTGGATCCAAGATAGCTGAACTTCTGTACTGACTCAAGCAGGCTTCCATTCAAAGTAATGGTTGTTGGTTTGCTTATAACATATTTTTGATTGCTTGGGTGGTCTTGAACAATAAACTGTTTAACAAATCAACTAGGAAATTTTGCAAATCAAACTATTTATCTGTAGACTTAATCAGAGTAATGATCATTCAGAATCAGACGAGTCAAATAGGTCGATTACTGCTTTCGGCTGAACAAACAACAAACCATCCTTTTTCCAATATTCCTCTTCTTGTCGTAACACATGATCCTCACATTTTACCCAGTAGTCTTTATTTATATTTGATAGAGCCTGATTTGTAAGTGTCTCAACATCGCATAATTTGAAAGTTTTATTTGTATATGCTACGTGTCCTTTAACTTTTGCCCAAACTAGTTCTATAGGATTTAAGTGTGCATGATATGGAGGTAGTCTCAAACATCTATGGCCATGTTCTTGAATTAACTTGTCTATTTTAAATATCTTTGTACGTTGTGTCTGTTTTACAAGGCTAAGCAATTCGGGTTTCAAGTAGCTGTCGTTAACTTGTATGTGTTCTTTTATGAGCCACGTTTTGATTGCATCTTTTGTACTTGATGATGTTGGGATTCTATCTTCTACGTTAACTACGTTATGGTATGAAGCATTGTCCATTATCAGACAAGAAGGTCGATCTAATATTGGAAGGATACTTTTCTCGATCCAGTCTTTAAATATGTGCCCATTCATTTCGGAGTGGTAGTCTCTATTGTCTATGGATTTTGAAATGAAAACGAGATGAGCATTCTGCAACAACCCATTATGTCTGCTACCTGCATGTGCAACTATCAAACGTTGCCCTTTACTGCTTGGTACTGATCTTTTAATACTTCCATCTGCTAACTGCCATTCCTTTTCATTTGTATGATGAGCGTTGATCCAAGTTTCATCTAAATAAACAATATCATAATCATTTTCGCGCATTTCCTTCACTTCACGTAAATACTTGCTTCTAAGAGCTACTAGATGTGGCTTCTCACAAATAATGTTTTTTCCACCAGCATACTTTCTAAAGGTGAAGCCTGCACTTCTTAATATTTTCCATAATGAAGTTTTTGATATTTCAATGTCGTTGTTAGTTTTCAGCCAAAGCTTCAACTTTCTAAGTGTCACTTCTTCGTTTATATCAAACATTCGACAGATTTCTCTTTTTACTAGGTCCTTATCAAAACTGTCTAACGTTTCTTTCCTTCCTTGCTTTCTTGCATTTGTTGGCAATAAATATCCGCTTCCTTTAACTATTCGATCAAATGAACGTTTACACAAACCTAAAATATGCATTGTTCTCTTCTCAGGGTTTGATAAAGAACAATAAAGATGTCCCTTTTTACGCTCTCTGCAGAAGTATTGATAAATCTTTATAGCAATGTTATGCTCAGTAAAATATTTTGCCTTTATATTCATTCTCACATAGACTTGCAGAAGATAATATGGATAGTGCCGCCTCCTTTCTGTAAATATTGAGATTTGCCTCTGAATTATGACTCGAACTCGAGTCTACGGCCGTGATTTTGACGTCACATAATTTCCGGTTTCGGCTAAAATGTCATTTTGTGCTAAACGGGAAATTTCATATGTAACATTTCTTTATAAAAATTTATAGTGGAAACATAACTATTTTAGGACGGTGCGCATTCAGCCGTGAAGGTCATGCCTATATGTTAAAGAATCAGCTGTGAGATGTAAGCATCTACATAATCCCGCCGGTGTTTATAATATCGATTAACTTTTTTTTTTAATATAGGTTAAATAAGGCATCTTTGAAACTGGATCACATTTCTTTGATAAAAAAATATTTTTATAGCGACATTAGTATTCTAAACCTAACTTCAAAAGATCAATGCAAATGAACAATAAGTTTTTGAAAAAAATAAATTAATGTCTAGGCAAACGAATCTGAACGGACTATAAACAAATAATCTCTAACAACATTTAATCCCGAGAAATGAATGCGATAATGCCGCAGAAATATGGGACCATGGAATTTTATTCTTAGAAGTCATGGTTGTGTCAAGGTCACTGCGAACCTGGTACATATAGTTAAATCTGTTTTCTTTGTTTGTTTTTTTTTAACGACTTGCTCCGAGGGCTGTACTCCGCTAACACCCCTCCCCCCACCCCCTTCCCCCATACCTCTACCCAGTCGCCTGAATTTGAAAAACATTTGCCAATCACGCTCTCTCGTCTATTTCATACTCCACTTCTCGTTGCCAGTTTTTACTGGTCTCTCCCTTGCTCTTATATCAGACTCGGTTGTCTCCACACAATGTATAATAACATCTACTATATTTATTGCTTATATAAGTCGTATGTAATCTCTATTTCACTCTAGTGCCATGACTTTCTATAATAACATCTACTATATTTATTGCTTATATAAGTCGTATGTAATCTCTATTTCACTCTAGTGCCATGACTTTCTATAATAACATCTACTATATTTGTTGCTTATATAAGTCGTATGTAATCTCTATTTCACTCTAGTGCCATGACTTTCTATAATAACAGCATCTCCTCTCTGCTTTTGCACCAGGATCTACTCTCTCATTTAGAATCTAGTTTATTTTCTTTTTGATTCAGATAATCTTCTCACTTAGTGATGGAAAATGTAAAACTGAATTAAACAAAATAATGGGAATGGCAAAAAGTACTTTTAATGCCATGAAAAATATACTAACATCAAAACAAATAACATTAGGGCTAAAACTAAGAATAGCAAAATGTTTTATCTTCTCAAAATTCCTGTATGGTGCAAAAACATGGACATTATTAGACAAGCAAACAAAACAGAAAATTGAAGCCTTTAGAATATGGATTTATAGAAGAATAGGAAGATTGGATGGAAAGAAAAGGAAACAAACAATAAAGTTTTAAAACAATTAAAAATAAAAGAGAACTACTAAACACAATTCAAACAAGAGAAATGAGATTGTTGGAGCATGTTAAAAGACACAACGGCCTACTAAAAGTAAACTTGGATGGAAAAATACAAGGTAAAAGAGGAAGATACAGACCAAGACTAACATGGACGAGTAACACAAAAAGATAAACAAGTCAGCCTATGACAACCTGCACCATCAAAGCAAGAGACAGAGCAGAATGACGCTCCATGGTAGCCCATCGTCGTTGCGGCGTCGGCACGCTATGATGATGATGATGATCTTGGTTGTCTCATTTATCAATAATTAATGCCCCTACTTTTGGTGCTTCGATGCTAACTTTTCAGCCTCCTCATCGCCCTGGACTAATCGCTGTAGTAATCATTACAGGAACAACCGTGGCACAAGTATGATAATGTGCATTATTAATAATGTTGATAAGGAAATTATATGCCCTACAATGTGTGGTTTCAAAATATTTTTCAGTGAATCGAGTTCTATCGGACATCCTAAATTTTATAGATTCAAATTCTCATTGTTAAACCAACAGAAAATCAGTAGCTAACGGAGGCAGATATGAAATAAATCTACTGTTCCAGGTCTAGACGGTGTGCATTATGTATTCATTATGGCAAAATATAGCGAAATTAAATTGATATTTTCTTCAAACACCACCTCACTATTTGATCGATGTATGAGTGTGTGTGTGTGTGTGTAATTTTATTTTTATTGGTTCATTTACATAAATTAGCAAACTGAACTGACAATTGGATTCACTTATTTCAAGATTCTCGCCTGTCTCTCCCTCCCCCCCCCCCCTCTCTCTCTCTCTCATACACACACACACACACACACTGATATTCGCTGTTAGAAACTAATTTACAAGTCGAGGCTCAAATGCTGACAGAGAATGCTGGAATAATAAATGTATCCTTGCAAAAATTCATCATATTTGATAATTTAAGAAATTCAAGAAAGTTATAAAAGTACGCTGCATTAATAGCAATGACAGAAATAAAACAAGTATTAGTTAGTTCGTGTCCACAGGAAAAGTAAGAAGTATATAATTACAATTTGATGTTTTTGTTAAAAACAAAATAGATGTTATTTCATCATTAATCTTCAAATCATCAACAAAAAATGAATGTCAAAGACGATAACAATTGGGTAGATAAAGAGATATTGAAACAGGATAGATAAGGAGAACCTGAGACGGAAAAGACAAAAAGACACTTAAAGAAGTAGACAAGGAAACCCTGAAACAGGATGGACATAGAGATACTGAAACATAACAAAGAGACACTGAAAGAGGATAGACACGGAGACCCTGAAACGGGATAGACAAAGTGACACTGAAAGAGGATAATGAATTATTGAGAAGAGATCTGCAAATTATCACAAAAACTATTATATTCACGGTGCACACCGTGAGCTGTGTGTCTCATCCGTTTTGATCCTGTTTCGATATCCCGCTTGTTACGATGAATGATGATATCGCATGACAGGGAACAGTTCGCGGTTTCGCCTTATGTCTTTTGGCGTGTGCTGAGACTGCTACGATGGGGACTACAATTACCTTTCTTTGTTTGGGAGATGTGTTAGTAATTCGGATGATTCCACTGGCACGGGCGGTTGAGCAATTATGGATTTTAATTCGTTTGCAGTGATACCGAGGCCTTCCATAACCAATAACCAATAACTATTATATTTTGGACTCTTCCTCACTTGTTTGTAAGGAAACAAGAAGGGAAAACCAAAAACGTCCGTAGTAACACTTTAAGCAGATATTCAAAATTTGTGACCAGTCTTAAGAACACTAGAGAAAACAAAGGCAACACAGCAAATAAGAAAAAGTTGGTTGTTAATCATCAAATGTTAGCAATATGAATGTGCAACGAATAATGGATCAGACACTTTTCTTACAGGACTTGTCTTAACTGTCAACATTGTGTTATGAATACTAAGTGTGGACATTAACAGCAAAGGATAAGGAAAACATAGCTAACAACCTCAAATGTTGTTACAAAATGTAACAATAGATGATCAAATCGAGATTTAAAAAAAAAATAAGAGCACGTGCAATGTCATTTCTGAGCTTCTTACAGAAACATGTTAAGTTATTTGGAAATATCTAGCAAGATTGAAGTATCTAGCAAGATTGAAATATCTAGCAAGATTGAAATATCTAGCAAGATTATCTGCAAAATTATTCTTGCACAAATATTGATGAAAAGATGTGTGTACTAGTATTAAAGAAAAAGTTCCTGCGCAAGCATTAATGAAAAAATTCTTAAATAAACATTGATGAAAACAATTCTTGCCTAAACATTGATGAAAACAATTCTTGCCTAAACATTGACGAAAAACTTCTTGCCTAAACATTGATGAAACAAATTCTTGCCTAAACATTGATGAAACAAATTCTTGCCTAAACATTGATGAAATATTGCTGCAGAAAATGTTATTCATAAAAATATAAATTGCACAACAAACATTTGACAAGTCTAGCTGATTATGACACACGAGGCAAAGAAAAGATTTATACAATGATTACTTTATTTCATTTGGACGCCTCGAGGCTGATGAGAAGAACAAACACAATATTCATAACAAGCTATTGAAATTGTGTATCTATCTTTGGTTCATTAATGAAGGGCGGTTGACGACGCCATGCCCACTCACTAGAGTGCCCACGTATGACACCAGCAGTTTTATCAACTGTAAGTCTATCTCCATGATTGTCTTTCATTATCTATGTATTTGTAATGAAGACATCGCATCTAGCCGGTGACTTGTTTCAGATGTTTCTGATTTCTGTGTGGTTTCAATCCCTCATTATGAAGCACTTAACGCAATGAGCTACAATCCCATATTCTGTTATCTGCGCCGGGCTAGGCTGGAATTTATTGATATTCTTTTTTAAATACACGAATAGTTTCAAAATATGTGTTTCTAGTCCCCGCACGATAACAAGCATAAATGTGTATTTTATCAGATATTAGCCCATTATGCTGTCAATGAATGATAAAGTCTTATTTTCATGGATTTCTGTGTGTTCTATGCCATGTTAGCTCAGTTCCAAGACGTCCACATGGACTTTTATATTGTTCCAACTGTTTGGCATGCTAATTTATAATTCGTTCAAATGGACCTTCCTTCTCCTACATGTACATTGTGCGATTAACTCGTTTCTAAGTTTTCCCTTGGACGTTCATTTTTCTCACTGTGTGTGTGTGTGTGTGCAAGACAAAAATGGTAACAATTTGTTATCTCAGTGCCTGAAGGCGTTTAGGGAATATAGTGTTAGTCCCATATTGCTCAACGACAAACGACACATTTTATAAAAGATGCTTTTGTTTAACTTAGATAAGTCAACAGCTCATCCTCATTGCACATCGGACAAGTCCCATACCTGCCCAGATCTCATCCCAAGTGTATCTCAACGTATATCGATACCTGCTCAGATCTCCTCCCAAGTGTATCTCAGCGTATATCGATACCTGCTCAGATCTCCTCCCAAGTGTATCTCAACGTATATCGATACCTGCTCAGATCTCCTCCCAAGTGTATCTCAACGTATATCGATACCTGCTCAGATCTCCTCCCAAGTGTATCTCAACGTATATCCATACCTGCTCAGATCTCCTCCCAAGTGTATCTCAACGTATATCGATAGCTGCTCAGATCTCCTCCCAAGTGTATCTCAACGTATATCGATACCTGCTCAGATCTCCTCCCAAGTGTATCACAACGTATATCGATACCTGCTCAGATCTCCTCCCAAGTGTATCTCAACGTATATCCATACCTGCTCAGATCTCCTCCCAAGTGTATCTCAACGTATATCGATACCTGCTCAGATCTCCTCCCAAGTGTATCTCAACGTATATCGATAGCTGCTCAGATCTCCTCCCAAGTATATCTCAACGTATAGCGACTAACGACACCAGTGTTGAGTTGGATCAAAAGTCTTTTCTGAATTCCTGGGTAGCGCTCGCATCTCCCACCTTGACATGATATAATGAACGATGCAGTCGGCATCATGCCACGTCGTCATACTTTCTCATAAAATATATATGGTACCTATTTTTAAATACTGGGCGAACTCCGAAGCCGTGTCGGTCCAATACAATCTGGGAACTGAAACCAGAAACTCGTGGTCAGTAGAGAGTGCAGTAACCACTCAAACTGTTGGGGAGCAAACTCCTTTCTAAACTATTCATATAAACTCTCATGGTTTGTTGCTGTGTACTGTCCGGGGAGATGTGCACGCTTTAACCTGTGTACTGACCGGGGAGATGTGCTCGCTTTAACCTGTGTACTGCCCGGGGAGATGTGCTCGCTTTAACCTGTGTACTGACCGGGGAGATGTGCTCGCTTTAACCTGTGTACTGCCCGGGGAGATGTGCACGCTTTTACCTGTGTACTGCCCGGATAGATGTGCACGCTTTAACCGGTGTACTGCCCGGAGAGATGTGCTCGCTTTAACCTGTGTACTGACCGGGGAGATGTGCTCGCTCTAACCTGTGTACTGACCGGAGAGATGTGCTCGCTTTAGCCTGTGTACTGCCCGGGGAGATGTGCACGATTTAACCTGTGTACTGCCTGGATAGATGTGCACGCTTTAACCTATGTACTGCCCGGAGAGATGTGCTCGCTTTAACCTGTGTACTGACCGGAGAGATGTGCACGCTCTAACCTGTGTACTGACCGGGGAGATGTGCACGCTCTAACCTGTGTACTGACCGGGGAGATGTGCTCGCTTTAACCTGTGTACTGACCGGGGAGATGCGCACGCTCTAACCTGTGTACTGACCGGGGAGATGTGCTCGCTTTAACCTGTGTACTGCCCGGGGAGATGTGCACGATTTAACCTGTGTACTGCCTGGATAGATGTGCACGCTTTAACCTATGTACTGCCCGGAGAGATGTGCTCGCTTTAACCTGTGTACTGACCGGGGAGATGTGCACGCTCTAACCTGTGTACTGACCGGGGAGATGTGCACGCTCTAACCTGTGTACTGACCGGGGAGATGTGCACGCTCTAACCTGTGTACTGACCGGGGAGATGTGCACGCTCTAACTTGTGTACTGACCGGGGAGATGTGCACGCTCTAACCTGTGTACTGACCGGGGAGATGTGCACGCTCTAACCTGTGTACTGACCGGGGAGATGTGCACGCTCTAACCTGTGTACTGCCCGGGGAGATGTGCACGCTCTAACCTGTGTACTGACCGGGGAGATGTGCACGCTCTAACCAGTGTACTGACCGGGGAGATGTGCACGCTCTAACCTGTGTACTGACCGGGGAGATGTGCACGCTCTAACCTGTGTACTGCCCGGGGAGATGTGCCCGCTTTAACCTGTGTACTGACCCATCTCCCTCTTGCTGTTATTATAACAGGGATACTATAGGTCGACAAGCATCGGCAAGGTATGTGCGCAAAACGGAATGTAGCATTATATAGTGAAATACTAGTTTAGCTTCTTTCTTCTCGGCGAAACGTCCCTTGCGCTTTGTTCGGTCGTTCTGTAGATCTGTTTTTAGAAGACCCTTGCGTTAGGAACACTATAAACCTTGTGGAAAAAAAATAAAAATAAAATGCATAAAAACTAGTAGAAGTTAATTAAGATGCCAGACGTCCCGATTTTTCCGGTACAGTCCCGATTTTTTACTGTTTTTTTTTAACCTTTGTCTAGGATTTGTTACTGTCCCGAATTTGACCCGATTTTGGCCGATTTTTTAGCTTTTGTCCCGGATTTGTTAAAATACATTAGGGACACAAACATTTACCAATTTTGCCAATATGGTAAACGTCTCCTCGATTTAAAAATATTCATTATTCCGTAGTTGTGTAGAAAATGTTTAAAACGTTTAACTGGCTGTTCATTTGGCGAAACAGTAACAGTAAAATGCGCTCCAAGTTTTAAATCTTGTACACTGAAACTCAACAAGTAGCATCTTTGCGGCCACGACATTTCATATTCTTGCATATTCATTGTGTTACTTTCGTTTACTGATGAACTAATTCTTTTTATTGTGTTTAGTGATAGAGGTTATTGCATTCATTAGGTTTTATTTACATTATGCTATTATTCAGTTATTTGACATTTTAATGTTTAAGAACGTATGCTATGCATATATTATTGTCATAAGAAAGTATTATTTAAACTATAGTTAGTTTGTAAAGTTTGTAATTGTGACAACAAATGGCAGCAAATCGTAAATGCAGTTTTAATCAAGATTTACATGAGGAATACACATTTCTAATAAAATCTACATCAGACTTCAATGTAAGATGTAGTATATGTGCCTCTGGGTTTTCGATTAACCATAGTGGACGTGGTGATATTAAGAGTCACATAAATAGTGCAAGAGAGCCGTCGCTACAGCTGCATCATGCTCGTCGTTAACCAGATTTTTTCGAGCTGAACAGATTGGTGACAAAGAAGAACAATTAGCTGCTACAGATGATGAATTTGCCTGTCATACACTGATACACAATTATACATTTAGATCTATGGACTGCACATCAAAATTACTCCAGATTAATTTAGAACCAAAGTTTCCTTGTGCACGTACGAAAACAGAAGCAATTATTCTAAATGTATTCACATCCCATGTTCATAACGAGTTGAGATGTGACCTAGAAAACTGAACATTTATTCCCATACTGGCAGATGCCTCCAACCACAAGGAAATGAAGATTTGTCCTTTGCTTGTCAGATACTTTGATCGCAATAAGGGGCTGAAAGTTAAAATATTAGAATTGAAGTCATTGCCAGGAGAAACATTTGATATTGTTAGTATTTTTTTAATGGCTGTCTAACAGAAAAAGGTTTAGAAAGGAAAGTAGTTGCATTATGTGCAGACCACACACATTCTAATTTTGGGGGCGATGAAAAGAAATGAAAGAATAATGTTTTCATAAAGCTAAAAGAAAACCTTGGACATTGTTTGATAGGTGTTGGTTGTGCATGCCATATTTTCCACAACACTGTTCGAGCAGCTGCAGATGTAATACCTATTGATGTTGAGATAATTATTTTGCTGAAATGTGTCTGCACTTCAAATCATACACAGTTAAGTTTGAAAGTCTCAAGGAGTTTTGCCGGTTTGTGGACACAGACTTCCAGATGATTTTAGGTTATTCTATACACTAGGTGGCTTGCACTGCTGCCTGCTGTTGAAAGGGTTCTTCACATGTTCCTGCCTTTAAAATCCTATTTTCAGTCTCAAGACAGATGCCCAGTCTTTATACAGAAATTCTTTGAAAACCCCCTGTCTGAAGCATGGCTTATTTTTGTTCACAGTCAGGCATCCTCTTTCCACGAAGCAGTGCAGAAAGTAGAGGGACAGGTGGTCATTGTTTTTGAAGTAATTGACAACATCAATGGGTTGAGAACTACCTTGGAGTCCAAACTAGAAGATGTTTTCTTGCCATCAAGTGTTAAGCTAAATCTTGACAACCTGGAAATGGGAGGAATTCCACAGGTTGATGTGAACAAGTTTAAAGCCAGTGTTTCTTCATTCTATGAAACAGCTTTAAGTTATTTGAAGAAATGGGCTGCAAATAATTTTCATATCTTGAGTCCTACAGCTGGGTAATGTTGAACAGAACACCAACTTGGGAAGATATTCAGAAACCTTCATCATTAGTGAGTCAAACAGAACCTTCAGTCGACTTTCCAGAAAATGAAATGTATGACGAATATGTTTACATGAAGCATTTTGTTACTTCTCAGAAAATTAATGAGTGGAGTATTAATAAAACGTTACCAGGGCAGCGTTGGATTGAAATGGCTCCCCACTTAAAAAACAGGCATGTGCCAATTTCACATATTCTGAAGCTGGCAGAGTTCTTTTTGTGTAAACCGGGAACAAATGCTGCAACGGAAAGATTGTTTTCACTGATGAACAGCTTGTGGACAAAGGATAAAACACATCTAAGTGTGGACACTTTGAAGGCCATGTTGATCACCAAAGTGAACGATGAGCAAATTTGTGTTGAATTATTTAAGATGCTCCAAACAAAGAAAGATCTTTTACAAAAAATCCACTCATCAGAAAAGTACAGCAACTCTGCTTCACCTTCCATATAAGTGAGTATCACTAATTTTTTTTTTATCTCCTGATAACGTTTTGTAAGCCTATATTGTTTTGTGTTTTAATTAGTTTTAACACATATGTCTCATTCACTTGAAAAAGAAGGAAGAAATGTCATTTTATTGATGGAAAGTTAAGTCAAATTAATCCGTCCCGGATTAGGGTTTCAAAAATATGGTCACCTGATAGTTAATACAATCGGATGCGTGCTGTTAATCACGGGAGATCACTTGTTTAGCAGAAATACGCCAAACATATACATATATATATATATATATATATATATATATATATATATTTTCTCCGTCAAGTCAGATCTGTATATGGCGTGGCATACTTCCCAAGTGTTTGTAAGTAACCGTAAGGCAGAATGTCTCTTCTGCTACTTTCTTCAATTGTTCAACGTCTCCGAGTCCACTCTTGTAGACAAGATTTTTATGTAGCGCCCGGACATTTTCAACTGCGATTTGGGCCAGACGCCGACAGTTCATTATGCGGAAAATTCTTGCCCTCCCCCCTTCCCATTTACCTGTTTTCAGTTACAACTCTAAGTAGGGGCCTCGGTAGCCGAGTTGGAAAAACCTACCAGACTGGGTTACCGACGTCCCGATAACCCGTGTTCGATTCCCGCTGGAAGCAGTGTGAGTTGCACTCGTGGTTGGAAAAAACAAAATACCCCCGCGGTCGACCCTGCCGCTGGCAGAAATGGATACCAGGGTAGTAATCTGGGAAGGTGAGGAATGCCGCCTCCCATCGTGAGTGTCAATGCTTGAAGCGACACTACCCAGATGTCTCCGAACACTTCTGGATAGATGCCGGAACACATATGGGTGGAAACTGGCGTGCTAAGACGCCGATTCAAGTCTCGTACTTCACCTTTATTTACAACTCTGTTCACAGTCCGCTAAGGAATGTTCAATGTTTCAGAAATGTTGGAACTTGTTTGATTTTCCTCATTCCAAAACTGTGAGATTGACATACTCTTTGTCTTTGTATCAATTTCTGCCAAAAAGCATTAGTCATTGTCGTCTGCTCTATTATAACGGGACTTTACGGATTTACTTTGTTTATTTTTGGTTGTATTTTGAGTAGAATATGTTTATAATTAGATTGAACATAATCATCTCAGCAGTTAGAGCCGTTTTTTTCTTCTGCAGAATACTTTGTGTGTGTGTGATATGTATAATATCAGGGTTAGTGAAAGTGTTTTGATACTTTATGAGGAAATCTTTAAGGCCGACACAAATTCTTGTATCGTTGAAAAGATAAATTACTGCTTGAAATTTCCCGCCAGAAAATGACGCGCGTAGAGTGGCTCCTGAGAAAGGAACTACTCACTGTGAAGCTGTTACAGCTGTGTATCCAGTGACGTCACAGGTAGTCGAAGATTATGTATTTTAGTGTGAAGTAATCAAGGCACATTCCTGAAGATTGGTGTAACCTGTATTCCTTCTCTACGAGTTCAGTAACGGCTTTGTGCTCCTCGCATCGAGCGAGTTCATTCATAGGAATCTGCACTTTTCACGTTATTCTTCATCTTGCCAATGCGAAATTTGCCTGGAACCACGAGAACAGTTCAATCATCACATCTTCAAATCGCTGCTCAGTCGAAAACCTACGCGCGCACATATGCACATACACACACACACACACACACACACACACACACACACACATATATGTCAAATAAACGGTACCTCTGTCCACCCCTATCAAATCCCCCACTTTGCTCCCACACTTTCCTACTTTATTTTGTTCTCTCTTAACTTACCTACCTACCTACCGATCCAACTATCTGTCTGTCTGTCTAATGTCCACCATTATTTCAAATGCTCCAGATTACATCTTCCTGTTATAATTCTACAATTATTCGACTCAATCATGACTCCCCCCCCCTCCCCCCAATAAATGAAATGTATCCATTACGACTCGTGTGGAAATGTAAATTAGACCTAGCAGTTTAGTTTCAAAGACTTACCCACAAGGGTTCAAAGTCTCCAGAGACACGATTACAGCAGTTGTTCTCAACGCGATACCCGCAGGCACTATTGCGACGGCCGCGTGTTTTCTTGGTGCCCATGAAGTTCAGCTTCATTCCAGCGGGTGACGATATTTATTGCTCAGTTCAGTGAAACAAAATAAATAAAGGATGAAACAAATGTCGCTTTCTTCCTTCCCTGTGAACAGAAGCCTTAACCGTCGACAAAAAATGGTCAGTGCAAAGCAGCGGTTGAATTTAGCTTTGATGCGGTATCTTGAAAGGCTTAAGTAGAGGTGAGCGTGAATGTACATACATATAAGTGGTGACATAGTGTTTCAGCTCTTATAGATATAAGTAGCCGTTGTTACAATAAACGTGGATCAGTCTATCTTTCGATCGCCTGAAGTATTGTCTGTATCTGCAATGTCGTTTTCTGTTTTACTGTCTTTTGTAATTCTTTCAGTGGCCCATATAGTTTTGTCAATATGTATTTCTGTCTACTATATTCAATGCGGTCTTGAAGTATGTGTTCAGCAGTCTGGGACGCCTGTCCACATGTACATGTAGTTGAGGTGCCGATCTTGAATTTTGTATATACATGTGACTGTGGAGTCGATTGTGTTCTGTTCTGAGGCGTATAATGATAACTTGTTCAATTCATTCATATCATGAAAGGCATTCTGTTTTGGGGCTTGTGGTCCTCCGATTGATTTGATTATCTGTTTCGTATGATGGTATGTAACCAGTGCATCTGGTTTTGTGTCTGTTGCACCTTCCTTTGCTAACTAATCCGCTTTTTCGTTTCCTGATATTCCACAGTGAGATGGGATCCACTGCAGGGCAACCCTGTGGTGCTTGCAGAGTTCAGTCAATAAGGTTTGCAGATGTGGCAATTTTCTGGATTGTAGTGCCCGGAGTACTGATCTTGCGTCTTTTAAAAACACTACAGGCTGTGGGCTAGGATTACTGTTCAGCCGTTTTTCTATTGCCAATTTTATTGCTTGGATTTCTGCATCGTAATTGTTACAATATTTCCCTGTTGCAATTCTATTCATATCCCTAATGTTATTTGGGTACTCTATTTATGCATCTGCTCCCCGATTCTTTACTGCATTCTGTGCTGATCCATGTACGCACGAATCCATAGGTCTTGTGGGTATTCTTCATCCAAGAAACTGAGATTTATTGTTTTACGCTGTAAACTATTATGTTCCACTTTGTCAAGTATTCCTTTCCCTTCTGTCTGTATTTGTATTGACAATCCTGATTCCTCTGTACAGGGAGTCTGTTCTGGTATGGGCAGTAGGGGATTAACAAATATAGGCATGTCTGATGTTTGTCTACAAATACGCTTGGCTTGGTGGATAAAACTGCTTCTCTTAATTCGTCCCAATGCAACATTTTGAAATCGGTCTTTCATTGGATGTCTCGGAATGCATGACAATTTTTCTGCCTGTATCAGTATCTTTGTGTCCCTCCGTTCTCTCAGTGCTGGTATCCTCCACAATTTCTCCATCTCCAATATTGGTGTTGATTTCACTGATCCTGTGATGACCCTAATCGCCTGGTTTTGTACTTTATCTAGCTCTTACAGTGTGGTGTTTTATGCTGAGTACCATGCGGATGATCCATATTCTAAATGTGGGCGTATACTCTGAAAATAGTAAATAAAATATTATTGGATAATGGCGCTCGCGGTTCTTTGAAATATATGAGTGCGCCCGTGGGCACAAAATGGTTGAAAACCCCTTCGTTAGAGCATTGATCATGTGTGCGTGTGTTTATACTCAAAGTGTTGTAACCAACATGAACCATACACGTGCCATACCAAGTGTTGACCTGTTAGCACTGGAGTAACTGGAAACACAGGTGCTAGGTGGCACTGGAGTAACTGGAAACACAGGTGCTAGGTAGCACTGGAGTAAATGGAAAGACAGGTGCTAGGTAGCACTGGAGTAACTGGAAACACAGGTGCTAGGTAGCACTGGAGTAACTGGAAGCACAGGTACTAGATAGCACTGGAGTAACTGGAAACACAGGTACTAGATAGCACTGGAGTAACTGGAAACACAGGTACTAGGTAGCACTGTAGTAACTGGAAACATAGGTACTATGTAGCACTGGAGTAACTGGAAACAAAGGTACTATGTAGCACTGGAGTAACTAGAAACAAAGGTACTATGTAGCACTGGAGTAACTAGAAACAAAGGTACTATGTAGCACTGGAGTAACTAGAAACAAAGGTACTATGTAGCACTGGAGTAACTAGAAACAAAGGTACTATGTAGCACTGGAGTAACTGGAAACAAAGGTACTATGTAGCACTGGAGTAACTGGAAACAAAGGTACTATGTAGCACTGGAGTAACTGGAAACAAAGGTACTATGTAGCACTGGAGTAACTTGAAACAAAGGTACTATGTAGCACTGGAGTAACTTGAAACAAAGGTACTATGTGTTACAGGAGATGAAATGTCACCATCCACAGCTGTGTGCTTCTGATACTTTAGTCCTTGTATTGCTCAAATGACACATGCAATCCAAAGCCATATATATGTTTCTTATATAGTACTTGAGCCGCGATAGCTCAGTGGTTAGTGAACTGGACTACAAAGGACAAGAGGTAGGGTTCGATCCCAACCGATGGCTTCCGGGTTCACCCAGCCTTTAACGGGTATCGGAGTTTTAGGGGGGGGGGGGTTGAGTGGAATTGGGGTATAGGAGTGAGGAATTTTTGCTTATGAAAGAAGCAATAGGTCAAAGATCAGAACTGACATTTCACTTTGAGATTACAACAAATAGACACATATCATGTATTTTTGGTTATAGAGCAAGACAATAAAGCCAGCGATGAGAACAAAGACATGTACCTGTGGACGTGGGTCTTCATCACCAATTTCTCATGAAAAAGGCTCCATGCTTGGTATCTGACTTATTGTTTGCTCTTATATCTGAGCCTGTAGATGCAGTTCCGACAAGTAGTTCAGCTGAATAAATTAATGTTAGTTCCAACTAAACTTTCTGAAATCGAGCTAAACAAAATAATAAGTGGTTTTATGGATGTCTGAGAGGCTAAACAAAATAATAAGTGGTTTTATGGATGTCTGAGAGGCTAAACAAAATAATAAGTGGTTGTAGGGATGTCTGAGAGGCTAAACAAAATAATAAGTGGTTTTAGGGATGTCTGAGAGGCTAAACTATTTCCGATCTAAGTGATACCATGTAAATGAGTGGGAGGGTTGCTTAAGAAGTGACCAATAGTGGGCGGTTTATTTATTATCTCTGTGGCTCCTAGGGTCACTCAGCCACAAATAGATAAAGAGTATTGTTTGATGAAGATCTACTGGCGTAGTGTTGATCCAATTATCGATACGTGCTGATGGTCAAGGTAAATATCTCTTGTACGTCTCTAGGGAAATCTTGGTTTTCTTGTTTTCTCTTATTAACTTGTCTCTCATTGTTTTTATCTGGCGTTAACGACAACTATTAGAGGAGCTAATAGTCACTGACGTCTTCCGTTCTTAAACAGTTGTTAAGGGGGCGTAAGAGAGTTTTATTGAAGTTTGAAACTACTCTGTGGTACTTGTGATCTTCGACCCAGCATATCATGGCACTTTCAGCGCCGGGTTGCCTTCCCTCATCGATCCTTACCCGCTTGGTCAGACTGGCTGGTCTGTTCTAGGAACATCACTTCTAGTTGCAGGTGGGTCTTCATCTGTTCTGTTGTTCGACGAACCGAACTCAATCAGTCAGCTAGGGTTCGCTGACCGCTTTCAGCCAAGTTATTGGTGCGAGTCCAGTTTCTATATTTTCATCTGTGCCACTAGTCTTTCTCTGAATTTGAATGATTTCTAACGTTTGATATTATCTACCTCGCCATGCTGTTCCGATAAAGACTACATTGCCATAATTCATATTTGTCCAGAAGCTGATGAGATCAGCGTGAGAAGCTTGTGACACGATGTAATGTTTGCAGAAAAGTCAAAGAAGAAAATGTTAATCTTGAATATATCTGATGTCAGTGGTCACTTCTTGAAAGAATAATGTGCTTCCACTATACAACATCTGGCCTTCCATTTAATAAGTTTAGCATGTTGTCTGGGACTGTCAAACTGGAGCATGCAAGCACATCTTTCTTTAGCACCTCATCTTACCATCTATCTTCAGCAATTAATAGAATGAATGCAATAGACAACACAAGCTGGTGACACGACAGTTTTAACATGGTCAGACTCACGCAGAAATAAACTGCGGATACTCCGGCTCTTTTCATTTCTTACATTTAAGAATAAACAACTTACTCCCACTTGTCCTATTTCTTATCTGTTTATATCTTAGAATTTGTGCTCCGTCTCTGTTTATATAAAGCTACAGCTCTCTCTCTCTCTGTCTCTCTCTCTCTCTCTCTCTCTCTCTCGTATTTATTTTGTTATTGGCCATTAATCTTTAAAAACCTCATAATAAAGAGTAGTCTGTCCTCAAATTTATGAGTAGATTATTGCTTTTTACTCACACTCGGCTGAGTTTTCTCATTTTGATCTTAAAGGATATCTCTTCCATTCTTTTATTATTTCTCCATATTGTTCCCAAATAAATGCATTCCAGACAAACTGCGTCATTCTCGCACGTGTATTCAACACTGTCTTCAAGCTAACCCAAGCACCCTATTCCCCTCTCTAAATCAAGATATATTTCCACATATTTCCCACTAAGGTACATACATTTATAGTCACCTGACTATCGTTGTGTTCCCCGTTTCAACTGATTATTTTTCATCCGTGTCAAAATAATGATTTCCGACAGTGAGATGTCTACATAGCTGGCGGGTAACACCTTTCCATGCCCACTTGATCAAATCTGACCCCCTTTAGTGACGAAGTAGTTGACAGTAATTTCCTGAAATCATTCTTTATATTGTAAGAAACGATTGACAATGTCGTTTATTGCTTTGAAGAAAATATGAGAAACGTAAGTGATTGGTTGCTACACTATTGTACTACATATGGCAAGGAACTTAATAGCAGAAAACTTAGGTTTTTTTTAAAGCTAGTATTTTTCCCATAGCAACATATATATGTGAAAAATGAACAATTGACATATATGCCGCAAAATACATTAATGCCTTTGACTGCAAGTGTTTAGTTCAGTCGACGGATCATCTTCATTGGGTGTCGAACACGGCTTCAGGTGCTCAGATCTCTTCCCCAGTATGTCCCTCAGTGTGTGGAGGCTGACAACTTTAGGTCTGTGTTGATTTGCCTTTCTTCTGTATCTCCGGTCTCGCTTCTCAACTTGAGGCTGATGTTTGTGCAGTCTTGACATGCTTTAGATGATCATTGACTGAATCATCAGTACGCCCTGTCTCCACGAGAGCATTCAGAATGTCAGACCGGTCCATTGCATGTCCGCCGTCAACGGCGGCTGTTCCAGTCAAGCTTTCAGCTTTCTCGTTTGCTTTCACGCCTGAGTGTCCAGGGACGAAAATGAAAAAAAAATCACATTCAGTGCTCAGTTCTTTAGTAACACCAAGCATTGACTTCGTGCCAAGTCGCATTTGATTTTCATGAGCACATTGATATAGTCACTCAGAAAAAAATGCGTTAATGAAAGGTTGCCCTTCTAGCCAGGCCATTGTTTTAGCTACCGTCTTCATGGTAAAACTAAGTGTCATTACCGCGAAAGCACCGCTTATCTCCTTTAGTTTTCTTTATTTGGCCAAATCTGTGAAAGCCTGCGAGTTCAGACTATGCTGAACAACGAACCCATTAGCGTAAATGACTGCCTCGTCATCGGTGAATTTTTATAGATCAAGGCTTGCACCTCTGCCTCCACAACCACATGTTTTCTTTTGTCGGTATTCGCTGTTGAAAGTGCTGCAAGCCGACAAGAACGTAGATCACTCTGCTGACACCCGGATCTACTCTTCCTCGGGTTCAATGTCTCCAAGTGACAAAACTGTTGAACAATGTCTTCAGCTTGCGCCATTCATGATTTGCCTCATTTGAGCCCGCTGCTCTTTCTCTTCTCAGTCAGAATGTGTAGTGAACGTTGTACATCGGCACTGACTGGTAGGTAGGCACGTACTCGTGTTATCATTATTCTGTCTGCAATCGTGGGAAAATTGAGGAGATACCGCATCGCCTTGCGTGGGGAGATTTTCGTGCATACAAGTATGCTCTCACTTTATATTCGTTGAAGTCTTTCAGTCTACGTGCGGCTGCGAGTTGGGCCCGTGCATACACAATAACCGAAACCAGCAGACCTTGGTATAGGAGGACAAGCAGATAGTGTTCACATTCAGCCACCGCCATTACCCTCCTTGCTGAGAGGCCTTCATGAACACTTAATCTATGTGCTGGGTGAAGACAAGACTTTGACCAAACTGTAATCCCAGGTACCTGTAATGTACGGGTCCTGATAATGTCTCTGAACCCATGCTCACTATTGGTGTCTAGTGTGCTGAGAATATGGTTGTTTATGGAGAACTATGTCATAGCTGTCTTGATCGGACCTACCAGTGCTCCTGCCTCATAGCACTATCTGCTCAATAGAATAAGTTCAGTCTGGAGCTCTCCATCTAGCTGCTCACTATTTCCGTCTTGGTAGCATATCAAAACACCATCAGCAAAAGACGGTGTCCTCCCTAGACCCTTAGGCGGCTCACCTGTTATTCGCATGGTGTAGCTGTTTAAAATCACTGAGGCAGAGGTGAGCTCTATGGTAGGACGGGATTTATGATCGTAGGTTGATGTATTACAGATAAATGTCCAGAATACAATCAATGAAGAACAGAACCAACTTGTCAACTTTGCAAAAATTAAACCTCCAAAATATTGGCAGTTAAAGAGTATATAAAAAAAGGAAAATACGATATTTTGGTCGTGTAGAATGATATACCGGCAGAATAAAAGATAATTATAGAGAGCATAGTTCCAAGTAAACGAGGGAAAGAAAGACCTTAAAGATGGTATGCGCAAGATATTAAAGACATAATGGAATTGATTGTTACAGTGGATGGACATCTGGTGCAAGACAGAGAAAACACCAGAGTATATGTCATGGGTGCCACATTCCAACAGGGACAAGCCAAATGAGTTATCTAACTTCGCTGCTGACATTTCACTTTTATATGCAGGGCTAAATCTGAAGCAACTGGAGATGAAGATTATAGCAACAAAATATAACAAGCAATTTTAAGACAACTCAGAAAAATTCACAAACACAGAAAGGTAATTGTGTCTAGAAATAATAATCTTCAACCTCAATCACTGACAGCTAAAGTATCGAGTGTTAACGTCTCTTGTTTGTAACAAAACCCAAGAGCAGAGGAAATAGGAAATTGTGTATAGAAATGAATGAATAAAGATGTCAGTTATTATTTCATGCCTGTTGTCTTCTGTTGTGGATAATTTAGATTGTTGTTAAATTACATGTTCTTGTATCGTTCTTATCATACTTATGTTTCTTTTTTTTTAAAAAAAAGTAAAGTACCCAAGTAACGCTAAGTGTCGTATAGGGAATATGGTGTTAGTGACCATACATTTTACAGTCCTTCGGCACATGATTTTGTGGGTAATGTGGTCGGTATTACGTCCGTGCTGCTTTACTTTCCGCAAAAAAAAAATCCGATACCCATTAAAGGCTGGGTGACCCGGAAGCCGTCGGTTGGGATCGAACCCTATCTCTTGTCATTTGTAGTCTAGTTCACTATTCTGTTTCTTTGGCTCTACAGTTCTGTCTCATTGAAACTTTTTCTATTCTAATTCAGTACAACTTTAGTAGTTTTAACATTCTTGTGTTCGTGCTATTTTAGCATGCACGTGACAATGAACGTTTCAAAGATAGCAACTCTCTAGTTTTATAAAGTCCATTTTCCACCACAAATTTGATTAAAGCTTTTAATAAATAGCGTCCCTCATATAGTTTATATTCGTAATAAACCTTCAGTCATTTATTATTACTTTCTTCTCTCTCTCTCTCTCTTTCTCTCTCTCTCTCTCTCTCACTTCATCTAATCATTGTGAATGTACCATAGAGGAAACGTATAAAGGCTATATTTTTAAAATGATCATAGGAGAAGAACAACTAGAACATCATTGATAAACAGCCATGTTGGATGTCTTGCTGTAGATCTGTCTGGATGTAGAAAGTAACACTACGCTAACATCATTTTCACTTGCATCTTAACATGTAACATAACATTAATATTGCAATGCAATTTTGTAAAGCGAAATTAATGAATGATATTACTGAGCACATAGAAAGTTGCTTGCAAGCAGAGTCGGAGACCCCAAGATAGCTAAGCTAACATAACGTTGATTGAAACCTTCCCGCCCTGTGTTTCTCTCTGCTTGCCTATCAGTCTGACTCTGTCTTTCTTTCTATTTGCCTGCATACCTGGCTACCTACTTACCTGCCGGAACGCATGCCTACATGTCTGCCTACCTACTTACCTACCTAAATACCTACCTGCCTATAAATGTCTGTCTGCAACACAAGTATTCAGCCCTACTGAGGGGCCCTACTTGTCTTAATAGGAAAATACAGACACACAGTTTATTCCCGAGCTGTGATCGTAACCTTATGCTATAGTCATGAGAACGCCTGAGTGAAAGACATCGCCAATGATAGTTAATTTTTTAGTAAGCTGAGTTGGTAGTGTTCCCTAGCGTATGGTTCCTCGTGCAAGGCGCTGTGCCAAGGAGTACGGTTTCGATCCTGCTTCGGTCCATATATTGTTCTTTGTTCTTTGTTTTTTTTTTCTGTTGTTGATTATTTGTCATTTTTTCATAGTGCTACAAACATATCTCTTCCTCCTATGATTCGCTAAATTATCGCCTCGGAAGCTTCCCTCTATAATAATATTCATTTATTATTATTTTTCTCCATTATCTACCCACCTACCTGTCTACCTGCCTACCTGCCTACCTACCTACCTACCTACCTACCTACCTACCTACCGACCGATCGATCGATCGATCGATCGCCCGACCGACCTACCTACCTGGCTGTCTCTATCTACATGTCTGTTTATCTAGCTAGCTATCATTATGACTATCTATATTTCTGTCTGCCCCATTTGTCTATCTAACAAACTCTCTCTATCTCTCTTTCTCTCTCCCTCTCTCTCTCTCTCTCTCTCTCCCTCTCTCTCTAATGATACTTATTGAGCATCTTAGTGTCTATGGAAATGTTCATGCTATGTAAAGAAAAGTCAAACACAGTTTGTGTGACACTTGATAACTCATGATTAATGCATCTTTTGGAGATATTCCCTTCATTTCTTGTTGCTGCAACTGATCGTTGTTGTTTACTATTTACTGGTAGATGAATTGTGTGTCAAATCATATGTACCGTTTTTAAAACGGGTTTAATTGTTTGCAAATTTTGTTTCAGAATCTTTGATACATTCCCCAATTTGCTAACAAGATAAGCGTCTCAATTTTACAGCATTTAATTAAACATGAATACCCAGAACTATTGTAATGCCTGGCCAATCAGTGACATGAAATAAATCAATTGGCAAGAGCTACGAAATTATTTGACTTTGATATAAAATGTGACGCATGCACCTACGGATAGAGGAATACACTCTGACGTCAGAGGCGACTCTCATTATGTAATTAAATGTCGAGTGTTATTAACTGCTCTCAATATGCAAACACACACACACACACACACACACACACACACAAAGAATGACAAATGCAATTATCACTATTCTATTCTATTCTATTCATTGAATACGTTTCATTGCAGTCGAGGCATCCCCATATCCGCCCCATCGGCCGTCCGAGCATTTCACGAAGCTGTCGTTCTTATTAGGTGTTGATTATAGATACATCTGTTTTACCCACAAAGCACTCCGAATCGATCAGATCTATTTTCCACCTTTAGACTCCACAGTCTCTCAATATAAACATCGTTGTCTCACCTTTAGACTCTACAATCTCTCAATATAAACATCATTGTCTCACCTTTATACACCTCAATCTCTCAATATAAACATCGTTGTCTCACCTTTATACACCTCAATCTCTCATTATAAACATCATTGTCTCACATTTATACACCTCAATCTCTCAATATAAACATCGTTGTCTCACCTTTAGACTCCACAATCTCTCAACATAACCATCGTTGTCTCACCTTTAGACTCCACAATCTCTCAATATAAACATTGTTGTCTCACCTTCAGACTCTACAATCTCTCAATATAAATATCGTTGTCTCACCTTTAGACTCTACAATCTCTCAAAATAAACATCGTTGTCTCACCTTTAGATTCTACAATCTCTCAATATAAACATCGTTGTCTCACCTTCAGACTCTACAATCTCTCAATATAATCATCGTTGTCTCACCTTTAGACTCTACAATCTTTCAATATAAACATCGTTGTCTCACCTTTAGACTCCACAATCTCTCAATATAAACATCGTTGTCTCACCTTTAAACTCCACAATCTCTCAATATAAATATCGTTGTCCCACCTTTAGACTCTACAACCTCTCAATATAAACATCGTTGTCTCACCATTATACACCTCAATCTCTCAATATAAACATCGTTGTCCCACCTTTATACACCTCAATCTCTCAATATAAACATCGTTGTCCCACCTTTATACACCTCAATCTCTCAATATAAACATCGTTGTCCCACCTTTAGACATCTCAATCTCTCAATATAAACATCATTGTCCCACCGTTATACACCACAATCTCTCAATATAAACATCATTGTCCCACCGTTAGACACCTCAATCTCTCAATATAAACATCATTGTCCTACCTTTTGGACTCCTCAATCTCTCAATATAAACATCGTTGTCCCACCTTTATACACCTCAATCTCTCAATATAAACATCGTTGTCCCACCTTTAGACATCTCAATCTCTCAATATAAACATCGTTGTCCCACCTTTATACACCTCAATCTCTCAATATAAACATCATTGTCCCACCTTTAGACACCTCAATCTCTCAATATAAACATCATTGTCCTACCTTTTGGACTCCTCAATCTCTCAATATAAACATCGTTGTCCCACCTTCATACACCACAATCTCTCAATATAAACATCATTGTCCCACCAATTTTCCCTCTCTTCTCTTAAGAAATGAAGAACACATTTGGCGACGACCTCTTTGTCCTGAATAAAGCCACGTTCAGTGCCAGATCATTCAGCGAGCTTATCGGCTATTTTATTGTCATGTACACCAGCGAGCTTATCGGCTATTTCATTGTCATGTACACCAGCGAGCTTATCGGCTATTTCATTGTCATGTACACCAGCGAGCTTATCGGCTATTTCATTGCCATGTACACCAGCGAGCTTATCGGCTATTTAATTGTCATGTACACCAGCGAGCTTATCGGCTATTTCATTGCCATGTACACCAGCTTGCCCTGAGTACACCCGTGTTAACGCGTTCACTTTAGACTAGATATGAATATCAAAAAGATTAAAACTATGATCATAAACAAAGAGAATTCTCAAGATCTACAATTAAATATCGAAGTTGAAGGAATGCATCTGGAGACAGTTCAGAGCTACAATTACCTTGGACATACTATAACCAATGATGGAAAATGTACATCCGAAATAAACAAAAGAATAGGTATGGCAAAAACTAATTTTAATGCCATGAAAAATATTCTATAATCAAAACAGATAACACCAGGGCTAAAACTAAGAATAGCAAAATGTTACATCTTCTCAATATCCCTGTATGGTGTAGAAACATGGACATTAGACCGGAAAACAGAACAGAAGATTGAAGCCTTTGAAATGTGGATCTATAGAAGAATAGGTAGAATTGGATGGAAAGAAAAGAAAACAAACGACGAAGTTTTAAAACAACTAAAAATGAAAATAGAACTACTAAACACAATTAGAACAAGACAAATGAAATTTTGGGGGCATGTTAAAAGACACAACAGCCTAATAAATGTAATATTGGAAGGGAAAATACAAGGTAAAAGAGGCAGAGGTAGACCAAGACTAACATGGACGAGTAACATCAAAAGATGGACAAGTCAATCTATGACAGCCTGCAATATCAAAGCAAGAGACAGCGTAATGGCGCTCTATGGTAGCCAACCTTCGATGTAGAGACGGCACTCAATGATGATGATGAAGAGCTGCATCAACTCCTGCGGCAGACACTGTCTGTCAATCTTCTGTAGCATACTTTGCGTGTCAGATACCAAGACTGCGTGATCCACTTTCTGTGTAACCAGCTGTGTTATTGCCGCCGCCCTTTCTGTCTTCATTCTCATGCTGAACACCGTAATGCTACATTTGCCAGATTCTCTAGCAACTTTCTCTGCCTTGTTGGTATGCCACAAAACCCCAACCTCTGCGCTGTCCGCGGAATACAAGATCAGTCGAGTACATAATCGGATCCTGAGGTGATGACACTTTTTTCGATGGATTTCCTTATTACAACCTCGGTTGCTCCATTGGCCCAAATGTGACACTCCTTTACAAAGAGACTAACCAATATATGTATCACTAAAAGTTTTAGAATACTCCTAAGATTGTCTTGAAATTCTTTTTCGACAGTTGTTTTCGAGGAAAGAGGAGCAGATTTCATTGATGTACAAGTTGATGTACAAGTTGATGTACAAGTTAATGTACAAGTTGATGTACAAGTTGATGTGCAAGTTGATGTACAAGTTGATGTTCAAGTTGATGTACAAGTTGATGTACAAGTTGATGTACAAGTTGATGTTCAAGTTGATGTACAAGTTGATGTGCAAGTTGATGCACACGAAGCTGGGAAAAAGCACGCGGTAATGAACTTGCTTAAAACTAGTATTTTTTATTTTATTTTATATACTAAACGCTTTACACCAACTGGGTATTCAATGAAAATTACCAAAATAACATGATTCGTTTACATAAGAACACCATGATGCTTAGTATGGTTAGTTAAGGCCCAGGTATCACTGCAAACGAGTTAAAATCCATAATTTTTCAACCGCCCATGCCAGTGGAATCATTCGAGTTAAAATTCAACTCAGTGAAGGATTCAAACAGCTGCAGTCCCCACCATAGCAGCTACAGCACACCCAAAAGGCCATAAGGCCAAGCGGCACCCAAAGTGAACGCAGCTGAACTGTCCTTCCTCATACGATATCATCATTCATCGTAAGCAATAGGAATAAGGAAACACGGTCCGGATGAAAAACACAGCTCACGGTGTGCACAGAGCACTAAACTCAGTAGCTCCGGCGGCAAGTCGGACTTGGAATATGACAAGGAACACTTATTAAACTGAGCATCAATGGTTTCTGCCGCCTATCCGTCATATTGACCAGAAGTCCATTGTTGTCATCAAGCAATACAAATAGCATTCTTATCACTCAAAAGAAGCACACGTGTTCAGCTCAATCTTTTATTTATTTTTGTCAATCTTTCTCGTTCACATCATCTTGGTGTGCTTCAGACATCCATACCCATTGCAGTCTTGAGATCCACTGTTCCCTCAAATAGTCAGACCTTTGCCAGTCAGAGCCGTGTCTCACGGCTGGACTGTTATCACAAAGTAAATTCTGTACGATGAAAAACTGAAGAATGCACTCTATTCTAGAGGTTTAATGCAGGGACAAAGAACATTTTCACCAACTCTGAACTTGTGTATTTTGGTAGAGTTGTGAACTTTTAGTTTTTCCCTTATTCGACATTCTTCAAATCTAGATGGGATGGTACATTTTTTTAAAGAAACAGTTTAATTTCTTTGTTTTCTATTTTTTGTCCATCACTTACAGGGTCGTGCCCATCTTGGCATTCAAGCAGTGGCGGATTCTCGCTCAATGGGTTAAATGTCCGCCATATTCCCTTGATTACCATGATATAGTTAAAATAACTTGATCCGTTACTAATAAACAGGTTTCAATGTCTATAGAAGTTCAAACCTACAAATGTGCAACAGCATTTATCGATTTATAGACACATGACTAACCTTAAGGACAGCACCCACCAGAACTCCATTTTTGGACAACGTTCCAAGGAGATAAGGTTTGACGTTCACTTGAATAAACTACCACCAGAACCATAGTGGTGCCTGTTGTGCACACATTAAACTGTTCAATAACAGTGTTAGTTTATGTCCGGCTCTTCGTCATGTTAGGGCATAGCTTCTTTTTCCACGGCCTTAAAAAAGGAACACTGAAAATAAACAAAACAAATAAGAAATGACAGTAAAATCCACTTAAAAGCATTGTGTCAAAGAGCAAACGTTTTGGCGCGCCTCACAGCACCACAGCTGGAAGTTGTCAGCGATCCAGAACTGATGGCTTGGGCCAGGATCGTTGAACCAGAACCATCCAGACCGTGCTCCACCTCTCCGTTGTGCTTCTAGTAACAGACTAACCTGTCTAGTCTGGCCAAAGCGAGTAGGGATCGAAGAGGGAAGACAACCTAGTACTCAAAAATGTCATGTCGAAGTCGGATATATTGGGCGGGAAAGGCGCAAATATCACAGTTATACTGTAAACCACAACACAACGCAGACACGCCCACTTAGCGTCCTTTTAAGGGCGGATGATGAAGAGGTACACTCATTTAGTCATCGGGCGAACGCAATCAAGAGCAAACGTTCATAGATTGCTGATTAAATAACCACCAACTATCCCAATGTCGACGTGCTAATCACTATGCCAACCACTATACTAACCACTATTCTTACATAATTAACCACTATGCTAACAACAATATTAAATACTATACTAACTATTATGCATTCCACTATATTAACAACTACGCCAACCAACCACTACACTAATCACTATACTAAACACGATATTAACAATTATACTAACCACTACACTAACCACCATACTAACCACTAGGCCAACCACTATGCTTACCATTATACTAACCACTATACTAAAGACTGACTAAACACCATACTAACCACTATACTAACCGTTATACTAACCGTTATACTAATCGCTATCATAACCACTAAACTAACGACTATTTGTGTTTGCATTCGCCAGCTTTCATCTCTGGCGGTCTCTAGAGACTAGGAACTGAATTTTGCGTGTTATTCTGTTTTTCCCCGACAGCCGTGTGCACAGAGGTCCCTCGTCGCACCAGAAAGCTCCGTTTTCATAGGTACTAACCACTATATTAAACATTATATTAGTCACTATATTAACCACTATACCAACCACAATATTAACCACTATACTAAAAACTATACTAACTACTATGCTAAATGCTAAACTGACCGCTATAAAAAACCATTATATTAAAAACTATTTTAACCACTATGCTAACCGCTATGCTAATCACTCTAATAATCATTATGCTAGCATTTATTGTAACACTATACTAACCACTATACTAACCACTATACTAACCACTACACTAACCATTATACTAACCACGTTAACCATTAAACTAACAAATAAACTAACAATTATGCTAACCACTATACTAAAAACACTACAGACTATATGGGCCACTGCAAGAATTACAATGGACAGTAAAGTTTATACAGGAAACGACATTGTAGATATGGACAATACTTCAGGCGAACTAGAGATAGATAGACAGATAGATAGATAGAACACATTTCTGATCACTGTACTAACTACTATACTAACTACAGTACTAACCCATCTACTAACCACTATGCTAACCACTGTACTAACCTCTATGCAACTATGCTAACCACTATGCTAACCACTGAACTAACAACTATACTAACCACTATGCTAATCACTGTACTAACAACTATACTAACCACTATGTTAACCACTGTACTAACAACTATACTAACCACTATGTTAACCACTGTACTAACAACTATACTAACCATTATGTTAACCAATGTACTAACAACTATACTAACCATTATGTTAACCAATGTACTAACAACTATACTAACCATTATGTTAACCAATGTACTAACAACTATACTAACCACTATGCTAATCACTGTACTAACAACTATACTAACCACTATGTTAACCACTGTACTAACAACTATACTAACCACTATGTTAACCAACGTACTAACAACTATACTAACCACTATGTTAACCAATGTACTAACAATTATACTAACCACTATGTTAACTAACGTACTAACAACTATACTAACCAATATGTTAAACAATGTACTAACAACTATACTAACCACTATGTTAACCAATGTACTAACAACTATACTAACCATTATGTTAATCATTGTAGTAATCACTATACTTAACACTATACTACCCAATATTCCTACCACTATGCTAACCTCTGTAGTAATCACTATACTGATCAATATGCTAACCACTATACTAACCACGATACTAGCCACTATGCTAACTACTATATTAACCACTTTACTAACCACTATACTAACCACTTAGTTAAAAACTATGCTAACCACTATAATAGCCACTGTAATAACCACTATACTAACCACTAAGTAAAACACTATGCTAACCACTATATTAACCACTTAACTAACTAGTATACTAACCACTAAGTTAAACACTAAGCTAACCACTATATTAACCACTTTACTAATCACTATACTAACCACTAAGTTAAACACTATGCTGACCACTATATTAACCACTTTAGTTACCACTATACTGACCACTAAGTTAAACACTATGCTAACCACTATACTAACCACTAAGTTAAACACTATGATAACCACTATACTAATCACTAAGTAAAACACTATGCTAACCACTATATTAACGACGACTTGATTCAGACGTTCTGTCTTTTAGACAGCCTCTACATTGTGCTGTGCTCTAGAGCAAAGTTTCTGGCTAAGATTGATCACTATGGGAGCTTTCTCTGACCTTCTCTCTGTTTACTCAACAAATATTGGAGCATGGGCCAGCTACTGTTATTGTTTTGAAAACATTTGCTCCCGTCCGACCCAAATGTGGTTAGTCGGTCCTATATAGACGTCTTTATAAACACTCATCATCATCATCATCATCATCATCATCAAGTACCGGGCCTACTGGCGTAGGTGATCATGTCTCTCCACAACTTTCGATCTCGACAGTTGTTTATCATTTCTGTTGTTGACCTTCTGCCAAGCCATTCTCTTAAGCTGTCTGTTATTTTTTCTCTTTGCTTCTCTCTATATCTTTGTCCCTCAATTTTTCCAGTTGTTACAATATATTCCCGTTGTTCTCTTCCCATTACATCGCAAAGAAAATGATGATTGTTTCTTCCTAATATTATAAATTAGCTCTCTTTTTGCTTTGACCTCTTTCAGAACGTCTTCATTACTCTTCTTAGCTGTCCATGGTATTCTCAACATTCTTCTGTAAAACCACATTTCTAC
The DNA here is from genome assembly GCA_032433765.1 of Megaustenia siamemsis. Classification (NCBI taxonomy): domain Eukaryota; kingdom Metazoa; phylum Mollusca; class Gastropoda; order Stylommatophora; family Ariophantidae; genus Megaustenia; species Megaustenia siamemsis. The sequence goes on from JAVIAB010000051.1 coordinate 94,748,034, forward strand.
AGACTCCAGTGATTTTCTTGTCTCTTGTCCTATTGTCCGTGATTCACATCCATATGTTAAGACTGGATCTACATAACATTTAAGAACTCTTTTTTTATAACAAATATAACAAACACTAATCGAATGTCATTATTCAGCTTCATGTTTCCTTGCATGAATTGTCATTCTGTTGAGACATGCATGCTCGATAAGGAATTATCATCATCGTCGAGTGCCATCTCCGCAACGAAGGTTGGCTACCCTGGAGCCCCATTACGCTCTGTCTCTTGCTTAGATTGTGCCATATGTTGTCATAGGCTGACTTGTCCATCTTTTGATGTTATTCGTCTATGTTAGTCTTCGTCTGCCTCTGCCTCTTTTACCTAGTATTTTTCCTGCCAAGATTACTTTTAGTATTCTGATGTGTCTTTTAATATTAACTACAAAAATCTCACTTATCTTGGTTTGAATTGTATTTAGTTATTCTCTTTTTCATTTTTAGTTGTTTTAACACTTCATCGTTTGTTTTCTTTTCTTTCCATCTAATTCTACCTATTTTTCTATATATCCACATTTCAAAGGCTTAAATTTTCTGTTCTGTTTTCTGGTCTAATGTCCATGTTTCTGCACTATATAGGAATGTCGAGAATATGTAACATTTTGCTATTCTTAGTTTTAGCCCTGGTGTTAATTGTTGTGATGGTAGTGTATTTTTCGTGGCATTAAAATTACTTTTTTGCCACTCCTATTCTTTTGTTTATTTCAGTTTTACATTTTCCATTACTGGTTATAGTATAGAACATAGAATTGAAGCCTTTGAAATGTGGAAATATAGAAGAATAGGTAGAATTGGATGGAATGAAAAGAAAACAAACGACGAAGTCTTAAAACAACTAAAAATGAAAAGATAACTACTAAACACAATTCAAACAAGACAAATCGGATTTTTGGACCATGTTGAAAGACACAACAGCCTACTAAAAGTAATCCTGGAGGGGAAAATACAAGGTAAAAGAGGCAATGGCAGACCAAGACTAACATGGACGAGTAACATCAAAAGATGGACAAATCAGCCATTGACAACCTGCACCATCAAAGCAAGAGACAGAGCAGAATGGCGCTCCATGGTAGCGAACCTTCGTTGCAGAGACGGCACTCGATGATGATGATGATGGTTATAGTACAGCCAAGGTAGTTGTAACTTTGAACTGTTTCCAGGTCTATTCCTTTAATTTTGATATCCCTATCGCGATAGCTCAGTGGTTAGTGAATTGGACTACAAAGGACAAGAGGTAGGGTTCGATCCCAACCGACGGGTTCCGATTCACCCAGCCTTTAATGGGTACCGGATTTTTTTCTGGGAAAGTAAAGCAGCACGGGCGTAATACCGACCACATTACCCCAAATATCATGTGCCGAGGGTCTGTAAAATTTATGGTCACTAGCACCATATTCCCTATACGCCACTTGGCGTGACGGGGGTACTTTACTTTTTTTTTACATGTAGGGATGCTGCAGCCAAACTTGTATTCAAAGATTTTTGTTTTAAGTTTGGTCTTTGCTTTATAACCGTTACCACAATTCTCGGACTTTGTCCTCAACGGAATGGGTGCTACGACTTCGGCTGCTGGACAAGATAGCCTCGGGTTGAAATCCTCTCACAAACCGTGGGCATTTTTCTAATGGAATTTGTTGTTTGCTTCTACATTCCTTCAGTCTCTGGGTTGTGATGTCTAGTCCTCTAGAATAACGCAAACAGAATTTATGTGCACTCTGAGCACGTTAAAGAACCATTGGTGAAAAGATCTAAACAAAAAGGCTAATCGGAAGTGTAGAGGAGCCAGTGGTGGGGTGTACTAAACACTTCAAGGTATGGTGAAAGCCTTACAAGGAAGGAACACAACACAATAATGACGTTTCGGCCCGTGGCCTTCTTCAGAATACAAGGACAACGACAACAAACGGTGAAGCACAATTATCAATAACTACATGTTAGATAATCAAGTGGAGGGCGAGGAAAGTAGAATGTTGAAATAAGAAAGGAGATGGAAGAGAGAAATGAATACTACATGAGGAGAGGTAGGATGGGCGTCAAGATATATAAAATAGAAAAAGAGAAAAATATTTTAAAAAAGAGAAAAATGTATCATAAAATGCAGTTAGCTTAAAACAGCAAGGCCTGCCCTCCGTGCTGGAACACATCAGAATGACTTGGAGTTTAAAGGATGTGTCTAGAAAGTAACACGTGACTGAAACACGCAAGTTTAGAAGGACAAGAGCACCTGTGTGGCTGGAAAAAAAATCAGAGGGGGGCAGGGGAAAGGGGAAGGGAGGGTAAGGGGAAGAGAGAGGTGGGGGAAGAAAGATAGGCGAAACTGCCAAACTACTATGAAAACGATGATCAATGGTGAGTGGAAAATTAGAGGCCCAAAACTAAAGGCCTGGAGGGGCCAAACTGCTATAGTCCGTTCAGAAATTCATAATCACACCTGAATTAGTTTTGCGTGATAACTGCTTGTTATTTTGGTTTCAAATTTTGCATGCAATCTTAGAATATTGATGACGCAAAGATTTTGGTATTTTTTATTCCACAAACACAACAGATTTTGCACATCAGCGAAGTCCTTTGATCTTTTATAACGATATCACACAAGTTGATTCAAATTTTAGAGTTTACAGTAATCGTGTTAAATTTTCAAGTTTACTGCAATTCTTGTCAGAGGCGTATCTACATAGTGCTTAATTGTGGGTGTTGTTCGTTATGTGTATTTGCAAACATGAATTCAATTGGTTACAATTAGTCTTGTCTTTCGGTCACCATTAGACCCCAGGACGTCCTAAATGCAGCTGGAATTGAATTCATCTTAATTTTAATCATTCCGAATCTGACGATTCCAAGAGGTTGATAATCATTACTGGCTGGACAAATAGTAATCCATCTCGTTTCCAGTACTCATCTTCCACCCGCAGCACATGTTCAATACACTTCTTCCAGAACAGAATGTCTATTTTTGAGAGAGACTCATGTGTCAAAACTGCAACATCACACATTTTAAACGTCCTGTTCTGTTCTGCAACTTGTCATTTGACGTGAGCCCAGACAAGTTCGATTGGGTTAAGGTGCGCATGATATGCAGGGAGTCGAAGAGAGGTGTGGCCGTATTTCTCAATGATTTTGTCAACATGGTAAACCTTTTTCTTATTCGTATTCTTCACAAGTTGTAACAATTCGGGTTTTAAATATGTGTCGTCAAATTCGACATTTTCATTCGCAAGCCATGTCCTAATTTGCTCTTTTGTATTTGATGCAGTAGGCACTTTGTCTTCCTCTGATACGACATTGTGGTATGATGCATTATCCATGACTATGCATGAAGGTCTCTCCAGGATTGGTAAAAGATCGTTCTCCAACCAGTGCCTGAAAATGTTTCCATTCATTTCAGTATGGTAGTCCCTACCGTCGGTACTTTTTGATTGGCAAATAAGTCCCGCATCATGGACAAGGCCGTTTTCAGTGCTTCTATCATGCGTTAATATAATGCGCTGGCCTTTGCTGCTCGGAATTGTTCTTTTGAGTTTGCCATTTACTGACTGCCATTCTTTAGCATAGGTGTAGTGTGCGTTGACCCATGATTCGTCCAAATATTGGTTTTTTACAAAAAATATTCCTGCCCCCAACAGTTTTTCTGAAAGTGAAGCCGGCTCCTCGCACAATCTTCCATAGAGTACTTTTAGAAATGTCAATATTGCAGTCTACATGCAATTTTATTTTCAAATTCCTGAGAGTAACAAGTACATTATTAGCAAACATTTTCAATATCTCACGTTTTATGACATCCATGTCAAAGCTGTCGACTTTCCTTTTCCTTCCTTGATTGACATGAGTGCACTCTGAGTCTTGTTTAATCCAACGAGAAAATAACGATCTATTAAGACCAAGCGCGAGTTGCGTTCGTCTCTCTGGGTCATGAATATCACAATATAAATGCCCCATCTTGGATTCCCTAAGGAAGAACTGATATAGTAAAACAGTAACATTTTGCATAGTTATAAATTTGCATTTCAAACTCATTGTAAGTTAGATATAAATGTTGGTATTTAAAGTCAACAAATTGTCTACTGAGTCTTCACAAAATTAATAAAGATACGCCTTCCCTTCGGTAATTAATGCCAAGGCCGTGGTGCGTCATGTCGTTCAATAACAATTCAGTTTTGTGCACGGGATTTTCCTGAAGTTAGTGTTTCTGCAATAGTCAAACTATTTTACGTGAACTACCGCACCAAATTAATGTATATATCCTAAAATGGTGTCAAATTCGAACAGGGTGAATTTAATATAGCCTAAAGAAGAAAACTTTTAAACTAGATCAAATTTCTCAGGGCAAAATATATTTCTATAACGTCATCAAAACTCTAAGATTGCATGCCGAATTTGAAACCAAAATAACAAGCAGTTATCACGCAAAACTAATTCAGGTGTGATTATGAATTTCTGAACGGACTATAGTTCATAAATCACTCGGACAATGCAAGTGAGAGATCCCACGAGAGGTTAAAAGAAAGAGTAAATGAAAAGACAAAGTAGTGAACTGGGAGATGGGGGAGAGAGATAGACTCTACAGAACGGATGGCCTAAACTGGAAGAGCTGGTAGGTCAACGAAGGGAAGAAGAGTGGAAAGTGAATACCAGAGGAAGAGATAAGGAGAGGAAGAGTAAGAAAGTCGGTATAAGTCAAGTAGGTAGTGAGAAGGGTGGTAGAGTGATAGAGCGGTGGTCCGGAGGAAGTTAGTTAATCGAGAGGTAGGAAAGTATTAGAAGAGGAGGTATGGAGAGGAGGGATAAGAAGCAGGTATGTGAAAAGTGGATAGGAGGAGAGGCGGTAGGTCATAAGTGATAGAAAGAGAGGGAGTCTGGAAGAAGTGGAGTAACAGGGGAATGGTGAGCAAGAGGTATGTACCATTGAGGTAAAGAAGTTGGGAGATGACAGAACAAAGGGGGATGATGAGTGTCCTAGGAGAGGAATTAAAGTGGACATCAGGATAAGGGGGATACTGGAATAGTAGGTATAGAGGAGTAGTGACTACAAGTGAATAGAGAGGAAAGGGGTGAGTTAGGAGTAGATCAGCAGAGAGGTGGTGGGAAGGACGAGGAACAATAGAAGTGAGCAGAGAGATGGTACAGTCCAGGTGGAGAGGTGATATAGTGATAAGGAGGTGAAGGACATGTAGGTAGTCAGAAGAGAAAAAGGGGGGGGGAGTTAGGATGAAGAAGGCAAGATAGGGTTACTCAAAGAGGATATGGAGAACAAGGATGGACGAGGAGTAGAAGACCCAAGAAGTGAAACAGGAAGAGAAGTCCATAGGTGGGAGGATGGAGTCGGAGGAAGGAGGGTCTTCAAATGGACAGGGATACATTGATGCCACGAGGGGTGAGGCAACCAAAACGAGCGATCAGACGGTGTTCCAGAGTAAGCCGACTGTGGTGATCAGAGGAGCATGATACTAGGCCAGTTAGCAAGACATTAGTCTTACCTCGATGGCCCCTCGAGTTAAAGGGGGCTGCTACAGGAGTGTCCGCTTCTCGGGTGATGTCATTCAAGTGTTCACGGCACCTATCTCCGATACGTCTACCAGATTGGCCGATGTAGGTCAACTTGCATCGCTCACAAATGATGGCATAAATGATGTTCCGCGATGTGCAAGAGAATCCCTCTCTGATCTCGAAAGGACCATTGGGGAAGAGGACAGTATCGGTCCGGAGAACGTGGTCTCCCTAATCAGAAGTGTAACTGTTCGGGTAAAATTTGTTAAGCATTTTATTTTTTGATTTAAATCTACCTATGACGAAAACTGATGTGTGGAGCCGTAAGGCGTAAATATAGTCTTAGAGTAAACTTGTGACATAACACATCTACGTAAGGCGTAAATATAGAGTATTACAGTAAACTTGTGACATAACACATCTACGTAAGGCGTAAATATAGAGTATTACAGTAAACTTGTGACACAACACATCTACGTAAGGCGTAAATATAGAGTCTTAGAGTAAACTTGTGACACAACACATCTACGCTCACTTAATGGTGAACACTATGACGAAGGTCCATCAGCATTCGTCTTCGTCTTCTTGATAATAAAGGACTATCTGATCTCACCGTGCCAACTCTATAGTACTGTCAAAGTGTCCATGAATTATCATATGTAAACTTATCAATGTGTGTACATGTGGTAGGAATTGTATTGTGTATACAAGAACAGCATCGACCTGGGTAACGGCTAACAGGCTATTGCCCTTGATTTTCATTTGTCAACGGTTCTTTTTAAATACACAGAACGATTGCGGACCGCTTTATTTGACAGTCTTCAATAAAGTTAGGCAGTTGATCACACATACCTGAAGGTTTAACGATAAGTAACAAGAAACAAAAGCAAGATTGTTTCGTAAAATGTTAGTAAAGAAGAAGAAATAGAATACACTAGTTGAAATAAGTGAAGATACATCTACGTATTCAGAAGCACATTTCATGTGAGATTTTAATTTTAGTCCGGGAATAGACATGCAGCCTCTTTTCATTTTCAATCTTCAAGAATTTATTTACATTCTCAACCTCTTCATTTAGTTTGTATTCAATATTATAATTAGTTTGTAAAAACTGGGCATACGTTCTGAAAGAATTTCACAGATATCGATAGGCTTAATGTTAGTTCTGTTCTTCATACAGAGATAACAGTTCATTTATTTGAAGACTTTTAGAGTTGATGAACTAAACAATTCAACTATCTACCGAACACGGAATTTGTGTAGCATTGTCGACAAAGAAAGTGGGGAAGCTAAGAGAGGCATTAAGAAAGTAAGAACAGCTACTCCTTTAGCTGAATAAAATATTAGCAGCATAAAACATAAAAAGGAGCACACAGTTAAGATTATTTGATACAAATGTAGAAAAATAGTTACATTAAATGGCTAAAAGACATTTATTTTGAATAGTACAATTAATATAAAATAAAAAAAATTTGCAAACAATTTTTTTCAGAACAATTGTGAACATCAGATGGTATGACAAGATCAGAAATGAAGAGATTTGTGAGAAAACAAAACAATAGCCAACCTAGCAATAGATTCTGAATAGAAAATTGAGATACATTGGGCGTACACTAAGCAACCTGGGGCAAAGCATGACAAGCACTTTTATGGATCCCACAGGGAAAGAGAAAGCCAGGAAGACCCAGTAAAACTTGGAGTAAAGAAGTCAGGTCAATCCATTAGAACACTGACCTGGACTGGAGAAATATAGAATAAATGTCCAAGAATAGGGAGAGACCTTGTCCGTAGCCTAAGAGCAGAAAGGGTCTAAAACATGTTGACTGATTGATGATTATTCAAATATCTAACATTTTATGTCTATTATATTAGAGATCTTCGTTAATTTTGAAGGTAAAGATCGGAGTGTAACATGCATGACCATATTATGATAATAAAAGTATACCATATACAAGGACAAGAAGAAGAATTTAGTGTACAAGAAGTGTAGAACCATTGCAGATTGTCAATGAGAGGAAGATATCATATCTGGTCATTAAAAATTAACAGACCGTAACAGTTATTTGTAACAGATCAAGTCCTGCAGTACATCGGTGGATCAATTGTTCCTGTGATGGGCCTTATCTCCCCTAACGTGATATGGGAGTGGGAGGACTCTGGTATTATTAACAAGAGATGCCGGTAAAAGATGTCACAATTTCCTTTTTTTTTGTTGCGCGCGAGATAAAACAATTGCATTGGTTTTGTAGGATAGGAGCTGTCTTTACTATATCTGATATGTCACGACTGTTACTGACGTTACAGTTTTCAGTACCTCTCTCTCTCTCTCTCTCTCTCTCTCTCTCTGTCTTTCAAAACATATTTATTATTTGCATATGCGACAAGGGTGTTCGCTGGCGTCCGTATGTGGACAATGTTTTCCCTTACAGTGTTTCGAAATACGCCAGTTACACGCAGTGTGTGCTCCTTGGATTTAATGTTCTCTTCATGTCTGTTGTGGTTATTTAACTTCTGACAGGCTGGTGGACGGTGATATTCTCGTTGTTCAGTGGATATTTGTCTACTTTTCAAGCGGGATAGATTGGATTCATTGTTTTCACTGTTGCACCGGCGAATGCCTATTTCCAACAGCGGCTTTCTCGTCCAGTTCGCTCACTGCCATGTGAGAAGACTCGGGAGAGTTCCAAGGCTATGGGAGTAAACCCGAACAGAAAATCCGGAGCGAGAGACTCTTCGGTAGTCGGTGGTGCATTATTCATCTTCTTTTGAATAGGAACATGGACGCACCAAGATGGACGCTTGTTTACGTTTGAACAAAGCCCAACGGCCAAGATCTAAATTTGCAGAATTTCGTTCATTCTCAACGGCTGCCGTTATAGTTTAGCTTTTACTAGCACAATGTTTCACCAGACAAGTTGTAACTGAATGTTTCACCAGACAGTTTGTAACCGATTGTTTCACTAGACAAGTTATAACCGATTGTTTCATCAGACTAGCTGTAACAGATTGTTTCACTAGACTAGTTATAACAGATTGTTTCACTAGACTAGTTATAACAGATTGTTTCACTAGACAAGTTATAACAGATTGTTTCATCAGACTAGCTGTAACAGACTGTTTCACTAGACTAGTTATAACAGATTGTTTCACTAGACAAGTTATAACCGATTGTTTCACTAGACAAGTTATAACCGATTGTTTCACTAGACAAGTTATAACCGATTGTTTCATCAGACAAGTTGTAACCGATTGTTTCACCAGACAAGTTGTAACCGATTGTTTCACCAGACAAGTTGTAACCGATTGTTTCATCAGACTAGTTATAACAGATTGTTTCACCAGACAAGTTGTAACCGATTGTTTCATCAGACTAGTTGTAACCGATTGTTTCATCAGACAAGTTGTAACAGATTGTTTCACCAGACAAGTTGTAACCGATTGTTTCATCAGACAAGTTGTAACAAATTGTTTCATCAGACTAGTTGTAACAGATTGTTTCATCAGACAAGTTGTAACAGATTGTTTCACCAGACAAGTTGTAACCTTAAATGAACTAAATTAGTAACCAACCATGCGTCCACTAACGCAAGAGGAGATCAACATCTTCTTTGACCTTCTTTGCGAAAGCTCTGATTAACTAATTACTACATCAAGCTTGGGCAGATGGTGCTCGCAAGCCTGGGAGGGACGACCATCTAAGGGCAGAATCCTCCTGCAGAAAAGACAATCTGCTGCCTTGCAGGAAGATTGGGGATAATCAAAGGCTAAGTAAAGCAAACCTGAATAAAAATGCTGGCTGAAATCGGATGCACTGGGCCACTGGAACCGCAGAACACATTGCAACGTTTTAACAAGTAATCAATCAGACTGGATCTAACAGACTCTAATTATGATAGAAACTACCGCTGACCGGAAAGGCTTCAATAAACAGCTGAAAATACACTGGAATGCGGAGGGCATATACCACAAAAAAAACTCTAACAATCAGACTAACAGAGGAGGAGATAGACTTTGCCTGCATCCAGGAAACTCATCTTAATCCTCAGCACAGCTTTATGATTAAAGGCTACCAAACATTAAGACAAGACAGGGAAGGTCACAAGGGTGGAATTCTTATACTTATTAAAAAATTCCATCCCAGCAAAACTGATAGATGTAGTCACAAACGAAGAGGCAGAGATCATTGGTACAGACCTATACATTAACTCCGCTAGTATAAGGATATGTAATATATACTGTCCAAATGACAAATTACTGAAGCTGGAGTCAATGGAAATAACACCATCAAAGTGTCTGTTAGTAGGAGACTTTAACAGCCACTCTGAAAGATGGGGATATAAGGAGTCCAATGTTCGGGGTGAAGAAGTGGAAGAATGGGAAATAGGCAACAACCTATTCCTCATAAACTCTAGGGAGGAACCCCCTCCCCCCAACCTTCTACTCAAGAAGATGGAAAACAACTTCCACTCCCGACCTAGCATTTGCAACTGGAGACATATCTATCAAAATAACCAGAAAAGTGCTGAACCAACTTGGAGATAGTGACCATAGACCAGTCAAACTTTCAGTAGATCTTGCTCACAAACAGGAGTTGCAAATACCTCTTCCCCGCTGGAACTATAAGAGAGCAGATTGGGCAAAGTTTGCAAAGCTCACTGATGCATATACAGCGCCTATCAACACCCACGAAAAGAAGGTCAATAATATGATAGTGTGGTTAACAAATAGAATCCTTAGAGCTGCTAAAGAATCCATTCCTTGAAGAGCAAGAAGAAACTACAAGCCATACTGGAGCAAGGAAATACAAAGACTAGAAGAGGAACTGGACTCTGCCAGAGAACTAGCTGAAACATCACACAGCACGGAGAGCAACCTCCCTTGAAGAAAAACTATATGGGGCAATCGATTCGCTTAAACAAACAGCTGAGTTCATGATAGAGTCTGGAATCCTACTCTGATTGAGTTTTGATCGCAGAGAGAGAGAGAGAGAGAGTGGGGGGGGAGGGTAAAAAAACATCTGTGCTCCCAGGTAACCTCCCAGGTTTACGAACACCATCTGCCTGAGTCACTAGAGGTGACTAAAACAGACATGCACACACAAAGACATGAGATGTGACTAACACAGACACACATGTATACGAGCGTAGGCTTATTATTTGCTTGTGGGCAGCAGACGTCAGATGGTAGAGTGACTGTCCCTGTCAGCTAATGTGCAGCTAATGATGATGATGGTAGCTTGACTGTCAGCTGATGATGCGTGTTCTACTCGCACGCTGTGTCGATATATCGATCGTTACTTTGTTTGCTTACTGGCGGCCTTCATCCGCCCGGTCAGTCTCTGGCTTGATTGACCTCAGCTGGAATGTGCTGCTTATGTTTACAATCAGGCCAACACGTTCTAGGTTAACTGGGCGCTTGTCTCAGCCTTGACCTTTTCCAATCCCGTAGTACTTCTGGTTTATTATGATGACCGTTTCACGTTGTGTTTACTGCTGTTATGATTCGTCCTCGAGGGCTGGCGATAGACTAGATAAATGTAACTGTGTAACACATAATAACACCTGGATATAAGTATTTGTTCCGACTTTTATTCCTGTCAAATCAGACTCTCGTTCCACAATGGATATGGCAGGTCACACACTTACAGTGCACTCTTACAATTTCTTCAGTCTATCGCCCTAACAATTATCTCTGGGCTCTAACGCATTCATACTCGCATCTACACTATATGTGGACCATTCCCATCGAATTGCCCCCTAACCTATCTAACTCCTACCGGCCCGGCTGTCTCTTGGCAACCGTTGCCAACTGTCTCTTAATAGTGCTACTTACTAATCTGTCTAAATGTTCTTCACTAGTCTCTGCATCTCCTAACTATCGCATGTTTGTGCTGGTTGTAATTCTATTACACTTGCTTGGTGTTATTACTCTATATCGTCACTCCCTGCCAACTCAGTCTCTCCAAGTGTTCGGTATCCAAGTCTCAAGTGCCCCTTCCAAGTACTTCACTATTATTCCAACTCACGTACTAATTTACATCGCGTCTAATTCTATTAGGCTAAGGTTAGCACCCCTATGGGCCGACCACATGGTCGCCCTGCTCCTAACGAGTGCGTGTGCTCCAGCCAACTACATTTCTCTTAGTGTCTGGAGATGGCCTTCCATGTTTTGCACGTGAATTTCGACCTATAGTCTCATTTTTCTCCTGACTTTGTCTTAATGTCTTTTTTTCCTTGACCTTGTTCTCTCGTCGCGTCTATCTGACCACTCACTTCTGGACATGGTCCTTCACGTTTTCAACGTGCATTTTGACCCATCCTCATTAGTTTTATCGTGACTTCGTTTTTATGTCTTTCTTTCCTTTTTCCTCCTTGACCTTGTTCTCTCGTCTTTGTTTTCCTCCTCTACTCTCTCCTCCCTCTTCTAAACACACACACACACACACACACAGATATATGAGATATGACTAACACATATACACTCTAAAATATGAGACATGACTAACATAAACATGCACTCACAAAGATAGGAGATGTGACTAACATAGACATGCACACACAAAGATATGAGATATGACTAAACACAGACACAAATATATGAGACATGACTAACATAGACAGACACACATTAAGATATGAGATGTGACTAGCATGGACATACACACAAATATATGAGACATGATTAACACGGACACACACCAAGATATAAGATATGACTAACATGACACACACCAAGATATGAGCCATGGTTAGCACACACACACACACACAGGCTAAGATATGAGCCATGGCTAGCACAGAAGCACATTAAGATATGAGCCATGGCTAGCACAGAAACACATTAAGATATGAGCAATGGCTTCATGGAAAAACACCAAGATATGAACATGACCAGCACAGACACACACCAAGATATGAGCCATGGCTAGCACGGATATACACCAAGATATTAACCATGGCCAGCACAGACACACACTAAGATATGAATCATGGTCAGCCCAGACACACACCAATATATGAGCCATGGCCAGCACATACTCCCACCAAGATATCAGCCATGGCTATCACAGACTCCCACTAAGATATGAGCTACGACTAGCACGGATATACACCGAGAATTGAGCCATGGCTATCACAGACAACCACCAAGATATAAGCCACGACTAACATATACTCTTGGTAACGTCCACTTAAGTTTTTCTGAGGTTCTTGGTAAAGTTTCTACTGACGACCACGAAGATCCAAAACTTGCAGGCATGGTGGGCGTGGCTGTCGTGCTGGAAAATCAGCCGGATAAGACCTTCAGAGAATGTCAATTTCATGTCCCCTGAATTTTGAGTCCGCATCAGATAGTACAGTCTGGCCACGTGGCCGGGTGCGTGCATGATGATGTGAGACAGAGACAAGGCAAATAGCATCCTAGCCACACGAACCTGGGCGCTAGCTCGCACTGAGCTCTACCTAGGATCGTTGATCGGTTTCAGCTCGGAAACTTCCAGCATCGGCAGGCCACTGAGCTCCTTCCACCGGGACTTGTGTATGATGGATAGAGCGATCGTGAAGAGCATGACAGTAATGGCGATCAGCGGTAGTAGCAACGTTACTACCGAGTCACTGTAGGTTATTATGTGCAAGAACATCAGCCTTGGACTTGGCAAGCATTTCTCAAGACCTATCTCGTATGACGTTACCTCAGCAGCAATAGCAGTGGACATATACAGCAACAACGACAAGACCAGAATGCTCATGACCACCATACTGGCGCGTCGCCTTGTGCACATAACCACAAAGCTTTTTGGATGACATATGGTGATGTAATTCTCCACTGTTATGCACACAACGTACCATACGGATAGAAAGCTAAATACGTAGGTAGTGAAAAACGAATTCTGCAAATTCTGATCTTGGCCGTTGGGCTTTGTTCAAACGCAAACAAGCGTCCACCTTGGTGCGTCCATCTTGTTGGTGCGTCCAACACAGTGATCTTAAAACATGTCCGTCCATGATTCAGATCCATATGTTAAGACTCTGTGCACATATCGCTAAATAACACACCCCATCCATCAAGGCAACACGTACGAGTCGTAGACTAATGTGGCTGGGTCATGTAAGAAGCATGGCTTTTCGTATTACCAAACAAATATTGTATCGCGAATTTAAAGAGAGAAAGAGACCAAAGGGCAGACCAGTGCTGAGATATAATGATATTTGCAGTGGCTTCAGTGAGGAAATTCTCTATTAGTGAAAGAATCTGGGAAATCATGTCTGCAGATCGAAGCTCATGGAGAACGAAAATAAAAAATGGCGCAGCAACTTTCGAGGTAGTGCTGATATCAAACTCAGAAGACAAAAGGCACAGGAGAAAGGAGTCGAGGCCATGCACCACGAATACATCTTGCTCGTTCTGCGAATGGATCTGTCTATCCAATATTGGCAAATTTAATCATGAGAGAAGCTGTTCAGTAAAGCAGCATCCAGCATAAGACACAAATATGTTTACCCAACTACTGACTTATCATGATTGCTTGCTACCAACCGTCTGTTAAGACCCGAAAGGCCATGATTTGTTATATCGGCATCGAGTTGCACTCATCACAACCCGCCTGAAGGAATCTCTGTCACTAGTCATATCCCCCACTTCTACTGTTGACAAGTTCAAGGCCTCTGATGTCCAGAAACCATCTTCTTCCTGGCCTCTCCGTCTCGTCTTCTTGGAACCATGACTTCCATTTGTTTCCCCATTCCACTGTGTCTTTTAACGTGGGCGTGGTATTTTAACCTCATTTGTAAGATGCTTATCAGCCAGTTCTTTTAAAGATTTAGATCTTTTAATATATTTGTATTCCTCCTTTTCTTTAGCCAAAGTTTTTCTGCAGCAGTTTCTTTCGAAGGAACTCATTTTTTCTTCACTGTTGTTTGTGATTTCTCCATCATTCACAACCATATGTTGCTATCGAGAAGATACAAGTCGGCACTAGTTTTCATGTTATTGCCAAGTTGATATTATGCCATATTTTTATAACTTTGGAAATGGTGAACATTGGGCACAACATTCCTGGAATTTAATGATAATAAAAACATAAAATGTATGTGTTTGTTCATTTGGTTCCTTGTTTTGTACTTAACAGAGTTCTGTTCTTTAAAGCGAAATATTCTAATTTACGAGTTTTGCTATTTTAGGAATTCCGTTCTTTGTTTCAGAATTCAATTCTTGATTTGTGCCGACAAATATGTTTCTCTCCGAGCAATATCCTTCACATGATGTTAACGATCGTCAACTTCTAATTCAGGAGAGTTCCTGTGAAGTTGTTCTATTATTTTCGCAGTTTTCGCAGTTTAGAAAATTCTCCATCCAGGAATTGTAATCAAGACAGCAACAATTTAAACAGAACGCATGAAGCAAAGATTACATACGTCACTCTCGTGTTAACTCTATTCTATGTGTTACCATTGATTACTCAGGACAAGGGAGACAAATCGAACGGAGCATCTTTACTCTTGTCTCATTCAGTTTTTTATATTAAATCATCGGAAGGCTAGTGAACTATTGTGCTGCTTGTGTCTTATAAGCAGCGCTTCTCATATTTTGTTTTCAGAATCATTTCCTTTATGAAGCATGATCATTTCCCCACTGTCCACTTTACTGTATTATCGTGACTTGCTCTTTCCCATTGTTTTATTGCATAAATAGTTTGATTACCGTTGTAAATGTTTCAGAAACATTTGGTAAAATCTTTGTTTAGTAACATGACTTCTAGTCATGAAATGAACATCTGTTCACATTGTACCGTGAGATGATCATCTGTGCACAACTTTCCGTGAAATGATCATCTGTGCACATCTTTAATAATAATGTGCATTTTATCCAATGAAATTATCATCTGTGTATAGTATTCCATGAATTAATTATGTGCCCATTGTTCTATGGTGACCTAATATACGACTCTGTCATCATCCCCTAACTGTGATCTACCGCATCAGTTTAACTAAAAGACTTTAGAAAATAGTGGCAACAATTATAATCACTACATAGTGAAACTGCAGAAACAAAAACACAGCAGCATAGTCTATAAACATGCAAGTAGTAATCGACGGCTTCAAAACTACAAATGCTGAGGTCCTAGTAAGTGTGTTGGCTCAAGTCTCAAACGTCACACAAATTTGCCTATGTCAGTCACAGTCTAAAATAGCAACTTTTTAATAGTAACAGTTTTATTGAAGAGAAACTCGAAAGTCAATGTTGTCAGTCACAGTCTAAAATAGCAACATTTTAATAGTAACAATTTTATTGAAGAGAAACTCGAAAGTCAATGTTGTCAGTCACAGTCTAAAATAGCAACATTTTAATAGTAACAATTTTATTGAAGAGAAACTCGAAAGTCAATGTTGTCAGTCACAGTCTAAAATAGCAACATTTTAATAGTAACAATTTTATTGAAGAGAAACTCGAAAGTCAATGTTGTCAGTCACCGGAACAAAACAAACTTGATACAAAATGCGAGTTTGACAAATTCTAGACTCTCTTCTAGTAGAGACACCAGCGACTACAATCATGACTTGCCATGCCGGAGGGCAAATAACAACAAAGATAAGGAAGAAGTTAAAATAAATAAAAACCTGTTGCAGAGAGAGGATATTTGACTTGAAAGATGCAGGCCGTCGCAGTGCAAACTACTAAAAGAACGAACAATAAGCGTTTATGTAACAAAACAAAATAACATCACTAACAGTCAGTATTCACATTATTTTCCCCCCTCCCCCAATACAAAAATAAATAAATACAATTGCCCGCACTTAATAATTTAGTAGACTCACACTTTGTGCTCCTACTTTATTGAAGCTCCCAATCTGTGACTCTACTTTATTGAAGCTCTCTATCTATGACTCTACTTTACTGAAACTTCAATCTGTGACTCTACTTTACTGAAGTTCTCTATCTGTGACCCTACTTTACTGAAACTTACAATCTGTGACTCTACTTTACTGAAGCTCTCTATCTGTGACCCTACTTTACTGAAACTTACAATCTGTGACTCTACTTTACTGAAGTTGTCTATCTGTGACCCTACTTTACTGAAACTTCAATCTGTGACTCTACTTTACTGAAGTTCTCTATCTGTGACCCTACTTTACTGAAACTTACAATCTGTGACTCTACTTTACCGAAGCTCTCTATCTGTGACCCTACTTTACTGAAAATTACAATCTGTGACTCTACTTTACTGAAGTTCTCTATCTGTGACCCTACTTTACTGAAACTTACAATCTGTGACTCTACTTTACTGAAGCTCTCTATCTATGACTCTACTTTACTGAAACTTACAATCTGTGACTCTACTTTACTGAAGCTCTCTATCTATGACTCTACTTTACTGATATTTACAATCTGTGACTCATTTTCTTTTAAACCTTCATCACTATCCCCCCCCCTCCACGTTCTTTTCTATCGTTCGTTCGTATGTTCCTTTCTTCCTTCCGTTTTTTTCTAACTTCCTTTCTTCTTTCCATCGTTACTTCCTCTCCAGCCACACGCTGATGAAACATTGAATGCTGTAATTACCTTTTTTTATTACTTTCTCTCTTCCTCTCTGTTTGAGGTGTTTGTGGGAAAGTCTTGCGAGCTAACTAAGGTAAACGCCTATCCTTTCTTTGATGTTGTTTCCCCATCTTTTTTCTACGTTTCTTTGTAAACTCACTGTCCCCTTAGCACTGACTGTAACAAATACAATTAAAGGAAATTATCAGTAAACTATTCAGGCCACTGGCAGATGGGAAATTTCCAGTTGGTGCTCATATCTTTGCATGACCAGTATCTTGGGGGTAGTTGTAATGTTGAGATAAAGGAGAGGCCTCACAGCTAGAAGGTATCATGATTGAATCGTAGCTGGTCGATCATAATTTTTCCTGTTACTCCTGATCTGAAGATAGACGAGACATATTACCTAGTCTTGGCGTAGACGGACGATAAGAAGTACACCTTATGTTCATTTTCAGCTCATTAAAGAACCTTCGGAAATTGAGAAAAAAGGAAACGAAAAGAGAAGCCTGAAGGCTGTATGTCGCTGCCCGGGACGACTTTCAAAATAAAATATATAAATTATACTATGTATTACACAAATTAACCTACTGAAGTATCTTGGAAACCAAGTCGGGTACTGCGGAGCTCTTGCATTCCGTTTCGATCTTCCTCTGTTATCAGGTAGGAGATATGAGTGCTGAAATATCCGAGGATGGTGATGGTGGTAGTAATACACAAGCATTTTATTGGTGATGCCAGCACCACGCCAGACCGTTATATTATCCGAGGCAAAATTACACTCTCTCATCTCCTCACCAAGTGGGTCAGCTCAGATGTAATGTTTGTGAGCTATGATGTAATGTGGGTTAGCTCAGATGCAATGTAGGTCAGCTGAGATGCAATGTAGGTCAGCTCAGATGTAATGTTTGTCAGCTATGATGTAATGTGGGTCATCTCAGATGTAATGTTGACGACAAAGGAAATAAAACCTGGCATAGCTGGATGTCGAACCTCTGTAGGTTGGTAGGCCGGCTAATGCACTAACAAGATGACCATCGCAAGTTAAGCTACATTTACTTGGAGTAACGATCGTCTCGCGTTCTCAAGAGATGGAGCTCAGTGGAAATAATGAATGAATATGTTAATGTATAAGCTTTCTATCAAGAGTCGGTACAAGAATAAAGGTAAAGGTAAAGTACGAGACTTGAACCGGCGTCTTAGCACGCGAGTATACACCCATATGTGCTCGGCCGCCTATCCAGAAATGTTCGGATATTTCTGTATAGTGTAGCCTCAAGCATCGAAACTCAGATGCGAAGCGACATTCCTCACCTTCCCAGGATAATATACCCTGGTACCCATTTCTGCCAACGGCTGGGTCGACCGTGGGGGTATTTTTTTTTTTTCCAACCACGAGTACAATTCACACTGCTCCCAGCGGGAATTGAACACGGGTTGTCCGAACGTCGGTAATCTAGTCGGGTCGGTACAAGAATATTTCACGCCTACAGAAAAGGAAAACGTACGCGCCCTTATACATAGGGTCTAAGCATATCACATTCACACAAGGACATATATACAGCCACGTTTGTAAAAAAAATAAAGAGCCCCCGTCACGCCAAGTGGCGTAAAGGGAATATGGTGTTAGTGACCATAATTTTTACAGACCTTCAGCACATAATTTTTGGGGTAATGTGGTCGGTATTACGCCCGTGCCGCTTTACTTTCCCAGAAAAAATCCGGTACCCATTTAAGGCTGGGTGAACCCGGAAGCCGTCGGTTGGGATCGAACCCTATCTCTTGTCCTTTGTAGTCCCGTTCACTAACCACTGAGCTATCGCGTCTCCCATCCACATTATGTAGATACATATAAACATATATCACAGTGAAAATGTTTCACACATGATTAATGACGCTAATAGCTTTGTTTTGGACTGGGTTTTCATTCGTTTACACTGATACCGGGGCCTCCGAATAATTATAACTATCTTGGTTATAGGCACATATAATAGGTGAAGCTGTCAACACCACGCCATGCCGCCCTACAACATTGTTCTATTTTCAGAAGGTTGGTAAATCTGTGTCGTTTTGGAGGGAAAAAATACTTCCTTTAATCGGTAGTTGAACCCCAACCACACATTATCTACAGACAATATATATATATATATATATATATATATATATATATATATATATATATATACATACACTTGCACAAACACCTAGCCACCCATAAATAGCCACTTACAAAGTTCGATGTATAGACAATAGCAATGTGTCATAAAAATAGTATTTACAACATTGTAATATTCGGTGTCATCAAGAAGCAATCAGCAGGACTGTTTCATGCAAACTGTAACTGATACCTAAGGGTTACATAGCAAACCTCAAGTTCACATTTCAAGTTCTCTTGATTGTTGAGTGAGGGTATTAACTTGTATGTGTAGCGATAATAAAACTGAGTCTACGTTGATATGTAGTTCTCACATACAATACACTTTAATAATTAACAGTTATATATTCATCCACCCTTTCATTTATTCTTTGGTCCATCTATCGCATCCATTCATTAATTCCCCTGCCTAACCATCCCATCCATTCATTAATTCCCCTGCCTAACCATCCCATGCATTCATTAATTCACCTGCCTAACCATCTTATCCATTCATTAATTCACCTGCCTAACCATCTTATCCATTCATTAATTCACCTGCCTAACCATCCTATCTATTCATTAATTCACCTGCCCAACCATCTTATCCATTCATTAATTCACCTGCCTAACCATCCTATCTATTCATTAATTCACCTGCCTAACCATCTTATCCATTCATTAATTCACCTGCCTAACCATCCTATCTATTCATTAATTCACCTGCCTAACCATCCTATCTATTCATTAATTCACCTGCCTAACCATCCTATCCATTCATTAATTCACCTGCCTAACCATCCTATCTATTCATTAATTCACCTGCCTAACCATCCTATCTATTCATTAATTCCCCTGCCTAACCATCCTATCCATTCATTAATTCACTTGCCTAACCATCCTATCCATTCATTAATTCACCTGCCTAACCATTCCATCCATTCATTAATTCACTTGCCTAACCATTCCATCCATTCATTAATTCACTTGCCTAACCATTCCATCCATTCATTAATTCACTTGCCTAACGTATATATCCTTTAATGCAGACGTGTCAGTCTCTGACTATCAATGAAAATACTTTTCTAGCAATCTATCTTTGTTCTTCTATATCATGTATATGTCTGTTATTGTACTACTATCTGTCTGTCTTCTTCTATCTCGTGTATATGTCTGTTATTGTACTACAATCTATCTGTCTTCTTCTTTCTCTTGTATATGTCTGTTATTGTACTACTATGTATCTGTCATCTTCTATCTCATGTATATGTCTGTTATTGTACTACTATGTATCTGTCATCTTCTATCTCATGTATATGTCTGTTACTGTTCTACTATGTATCTGTCATCTTCTATCTCATATATATATGTCTGTTATTGCATTACAATCTATATGTCTGACCTTTTGTGTAGGAGAGTTCAGACTCGGCGAGATTGGTTCGACACCGAGGGATGGACAGCCTGACATGTGACCAAGCCCTCGTCTTGACCATCTATGTGGTCTCACTGGTAAGAGTCGGATCAAAACGGGCTGACTAACGGAGGTTAAGTGTCCGAGTGTTCCCACCAGCCGTGCTGTCCACATAAATATATGACTTAGTGTTGCAACACCTCTAGGCAGTACATGTTCCAACTTGTCCAACAGAACCCGGGAATTAAAGAAGGTCATTGCAACCCACCATCTTGTGTCAAAGGGCCTCCTCTTGTATCCATGACCATCAAGCCACTGTCGTCCCTCCTTCCTTTCAGTCCTTTGAATAATCAGCCTAACCGTCTGTGTGTTTTTTTCCGTCTGCTCATACATACTTTTTGCGTCTGCTCATACATACTTTTTCCGTCTGCTCATACATAATTTTTCCGTCTGCTCATACATACTTTTTCCGTCTGCTCATACATAATTTTTGCGTCTGCTCATACATACTTTTTCCGTCTGCTCATACATACTTTTTCCGTCTGCTCATACATACTTTTTCCGTCTGCTCATACATACTTTTTCCGTCTGCTCATACATACATCTATCTATCCATTCATCTGATATCTCTGATTCTATCTCTCTGTTTATCTTTCTAATTGACTGTTTTTTTCCTCTTATATTTTCTGTGTGAACTGATCTTGTTTAAAACTGTGTTTCTGCCATTTATGTATCGGATGATCTGTCGCCTATTCACCGCCACCCATATTATATTATATTATAATCATCATCACTGCATTCCGGACACAGTCATGAGTGTACTGAGCTTTTACTCCATTGTTCTTCAGCACCCAGCGACTACTGTGCTGTGGTTCAGTGTTAATTCACAGTTTCTTTAATTGTTTCCACAATATCGTTCTGTTTTGGCATACAAATCTTTACCCCAAGATCTGACAGCCCAGATAGCTACGTTTTTTCAAACACCTTCACTCTACGCATATCTCTAAAGTTGTTCATGATGTCTGCCATATCTATTTGCTTTCAGACTGTAACCCTCGCTGAGATGTTAATGATATCTGCCATATCTATTTGCTTTCAGACTGTAACCCTAGTTTAAATGTTTAATTATCATAAGGTTAAACACGAAGTGAGGTGCGCGTGGCCGTGCGGCTAAAACCACTGTTCCGCTAGCTGAAAATCCGGCGTACGGTGTTCGAAGCCCGCGGTAGACAGAAATAATTTTTTCTATCAGGGGTGAAATAAAAAAAATCCTGAGTCTCACACGTCGTGGCGACTGCTTGACCAAGCGGCCTTTATCCCTCGGGTTCTATCGTTGCACCCCGACATACACCAGCAATGCTAATATGTGTCGTAAGGATAGTTTTTTTTTTTCAAACACGAAGTGCTTGTCATGAAAGCACAGATGTAAAAAAAAAAAATTATTTCACTTCATGGATCATTGAAGGCATTGCCTGAACAACAGTTCCTTCATTACATAGATCATTAAAGGCATTGCCTAAACAACAGTTCCTTCATTACATAGATCATTGAAGGCATTGCCTAAACAAGCAGTTCCTTCATTACATAGATCATTGAAGGCATTGCCTAAACAAGCAGTTCCTTCATTACATAGATCATTGAAGGCATTGCCTAAACAACAGTTCCTTCATTACATATATCATTGAAGGCATTGCCTAAACAACAGTTCCTTCATTACATAGATCATTGAAGGCATTGCCTAAACAACAGTTCCTTCATTACATAGATCATTGAAGGCATTGCCTAAACAACAGTTCCTTCATTACATAGATCATTGAAGGCATTGCCTAAACAACAGTTCCTTCATTACATAGATCATTGAAGGCATTGCCTAAACAAGCAGTTCCTTCATTACATAGATCATTGATGGCATTGCCTAAACAACAGTTCCTTCATTACATAGATCATTGAAGGCATTGCCTAAACAAGCAGTTCCTTCATTACATAGATCATTGAAGGCATTGCCTAAACAACAGTTCCTTCATTACATAGATCATTGAAGGCATTGCCTAAACAACAGTTCCTTCATTACATAGATCATTGAAGGCATTGCCTAAACAAGCAGTTCCTTCATTACATAGATCATTGAAGGCATTGCCTAAACAAGCAGAATTCCTTCATTACATAGATCATTGAAGGCATTGCCTAAACAACAGTTCCTTCATTACATAGATCATTGAAGGCATTGCCTAAACAACAGTTCCTTCATTACATAGATCATTGAAGGCATTGCCTAAACAACAGTTCCTTCATTACATAGATCATTGAAGGCATTGCCTAAACAAGCAGTTCCTTCATTACATAGATCATTGAAGGCATTGCCTAAACAACAGTTCCTTCATTACATAGATCATTGAAGGCATTGCCTAAACAACAGTTCCTTCATTATATAAATCATTGAAGGCATTGCCTAAACAAGCAGTTCCTTCATTACATAGATCATTGAAGGCATTGCCTAAACAACAGTTCCTTCATTACATAGATCATTGAAGGCATTGCCTAAACAACAGTTCCTTCATTACATAGATCATTGAAGGCATTGCCTAAACAAGCAGTTCCTTCATTACATAGATCATTGAAGGCATTGCCTAAACAAGCAGTTCCTTCATTACATAGATCATTGAAGGCATTGCCTAAACAACAGTTCCTTCATTACATAGATCATTGAAGGCATTGCCTAAACAACAGTTCCTTCATTACATAGATCATTGAAGGCATTGCCTAAACAACAGTTCCTTCATTACATAGATCATTGAAGGCATTGCCTAAACAAGCAGTTCCTTCATTACATAGATCATTGAAGGCATTGCCTAAACAACAGTTCCTTCATTACATAGATCATTGAAGGCATTGCCTAAACAACAGTTCCTTCATTATATAAATCATTGAAGGCATTGCCTAAACAAGCAGTTCCTTCATTACATAGATCATTGAAGGCATTGCCTAAACAACAGTTCCTTTATTACATAGATCATTGAAGGCATTGCCTAAACAACAGTTCCTTCATTATATAAATCATTGAAGGCATTGCCTAAACAAGCAGAATTCCTTCATTTCATGGATCATTGAAGGCATTGTCTAAACAAGCTGAATCCCTTCATTTAATGGATCATTGGTGGCGCTGACTAAACATTCAACAATTCTCTCACTCATGAATTAAAGGTAAAGTACGAGACTTGAACCGGCGTCTTAGCACGCGAGTATATACCCATATGTGCTCGGCCGCCTATCCAGAAATGTTCGGATATTTCTGTATAGTGTAGCCTCAAGCATCGAAACTCAGATGCGAAGCGACATTCCTCACCTTCCCAGGATAATATACCCTGGTACCCATTTCTGCCAACGGCTGGGTCGACCGTGGGGGTATTTTTTTTTTTTTTTTTTCCAACCACGAGTACAATTCACACTGTTCCCAGCGGGAACTGAACACGGGTTGTCCGAACGTCGGTAGTCTAGTCGGGTGGTTTTCCCAACTCGGCTACCGAGGCCCCCACTCATGAATTATCAAAAGCATTAACTAAACAAACTGCAATTCCTTCGTTTTATGAATTATCGAAAGCACTAGATGAGCAAGGTGTCCGGTTAGCGCAATCGATAGGCGGTTGGCTTACCACGGCAACAGCCGGGGTTCGTACCCTGGCGAGGACACCTGGGTTTTACTAATTCCCTAAAAATTAGTGGGAGCCGCGATAGCTCAGTGGTTAGTGAACTGGACTACTACGGACAAGGGGTAGGGTTCGATCCCAACCGACGGCTCCGGGTTCACCCAGCCTTAAATGGGTACCGGATTTTTTCTGGGAAAGTAAAGCAGCACGGGCGTAATACCGACCACATTACCCCAAAAAATCATGTGCTGAAGGTCTGTAAAATATAGGGTCACTAACACCATATTTCCCTATAAGTGGCGTGACGGGGGGTACTTTACTTTTACTTACTAGATGAGCAAACAAGGATTTTTTTCGAGCAGGAGCCATACCTTTGAGTTCAAACCTGCCTGCTCAGGTCATCTCTAAAAGGCTATAGAAATTGATTTGCCACTTTCAGTGTAGGACTTTCCCTCGAGCGGTTTTTTTCCCCTGATTTAGAACAGCGCTCTTTATTTTCCATTGAACCCTATTGACCTAATAAACGTGAGGTTTCTATTGGATGATAGAAAATACAATACTCTGAGCAAATAATGACAGTTGGGAAATCTATATCTCAGTCAACATGCTCCAGACGTGATTTACTGCGCCTTGTAGATTGTAATCATGCGAGAAGCGAGACTCTCTTAAAACATTTGGGCTTTGGTATAGATTTTAGTGTCGAGTTAAACTCTAATGTATGTGTTCCTACACGAAGGGTAAGTCGTACGTTCCGTATGTGTACTACATTTTTGTATCTTTTTCACTTGTTTACTTTTCTCGATAGAATTGATAGTTTTTGTATAACTATGTTTATTTGACCTCTGAGTTTTCCCATTCATCTGTTAACATCCTAGTCTTATCGTCTGCACACTACATGCGCTGTGAGGTTGTGTAAGTTTATATTAAGCTAGAAAATGAACAAAGTTATAATTTTGATATTGAAAACTCCAGGACCTTTTAAAAACATAATGGTCTGGTCACTTAGAGCGCTTCTAGGAAAAACAATTTCGTATTTTCTGAAAAGATGAAGGGGACATATATATATAGCTTAGCATCAATCCATCTCAATAACAATACATTTTGTCGACAGGTATATATCGAATTTATGGCCTAGGTAAAATTTGAAGCAAATTTATTTATTTTTTCAAAAATAAAAACGCCTGTGCGATTATAGCGGCACATGATGCCCATCTATACTTCCACATTGAGTACACATTATATGGGGTTACGTTGTGCACAAATGTGTTTGGACGTGATTTATTTATACTTGTTGGCAAAGTACGCTGTGTTTTACGCCCTGTGGTGCAGTGCATCCGTCTTCAACATGTAATTCGTTAGGATTGTCTGCCTTGTCACTGGTACATCTTTACATTGGAATAAAGCAACAACTCAGCAGTTAATTGTACACAGTTGCCTCTCCTAGCCATATAGTTCTAACCGACTAATGAGTCTTCCATACACAAGTTATAATCACATTTGTCTTTTGTTTGCTGGATCTGGATTTTTTATCATATCATTGTTGTCTACTCTCTCTATCTCTATCCCTCTCTTTCTCTCTCTCTCTCTCTCTCTCTCTCTCTCTCTCTCTCTCTCTCTCTCTCTCTCTCTCTGAGTGTAATCTTGACGCGAGACATAGTAAAAGTAAAGACCCCCGTCACGCCAAGTGGCGTATAGGGAATATGGTGTTAGTGACAATACATTTTACAGACCTTCAGCACATAATTTTCGGGGTAATGTGGTCGGTATTACGCCCGCGCCGCTTTACTTTCCCAGAAAAAATCCGGTACCCATTTAAGGCTGGGTTAACACGGAAGCCGTCGGTTGGGATCGAACCCTACCCCTTGTCCTTTGTTGTCCAGTTCACTAACCCCTGAGCTATCGCGGCTCCGACGTGAGACATAATCTTGTAATACTCCCTACATGGATTCTCCACACAGAGCCATCGTGGCTCCGATGTGAGACATAATCTTGTAATACTCTCTACAGGTATTCTCCACACTGAGCTATCGTGGCTCCGACGTGAGACATAATCTTGTAATACTATCTACAGGTATTCTCCACATTGAGTTGACATTTATAGCTTGTTTCATAACTCGTGCCCAACTTTTAAAATCGATAGCTTTTTAACCACTTGTTGTAAGTTGTTCAAAATTTGCATGTAAAGTTATAATGATTAGAACCCAACAGGGAATTAATTTCATTAAAAAAAAAAAACATTTGGTTATTATTGTTGCTTATTTGATTTATATAAATTTATAACGACCCATTGATGTAGTCAAAACTTAATGTTTACAGTATTTTAAGTTAAAAATAGCGAGTAAAAATCCATACACGGTAAAATTGACGTGTTTGCACGCTTTTACCGTGGTTTTTTGACACAATTAGACACTTGTAAAAAACACGAGAAATTGTGTGTTCCATTTCCGTTCATTCATAGGTGAGGACGTGGAACGATAACATTTATCATGAGTCTTAAAATGAAATTCTGCAGTTTACAAAACAGCGCAATAAAAATGTATGACTGTTTTTGCAAAGAGGCTAAACGAGGAAGATTATTTCATTCTTTAGAAAACCCTGAGAATAGGACAAGACACATTTTGCACTTATCTAAACGGTCATTTCATCGCTGGATTCAAGCACGTGACCGTCAATGTTTAAAATATACAAAATCACAAAGAAGAGCAAAAATGTTGGATAATTTCGACAGTGAACTTATTACTGAAGGGAAGTCAAAAAGTAATGCACACCAATTTTTTTCTCGGAAACTATTCGGGCAAAATGTGTGAAATTTTCACAGATTGTAGCTGAACATCCCCTTTATACTACCTATTTTTCAACATAATCTCCGTCCAAGCGTATTGCCTTACGCCAACGCGAAACTAGGTCATGAATGCCTCGTTTGTACCAAGTTTTGTCCTGCTCGCGTAGCCATTTTTTAACTGCACGGATCACATCCTCATCATTGTCAAAGTGTGTCCCACGCAGGAATTTTTTGAGTGGTCCAAACAGATGAAAATCTGAGGGAGCCAGATCAGGGCTGTAAGGAGGATGGGGCAGTACAGTCCAACCAAATTTGTTGATTGCTTCCCGTGTTACCAGACTTGTGTGAGGGCGTGCATTGTCATGTTGAAGCAACAAATCTGCAGATGGCTTATTAGGCCGAACTCTGTGGAACCGATTTTTGAGTTTTGTCAGTGTATTGATGTAAGCTGTCGAGTTGATTGTCTCACCTCTTGTCATTACATCAACAAGAATCACACCATCAATGTCCCAGAAGACAGTGATCATCACCTTTCCGGCTGATGGAGATGTTTTGAATTTTTTTTCTTTTTTGGTGACTGCGGATGATGCCATTCCATTGACTGCATTTTTGTTTCAGGCTCATGATAATGTGCCCACGTTTCGTCACCGGTAACCATTTTTGACAAAAACATTTCTCCTTCAACACCGAAACGCTACAACAATTCAGAACAGAATGTTTTCCTTTGAACTCTGTGATCATTTGTTAGGCACCGAGGAACCCATCGAGCGCAAATCTTTGAATATCCGAGAGTTTCAAAAATTGCGATTGCACTTCCCTTGCTGACTGTAAGCTGCAATGCCAATTGCTGACTAGTGATACGCCTATCCTTACGAATAATGGCATCAGCCCGGTTTAACATGTCTGTGCTGGTAGCCGAGGCAACACGTCCAGAACGCGGTAAATCATGCAGCTCCACTCGTACACTTTCTGCAGCTTTAATTCTCTGAACCCAGCGACTAACTGTGCTGCTATCGACTGCAGAACATTTGTACACTGCACACAGTCGTTTATGAATGTTTGCCACAGTTTCTTTTTCCGCAACCAGAAATTCTATGACAATTCGCTGTTTGTAACGGACATTGTTGACAAGCTCCATTTTAACGGTTCATAGATTGCGTAATATTTATCAGAATGCTGTGCAATTTGGTGCACATAATTGGAACATGTCATATTCCAAGTGTGCACAATTTCATATTCCTATCTTTATTATTAGCCGAGAAAAAAATTGGTGTGCATTACTTTTTGACCTCCCTACGTAGAAGTGAAATTCGCAAAATGTTGGGCATGAATGAAACTGTTACAATAAGAAAATTAAAAGTATCGCTGAAAAAGAACAACAATATCCTTGTGTGAACATCCAGTCTCTTTCGTGCGATTGATATCATTCACTATAAAATGCCACATGTTTTAACCAAAGTTATAATGAAGCATATAAAAAGACAGTATGTATCTTGCAACATCTTCGTGTATATGATTATACGTTGTAGGAATAACAATTCTCCACTGGGATAATGTGACTAATAAAAGTTGTCATCTTTTCTTTCAAATTTGTTGAGCTACCTTCTCTAGTAGCAGTGTTAGATTAAATGTAATGAGTTATGACGTAATCACACAAATGGTTGTAAATGAGTGGACATGTGGTTTTTAAAAAAAAATAAGTTTAATGATTAGTGTTTTGATTACACATTTTTGTATACAGTGAAATGAAATGAAGACTAGTGAGGGCATATGTGGTAGTGTGACTGACATTCACATAAACCATTCAAGGAAAGTCGGTGGTCCACATACCGACTATGTAGTTAGAAGAAAGAGCAAGCAATTAATAACAAAGCCTTACAACTGAAGTCGAGTGAGAAAAAAATAGTCTGTTCTTCTTGACAGACAGTAAGAAGAAAATTGGTAAGAGAAGCAAAGAACTGCAGACGTGAACTACTTAACTGTGAGTGAGTTGCTCGCTCAGGACATGGACTTATAGCGTTGAGCACGGGTGATCATGTGTGGCTTTTGATGCTACTCAAAGGGCGACGACTGATATTCTATTACAAATACACACAATTGTGCATATCCACGTTCGCAGTTTATCCAAATCTATTTTCTTACTTAATCAAGTAGTATTTTGTCTAACAATGTCTAATCTGCACTTAAAACCGTTCAACTATGAACATGACGAACGTGTAGAAGATTTTTCTTAAAGGCACCAATCAGCTCTTCAACTTTGTTCAGCTCAAACTTTTCTATCTCGCAAATAACATAACCTCATGATGTTGACTAGTCGTTGCTTTTCTTAAAAATACCGGAACCATTCAATTGAATTAAACGAGGAAATCGTAATGTATCAGACCTGTGATGTTCTTGTGTTCTGAAATCTTTGTCGGTTAAAGCTCTTAAAGTTTGCCGACGTATTCCGGGCCATTCCTGTTGAGAAAAGCTTTGATGTTAGCTTTTATTGCAGATTAATTATAAAAAAAAGCGTAATCAGTTTTACGGTAATTTGTTGATATGACCGAACGAGAGGAAAGAAAACATTAGTGTAAGCACCGTGGGTAGGATGATGGTGTGCTTGCAAGTGTATGATGTAGTTGTAATGTAAATGTGTTAATGTTTAATAATGTTAATTATCATGTTAATGTTTAATTAATTTAAGAATGGTATATGTCGAGACATACGTCGGACATGTGTTGAGAAGAGACAACAAGAGAATCTCAAAACATGCTCTTATATGGGAGTCATAGGATACAGAAAAAGAGGAAAACCTAGAGAAACACTGAAAAAAAACATTGATAAGAGGAGCAGAGTTAACTGGCAAAGACTCATTTGATAAGGTCGAACATCTCGCCCAGAATCAAGATGGATGGCAAAAAATACGACTATCCCTATGCGACGATCGAGATATTTATAGAGCAGAAGAGGAAGATATGAAAGACAACACAAATGAAGTCAAAACAGTCCAGATTTGTAAGGCATGTGTGGCGATGGCGGAGTTGTTGGCATGTTTAATTAATAACAAGAAGAAACATAGAAGCTAGAAGAGACAGAGGGGAAAAGATGCTGGATGGATTGATGACATGGCACGACCAATGTTTGAACTTGTGATACGCCGCGCCAGATCGGAGGTTGTGGGTAGCATCAAATGTCTCTTGACATGGTCTATGAATAGCTCTATAGGGTTATCTGCATACACGCAGCAGCAGCAAGGCATAAAACATGGCTGAGGCTTTTTATTATGCAGGAAATGTGTTGTTAATTAAAATAAAGGTTGCTAGAAATGTTGCACTAAGACATTACGGTCATGTTCTCATTTTTCTAGGAAAACATTTTTGACAAGACATGTTATTTTAGGAAAGAAATTAACGGCTCACAAACACTTTAAATAACTAATTAACACACACACACACACACACACACACATACACACACACACACACACACACAAACGAAGAGAAACGTTTAAAATTGAATGATAAAAGAATTCCATATTACAAAGAATGTGAAAGAAGGGATGTGAATTAATGACAACAAATCACTGGAAGCAAATGAGAAATCAATAAACGTCTCGGGAAAGAACTCCCTAGAGATCTCAGCAACATATTCAACATTGCCATCAGAAGTAGCAATTACAATTTATTTTTGTCTGCAAAATTAGACCCGTTGATTCAAATACAATAACAGATTAACACAACGTTCAAGGAATACATGACAAGAATATATTGAAGCCGTTTTTATATACAAATTTCAACATAATAGAAATGCATTTTTCCGCTTAAAATCGAACGACAAATACCTCATGAATACCTCCTGAAAGAGAAGCACAATGAAATGACATAATGATCGACATAAGCTGGATTATACAGCTTCGATGGGATAACAACGCCCTACAAGCCTGACGTCAAATTGTGATTGGGAAGGTTGTATGAAATGAGTTCGTGCCACAGATTTGTCGGAATATAACAGAAACCAATCTTGAGTGAGATATACAGCTGCATATAGCAAATGAGACATCGTATCCCCCTGCCACAAGAGTATAGGATAGAGATGTGATGGAAGCTTGATGTAACACGTTTCTACTGACAACTTTGTTGCATTTCAATTCCAAATTGTGAAGGTTTTTATCTATTTGTTTATGTACAAGGTCATAAAGACTT
Source organism: Megaustenia siamemsis (assembly GCA_032433765.1). Classification (NCBI taxonomy): domain Eukaryota; kingdom Metazoa; phylum Mollusca; class Gastropoda; order Stylommatophora; family Ariophantidae; genus Megaustenia; species Megaustenia siamemsis. Next base: position 94,779,245 of record JAVIAB010000051.1, read on the forward strand.
TCTGATTGCTCACGATGAATGAAGATATCGTATGAAGGGGAGCAGATGGCTGTGTTCAACTTCTGTGCGGTTTCGCCGTATGTATTTTGCCGTGTGCTGAGAACGTTATGATAGGGGCTGCAGTTACTTTTCTTTGTTTGTGAGATGATATATCAATTCGGATGATTCCACTAGCATGACTTCCGGTTTCAAGATGGCGCGGTCATGTTTACGTCAACGTTCACTGTTACGTTTTTTGAGCCGGAAAGATGGTTAATTCTATCTTTCCAATGTAGATCAGTGTATAGATCAGAAGTTCCACTGTTGGGATCTTCCCCGGTGAAGTGGAGTACATGCTTGTGATCTGAAATCCTCTACAGTGTGCGCAATAGTGTGTTCTGTGTTGATTGCAATATACGTCATCATTGGAATACCGGTCAATATGACGGTTAGGCGGCAGGAACTTTTAATTGCTGTGTCTGAAAAGTGTTCCTTGTTGCAGTTTCCTCATATTCCAAGTCAGGCTTGTTGCAGGAGCTACTGAGTTAAGTGCTCTGTGCACACTGTGAGCTGTGTGTCTCATACGTTTTGATCATCTATCGATATTCCAATGGTTTACGATGAATGATGATATCGTATGACAGGGAACAGTTGGCTGTGTTCACTTTCTGTGCGGTTTCGCCTTATGTCTTTTGACGTGTGCTGAGACTGCTTTGATGGGGACTACAGCTACCTTTCTTTGTTTTGGAGATGAGTTAGTAATTCGGATGATTCCACTGGCACGGACGGTTGAGCAATTATATATTTTAATTCGTTTGCAGTGATACCGGGGCTTTCCATAACCAAATAACCAAATCCACTAGCATGGGCGTTTGAGCAATTATGGATTTTAATTTAATTTTAATTAACTCAGCAAAAACAGAGGCTATAAGAGTAAGCAAATTAAGACACCCATTAAACATTAAGATCAAAGATAACCAAATAAAACAAGTAGAGGAATTCAAGTATTTAAGCACAACGTTCACAGAAGATGGAAAACTAGACAGAAAAATTGACATGAGAATACAAAAAGCAAATGCTGTCACATACCAGGTTTCACCATTGCTAAGACATCCAAACATTTCTATGCCAGCTAAACAACAAATAATAAATAGCATTTTCATACCAACTTTGTGCTATGAAAGTCAAACATGGACCCTTTCTAAATCCCATTTAAGAAAGATCAATACATGTGAGATGCGATGCTTGAGAAAAGTAACAAACAACACAAGAAGAGATAGAATACCAAATGAAACCATAAGAAAAATGGTAGGAACAAAACCCTGCCAAGAATATATAGAACAACAACAACTTAAATGGTTTGGCCACCTGGTCAAAATGAACCCTCTCCAATCACCATCAAGGGCGTTCTTCTCGAGAATGCATCGAAAAAGATCAAGAGGAAGACCCAAAAGAAGATGGATAGATGCAGTGACAGAGACATGTAACAACAAAGTAAAATCACTAATTCAGACAGTTCGAGCAGCTAAAGAACGACAAATGATATAAACCACGACACCTTTTAGATATCAGTGAAAAGAGAAAAGAAGAAAGAAGGAGAAGAATTCCTTTGTAGTGATATCGGAGCTTTCCATAACCATAAAATGACCTTCTGAAAAAGTATGCCAGAGATGATCTATGAGAATGTAGAGCGACCTGGCGTGAATAAGGCCACATGAGTCTTAATTGTGGTGATGATGAATGTCAGTAACATACTACTTAAATGGGCATTGCCCCGGAGACAGTTCAGAGCTACAGCTATCCTGGACATACTATAAATATCAAATAAAGAAAAGAATAGGAAGGGCAAAAAAACAATTTTAATGCCATGAAAAATATACTAATAGCAAGACAAATAACACCAGGACTAAAAATAAGAATACCAAAATGATATATCTTCTCAACGGTCTCTTATGGTGCAGAAACATGGACATAGACAAGAAAAACAGAAAAAAAAATTGTTAGCCTTTGAAATGTAGATTTCTAGAAGAATGGGCAGAATTGAATTGAAAGAAAAGAAGTCAAATAATGAAGTCTTAAACCAACTAAAAATGGAAAAAAAAAACTATTAAACACAATTCAAACAAGACAAATGAAACTTTTGGAGCATGTTAAAAGACACATCAGCCTACAAAAGGTAATTCTGCAAGAAAAAATGCAAGGTAAAAGAGGCAGAGACAGACCAAGACTAACATGGACAAGTAACATCAAAAGATGGACAAGACAGCCTACAACAACCAGCACCATCAAAGCAAAAGACAGCGTGGAATGACTCTCCATAGAAGCCAACCTTTGATACGGAGACGGCACTCAATGATGATGATTCCTCAAATGTGATGATGATCGTGGACTAATATGGACTCCACCATATTCCCCATACGGCATTAGGAGTAACGCGTATCCTCATACGTTTGTTTGTCACCGGACTAGTGTGTTGTGATCAGCTCGGTCCATGAACAAATTACTCAGGATGTGCGTCCAGCAAGTAAAAGTAAAAGTACGTGTTTCAAGAAAAGAAACTGGTACTAGCAGCATGGATAGACCTAAAGAAAATATTTGATAAGGTATGGAAGGAAGGGCTTTTGAAGAAACTGAGAAATGATGAAGTAAATGGCAGGATATACAAATGGGTTAAAGCATACCTGCATAACAGGAGAGCCAGAGTGAAACTGTATGGTCTTAATAGTAAGAAGGTCTTACTGCGCCAGGGCAACCCACAGGGAGGGGTACTATCTCCAACACTTGTTCTGATCTACATCAATGACCTAGGTGCTGAACTACCACATGGCATCAAAGTGGCAATGTATGCAGGTGACTTGGTAATGTGGTGCACAGAGGAGTATGCAACAGTGGCCTCCAAATTGCTGCAAAGAGCTATAAATGCACTGAATTCATAGACAAATAGATGGTGTATCAGCATCAATACCGACAAATGCAGTACTGCACTTTTCACTCTCTCTCCAAAACAAAAACCAGGAGCCATCTACATAAACAATAAGCCTCTCATCAGGATGCCTTCCGTAATATGAATAGATATGAATAAGCTATCATTATACGCATCAGAACAGGACACAATCGACTCCATAGCTACATGTATACAAAATTCAAGATCGGCACCTCAACTACTTGTACATGTGGACAGGCGCCCCGGACTGCTGAACACATACTTCAAGACTGCAATGAATATAGTAGACTGAGGAAAATCCATTGGCCCATAGATACAACACTACAGACAAAACTATATGGGCCACTGCAAGAATTACAAAAGACACTAAAATTTATACAGGAAACGACATTGCAGATATAGACAATACTTCGGGCGAACGAAAGATAGATAGATACGTGTAGCAGAGGTGTGTCGTCATCAAGTGTCTTAACTGGTGGCGTCAGATGACATGTACTCCCACGTCTGTCTAACGCTGTGACGCTAAGAAACAGACAACATGCTCCGCTATTGCAAATGGGTTATTTCCCCTTTCTAATAAAACTTTTGTTGGACAATTTGATCGATGGAGAGAAATCTGAAAAGAGCCGATCATGTCAAAGTTGAAGAATTGTGCACTGGCAGTTTTTGATTGACAGGCAACAAGGCGGATCAAGTTCGGTCAGGTTACTGCTTAAAGGAAAAGATAATTCAACACTTTATTTTTTCCTTAAAATGATCGACCTCAGGGTCCTTGTATTTTCTCAAAGCCAGATCAATAGATATTTTGCTGTTTAAAAATGGGGGATTTCCGGCCCACTCATTTAGTCAGAAAATGATTGTCACACAATTGTGGGAACGCCAATTTCATATTGCTCCGAGACACTGAATTCAAGGTAGGATTTGCTGTTCTCATTTCTAGCCACAAGATTATGTCAATCCTCTCTGGGGCATTTTGTTGCACAAAAACTCATTTAATATGGAAGTGCTATTCTTTTATAGCAAAATACGTGTGCAAAAATATGGGACAATGTTAGATATGTATGTGTAAATATTGGACAATGTTAGATTTGTATGTGTAAATATTGGACAATGTTAGATTGCATGTGTACATATTGGACAATGTTAGATTTGTATGGGTGGGTACTGGTCAATAAATGGCTGTTTTGTGCAAGAATTTGTAAAATATTGCAAGGTAGTATGAAACTCTTGGCAGAGTAGGATATGTGTGTGTAACCCTTCTATTTCCACATTTGTATGTCCACTATTAGATATTAAACTATTCAACGTCTACTATTTGACAGGAAAAATGTGTACGTCCAATATTTGACAACATACATTTGTATGCTCAATAATTGATAATAAACATTTGTATGTCCACTATTGAACATTAAACATTTGTATGTCCACTTTTTGACACTAAACATTTGTATGTCCACTATTGAACATTAAACATTTGTATGTCCACTTTTTGACACTAAACATTTGTATGTCCACTATTGAACATTAAACATTTGTATGTCCACTTTTTGACACTAAGCATTTGTATGTCCACTATTTGACATTAAACATTTGTATGTCCACTATTTGACATTAAACATTTGTATGTCTACTATTTGACACTAAGCATTTGTATGTCCACTATTTGACATTAAACATTTGTATGTCCACTATTTGACATTAAACATTTGTATGTCCACTATTTGACATTAACATTTGTATGTCCACTATTTGACATTAAACATTTGTATGTCAACTATTTGACATTAAACATTTGTATGTCCACTATTTGACATTAAACATTTGTATGTCCACTATTGAATATTAAACATTTGTATGTCCACTATTTGAAATTAAACATTTGTATGTCTACTATTTGACACTAAGCATTTGTATGTCCACTATTTGACATTAACCATTTGTATGTCCACTATTTGACATTAAACATGTGTATGTCCACTATTGAACATTATACATGTGTATGTCCACTTTTTGACACTAAACATTTGTATGTCCACTATTGAACATTAAACATTTGTATGTCAACTATTTGACATTAAACATGTGTATGTCCCTTATTGAACATTATACATGTGTATGTCCACTTTTTGACACTAAACATTTGTATGTCCACTATTGAACATTAAATATTTGTATGCCCACTATTTGACATTAAACATGTGTATGTCCACTATTGAACATTATACATGTGTATGTCCACTTTTTGACACTAAACATTTGTATGTCCACTATTGAACATTAAACATTTGTATGTCCACTATTGAACATTAAACATTTGTATGTCCACTATTTGACACTAACCATTTGTATGTCCACCATTGAACATTAAACATTTGTATGTCCACTATTTGACACTAACATTTGTATGTACACTATAGGACACAACCAATTTATACGTGCGCTATTGACGTCTAGATTATACATATGAAAGAGCAAACACCAATTTTATTTCAATATTGTAGGCAACGCGTTTACATCATGTATCAACATCTTTATGGAGACCCTCTTTTATTTGCTAACAATTGACTGTTTTATACTCATCATCATCTGACTTGTTCCTGATGAGACATGACTGTTTTATACTCATCTAACTTGTTCCTGATGAGACATTGACTGTTTTATACTCATCATCTGACTTGTTCCTGATGAGACATTGACTGTTTTATACTCATCTAACTTGTTCCTGATGAGACATTGACTGTTTTATACTCATCTAACTTGTTCCTGATGAGACATTGACTGTTTTATACTCATCTAACTTGTTCCTGATGAGACATTGACTGTTTTATACTCATCTAACTTGTTCCTGATGAGACATTGACTGTTTTATACTCATCTAACTTGTTCCTGATGAGACATTGACTGTTTTATACTCATCTAACTTGTTCCTGATGAGACATGACTGTTTTATACTCATCATCTAACTTGTTCCTGATGAGACATACTGTTTTATACTCATCATCTAACTTGTTCCTGATGAGACATGACTGTTTTATACTCATCATCTAACTTGTTCCTGATGAGACATGACTGTTTTATACTCATCATTATCTGACTTTTTCCTGATGAGACATTGACTGTTTTATACTCATCATTATCTGACTTTTTCCTGATGAGACATGACTGTTTTATACTCATCATCATCTAACTTGTTCCTGATGAGACATGACTGTTTTATACTCATCATTATCTGACTTGTTCCTGATGAGACATTGACTGTTTTATACTCATCATTATCTAACTTGTTCCTGATGAGACATTGACTGTTTTATACTCATCATTATCTGACTTTTTCCTGATGAGACATTGACTGTTTTATACTCATCATCATCTAACTTGTTCCTGATGAGACATGACTGTTTTATACTCATCATCATCTGACTTGTTCCTGATGAGACATGACTGTTTTATACTCATCATCTGACTTGTTCCTGATGAGACATGACTGTTTTATACTCATCATCTGACTTGTTCCTGATGAGACATGACTGTTTTATACTCATCATCTGACTTGTTCCTGATGAGACATTGACTGTTTTATACTCATCATCATCTAACTTGTTTCTAATGAGACATTGACTGTCATGACAATGACAGCGGATCTCAAGTTGCTTCTGTCCTGCGCGGGATGTCCAGCCTCTACAGCAGCCATTCTCACTTTGTCTGTGACATCTTACACCCGCCTTCTTCTAGGACTCCTTCGTTTACCTGGAACTATACCCTCCATAATTATCGTCTTGTTGCCATTATGTCCTATTACATGACCACAATTTTATATTTTCCTTATTTCTAATCTTATTAATTTTTGTAATGTAAAAAGTCCCGTCACGGCAAGTGGAGTATAGGGAATATTGCATTAGTGACCATAATTTTTATAGACCTTTGGCACATGATTTTTGGGGTAATGTGGTCAATATTACGCCAGTGCCGCTTTACTTTCCCAGAAAAAAACCGGTACTATTTAAGGCTGGGTGAACCCGGAAACAGTCGATCAGGATCGAACTCGACCTCTTGTCCTTTGTAGTCCAGTTCAACAACCACTGAGCTATCACGGCTCCCTTTCTAATCTTATAGTTGGTAAAAATATATTGTCAGTCAAACATAGTTTTTTTTTATCCTTTTATAATTCCTATGTCAACATATTAGTCACTCTACGAATACTAAATTGCAGTTCATAAGCATATATATGTCCGATCAAAGTAAAATAACCCTTTTAGAGAAAAAAGACATCTGGTTACAGAAGACATTATGGATTGTGTACTTGTAACCCCAGCACAGATTGAACAAACAAATAAACGTGATGAAACGCGTGACGCTCCCGTTCACATACTTCTGTTTCATACAGTTGAATGGGTCCTGAGTCGACATCTGTCGTTTGAAAAAGACGTTGACAGAATATTGGTCGATAGTAAATAACATCTCGACGGGTTTAATATGTTTTACAACTATTTTACAGAAACCTAGATTTTTCCTCCGACTGAACAATCAAACTACGAGATAAAACTATGAGATTAAACTATGAGATAAAACTATGAGATAAAGCTATAAGATAAAACTACAATATAAATCTTCTGTAGATAAAGGTAAAGGTAAAGTACGAGACTTGAACCGGCGTCTTAGCACGCGAGTTTACACTCATGTGCTCGGCCGCCTATCCAGAAATATTCGGAAATTTCTTTATAGTGTCGCCGCAAGCATCGAAACTCAGATGCGAGGCGACATTCCTCACCTCGTTCCACATGCACTCACAAAGATAGGAGATGTGACTAACATAGACATGCACACACAAAGATATGAGATATGACTAAACACAGACACAAATATATGAGACATGACTAACATAGACAGACACACATTAAGATATGAGATGTGACTAGCATGGACATACACACAAATATATGAGACATGATTAACACGGACACACACCAAGATATAAGATATGACTAACATGACACACACCAAGATATGAGCCATGGTTAGCACACACACACACACACAGGCTAAGATATGAGCCATGGCTAGCACAGAAGCACATTAAGATATGAGCCATGGCTAGCACAGAAACACATTAAGATATGAGCAATGGCTTCATGGAAAAACACCAAGATATGAACATGACCAGCACAGACACACACCAAGATATGAGCCATGGCTAGCACGGATATACACCAAGATATTAACCATGGCCAGCACAGACACACACTAAGATATGAATCATGGTCAGCCCAGACACACACCAATATATGAGCCATGGCCAGCACATACTCCCACCAAGATATCAGCCATGGCTATCACAGACTCCCACTAAGATATGAGCTACGACTAGCACGGATATACACCGAGAATTGAGCCATGGCTATCACAGACAACCACCAAGATATAAGCCACGACTAACATATACTCTTGGTAACGTCCACTTAAGTTTTTCTGAGGTTCTTGGTAAAGTTTCTACTGACGACCACGAAGATCCAAAACTTGCAGGCATGGTGGGCGTGGCTGTCGTGCTGGAAAATCAGCCGGATAAGACCTTCAGAGAATGTCAATTTCATGTCCCCTGAATTTTGAGTCCGCATCAGATAGTACAGTCTGGCCACGTGGCCGGGTGCGTGCATGATGATGTGAGACAGAGACAAGGCAAATAGCATCCTAGCCACACGAACCTGGGCGCTAGCTCGCACTGAGCTCTACCTAGGATCGTTGATCGGTTTCAGCTCGGAAACTTCCAGCATCGGCAGGCCACTGAGCTCCTTCCACCGGGACTTGTGTATGATGGATAGAGCGATCGTGAAGAGCATGACAGTAATGGCGATCAGCGGTAGTAGCAACGTTACTACCGAGTCACTGTAGGTTATTATGTGCAAGAACATCAGCCTTGGACTTGGCAAGCATTTCTCAAGACCTATCTCGTATGACGTTACCTCAGCAGCAATAGCAGTGGACATATACAGCAACAACGACAAGACCAGAATGCTCATGACCACCATACTGGCGCGTCGCCTTGTGCACATAACCACAAAGCTTTTTGGATGACATATGGTGATGTAATTCTCCACTGTTATGCACAAAACGTACCATACGGATAGAAAGCTAAATACGTAGGTAGTGAAAAACGAATTCTGCAAATTCTGATCTTGGCCGTTGGGCTTTGTTCAAACGCAAACAAGCGTCCACCTTGGTGCGTCCATCTTGTTGGTGCGTCCAACACAGTGATCTTAAAACATGTCCGTCCATGATTCAGATCCATATGTTAAGACTCTGTGCACATATCGCTAAATAACACACCCCATCCATCAAGGCAACACGTACGAGTCGTAGACTAATGTGGCTGGGTCATGTAAGAAGCATGGCTTTTCGTATTACCAAACAAATATTGTATCGCGAATTTAAAGAGAGAAAGAGACCAAAGGGCAGACCAGTGCTGAGATATAATGATATTTGCAGTGGCTTCAGTGAGGAAATTCTCTATTAGTGAAAGAATCTGGGAAATCATGTCTGCAGATCGAAGCTCATGGAGAACGAAAATAAAAAATGGCGCAGCAACTTTCGAGGTAGTGCTGATATCAAACTCAGAAGACAAAAGGCACAGGAGAAAGGAGTCGAGGCCATGCACCACGAATACATCTTGCTCGTTCTGCGAATGGATCTGTCTATCCAATATTGGCAAATTTAATCATGAGAGAAGCTGTTCAGTAAAGCAGCATCCAGCATAAGACACAAATATGTTTACCCAACTACTGACTTATCATGATTGCTTACTACCAACCGTCTGTTAAGACCCGAAAGGCCATGATTTGTTATATCGGCATCGAGTTGCACTCATCACAACCCGCCTGAAGGAATCTCTGTCACTAGTCATATCCCCCACTTCTACTGTTGACAAGTTCAAGGCCTCTGATGTCCAGAAACCATCTTCTTCCTGGCCTCTCCGTCTCGTCTTCTTGGAACCATGACTTCCATTTGTTTCCCCATTCCACTGTGTCTTTTAACGTGGGCGTGGTATTTTAACCTCATTTGTAAGATGCTTATCAGCCAGTTCTTTTAAAGATTTAGATCTTTTAATATATTTGTATTCCTCCTTTTCTTTAGCCAAAGATTTTCTGCAGCAGTTTCTTTCGAAGGAACTCATTTTTTCTTCACTGTTGTTTGTGATTTCTCCATCATTCACAACCATATGTTGCTATCGAGAAGATACAAGTCGGCACTAGTTTTCATGTTATTGCCAAGTTGATATTATGCCATATTTTTATAACTTTGGAAATGGTGAACATTGGGCACAACATTCCTGGAATTTAATGATAATAAAAACATAAAATGTATGTGTTTGTTCATTTGGTTCCTTGTTTTGTACTTAACAGAGTTCTGTTCTTTAAAGCGAAATATTCTAATTTACGAGTTTTGCTATTTTAGGAATTCCGTTCTTTGTTTCAGAATTCAATTCTTGATTTGTGCCGACAAATATGTTTCTCTCCGAGCAATATCCTTCACATGATGTTAACGATCGTCAACTTCTAATTCAGGAGAGTTCCTGTGAAGTTGTTCTATTATTTTCGCAGTTTTCGCAGTTTAGAAAATTCTCCATCCAGGAATTGTAATCAAGACAGCAACAATTTAAACAGAACGCATGAAGCAAAGATTACATACGTCACTCTCGTGTTAACTCTATTCTATGTGTTACCATTGATTACTCAGGACAAGGGAGACAAATCGAACGGAGCATCTTTACTCTTGTCTCATTCAGTTTTTTATATTAAATCATCGGAAGGCTAGTGAACTATTGTGCTGCTTGTGTCTTATAAGCAGCGCTTCTCATATTTTGTTTTCAGAATCATTTCCTTTATGAAGCATGATCATTTCCCCACTGTCCACTTTACTGTATTATCGTGACTTGCTCTTTCCCATTGTTTTATTGCATAAATAGTTTGATTACCGTTGTAAATGTTTCAGAAACATTTGGTAAAATCTTTGTTTAGTAACATGACTTCTAGTCATGAAATGAACATCTGTTCACATTGTACCGTGAGATGATCATCTGTGCACAACTTTCCGTGAAATGATCATATGTGCACATCTTTAATAATAATGTGCATTTTATCCAATGAAATTATCATCTGTGTATAGTATTCCATGAATTAATTATGTGCCCATTGTTCTATGGTGACCTAATATACGACTCTGTCATCATCCCCTAACTGTGATCTACCGCATCAGTTTAACTAAAAGACTTTAGAAAATAGTGGCAACAATTATAATCACTACATAGTGAAACTGCAGAAACAAAAACACAGCAGCATAGTCTATAAACATGCAAGTAGTAATCGACGGCTTCAAAACTACAAATGCTGAGGTCCTAGTAAGTGTGTTGGCTCAAGTCTCAAACGTCACACAAATTTGCCTATGTCAGTCACAGTCTAAAATAGCAACATTTTAATAGTAACAGTTTTATTGAAGAGAAACTCGAAAGTCAATGTTGTCAGTCACAGTCTAAAATAGCAACATTTTAATAGTAACAATTTTATTGAAGAGAAACTCGAAAGTCAATGTTGTCAGTCACAGTCTAAAATAGCAACATTTTAATAGTAACAATTTTATTGAAGAGAAACTCGAAAGTCAATGTTGTCAGTCACAGTCTAAAATAGCAACATTTTAATAGTAACAATTTTATTGAAGAGAAACTCGAAAGTCAATGTTGTCAGTCACCGGAACAAAACAAACTTGATACAAAATGCGAGTTTGACAAATTCTAGACTCTCTTCTAGTAGAGACACCAGCGACTACAATCATGACTTGCCATGCCGGAGGGCAAATAACAACAAAGATAAGGAAGAAGTTAAAATAAATAAAAACCTGTTGCAGAGAGAGGATATTTGACTTGAAAGATGCAGGCCGTCGCAGTGCAAACTACTAAAAGAACGAACAATAAGCGTTTATGTAACAAAACAAAATAACATCACTAACAGTCAGTATTCACATTATTTTCCCCCCTCCCCCAATACAAAAATAAATAAATACAATTGCCCGCACTTAATAATTTAGTAGACTCACACTTTGTGCTCCTACTTTATTGAAGCTCTCAATCTGTGACTCTACTTTATTGAAGCTCTCTATCTATGACTCTACTTTACTGAAACTTCAATCTGTGACTCTACTTTACTGAAGTTCTCTATCTGTGACCCTACTTTACTGAAACTTACAATCTGTGACTCTACTTTACTGAAGCTCTCTATCTGTGACCCTACTTTACTGAAACTTACAATCTGTGACTCTACTTTACTGAAGTTGTCTATCTGTGACCCTACTTTACTGAAACTTCAATCTGTGACTCTACTTTACTGAAGTTCTCTATCTGTGACCCTACTTTACTGAAACTTACAATCTGTGACTCTACTTTACCGAAGCTCTCTATCTGTGACCCTACTTTACTGAAAATTACAATCTGTGACTCTACTTTACTGAAGTTCTCTATCTGTGACCCTACTTTACTGAAACTTACAATCTGTGACTCTACTTTACTGAAGCTCTCTATCTATGACTCTACTTTACTGAAACTTACAATCTGTGACTCTACTTTACTGAAGCTCTCTATCTATGACTCTACTTTACTGAAACTTCAATCTGTGACTCTACTTTACTGAAGTTCTCTATCTGTGACCCTACTTTACTGAAACTTACAATCTGTGACTCTACTTTACTGAAGCTCTCTATCTGTGACCCTACTTTACTGAAACTTACAATCTGTGACTCTACTTTACTGAAGTTGTCTATCTGTGACCCTACTTTACTGAAACTTCAATCTGTGACTCTACTTTACTGAAGTTCTCTATCTGTGACCCTACTTTACTGAAACTTACAATCTGTGACTCTACTTTACCGAAGCTCTCTATCTGTGACCCTACTTTACTGAAAATTACAATCTGTGACTCTACTTTACTGAAGTTCTCTATCTGTGACCCTACTTTACTGAAACTTACAATCTGTGACTCTACTTTACTGAAGCTCTCTATCTATGACTCTACTTTACTGAAACTTACAATCTGTGACTCTACTTTACTGAAGCTCTCTATCTATGACTCTACTTTACTGAAACTTACAATCTGTGACTCTACTTTACTGAAGCTCTCTATCTGTGACTCTACTTTACTGAAACTTACAATCTGTGACTCTACTTTACTGAAGCTCTCTATCTGTGACTCTACTTTACTGATATTTACAATCTGTGACTCATTTTCTTTTAAACCTTCATCACTATCCCCCCCCCTCCACGTTCTTTTCTATCGTTCGTTCGTATGTTCCTTTCTTCCTTCCGTTTTTTTCTAACTTCCTTTCTTCTTTCCATCGTTACTTCCTCTCCAGCCACACGCTGATGAAACATTGAATGCTGTAATTACCTTTTTTTATTACTTTCTCTCTTCCTCTCTGTTTGAGGTGTTTGTGGGAAAGTCTTGCGAGCTAACTAAGGTAAACGCCTATCCTTTCTTTGATGTTGTTTCCCCATCTTTTTTCTACGTTTCTTTGTAAACTCACTGTCCCCTTAGCACTGACTGTAACAAATACAATTAAAGGAAATTATCAGTAAACTATTCAGGCCACTGGCAGATGGGAAATTTCCAGTTGGTGCTCATATCTTTGCATGACCAGTATCTTGGGGGTAGTTGTAATGTTGAGATAAAGGAGAGGCCTCACAGCTAGAAGGTATCATGATTGAATCGTAGCTGGTCGATCATAATTTTTCCTGTTACTCCTGATCTGAAGATAGACGAGACATATTACCTAGTCTTGGCGTAGACGGACGATAAGAAGTACACCTTATGTTCATTTTCAGCTCATTAAAGAACCTTCGGAAATTGAGAAAAAAGGAAACGAAAAGAGAAGCCTGAAGGCTGTATGTCGCTGCCCGGGACGACTTTCAAAATAAAATATATAAATTATACTATGTATTACACAAATTAACCTACTGAAGTATCTTGGAAACCAAGTCGGGTACTGCGGAGCTCTTGCATTCCGTTTCGATCTTCCTCTGTTATCAGGTAGGAGATATGAGTGCTGAAATATCCGAGGATGGTGATGGTGGTAGTAATACACAAGCATTTTATTGGTGATGCCAGCACCACGCCAGACCGTTATATTATCCGAGGCAAAATTACACTCTCTCATCTCCTCACCAAGTGGGTCAGCTCAGATGTAATGTTTGTGAGCTATGATGTAATGTGGGTTAGCTCAGATGCAATGTAGGTCAGCTGAGATGCAATGTAGGTCAGCTCAGATGTAATGTTTGTCAGCTATGATGTAATGTGGGTCATCTCAGATGTAATGTTGACGACAAAGGAAATAAAACCTGGCATAGCTGGATGTCGAACCTCTGTAGGTTGGTAGGCCGGCTAATGCACTAACAAGATGACCATCGCAAGTTAAGCTACATTTACTTGGAGTAACGATCGTCTCGCGTTCTCAAGAGATGGAGCTCAGTGGAAATAATGAATGAATATGTTAATGTATAAGCTTTCTATCAAGAGTCGGTACAAGAATAAAGGTAAAGGTAAAGTACGAGACTTGAACCGGCGTCTTAGCACGCGAGTATACACCCATATGTGCTCGGCCGCCTATCCAGAAATGTTCGGATATTTCTGTATAGTGTAGCCTCAAGCATCGAAACTCAGATGCGAAGCGACATTCCTCACCTTCCCAGGATAATATACCCTTGTACCCATTTCTGCCAACGGCTGGGTCGACCGTGGGGGTATTTTTTTTTTTTCCAACCACGAGTACAATTCACACTGCTCCCAGCGGGAATTGAACACGGGTTGTCCGAACGTCGGTAATCTAGTCGGGTCGGTACAAGAATATTTCACGCCTACAGAAAAGGAAAACGTACGCGCCCTTATACATAGGGTCTAAGCATATCACATTCACACAAGGACATATATACAGCCACGTTTGTAAAAAAAATAAAGAGCCCCCGTCACGCCAAGTGGCGTAAAGGGAATATGGTGTTAGTGACCATAATTTTTACAGACCTTCAGCACATAATTTTTGGGGTAATGTGGTCGGTATTACGCCCGTGCCGCTTTACTTTCCCAGAAAAAATCCGGTACCCATTTAAGGCTGGGTGAACCCGGAAGCCGTCGGTTGGGATCGAACCCTATCTCTTGTCCTTTGTAGTCCCGTTCACTAACCACTGAGCTATCGCGTCTCCCATCCACATTATGTAGATACATATAAACATATATCACAGTGAAAATGTTTCACACATGATTAATGACGCTAATAGCTTTGTTTTGGACTGGGTTTTCATTCGTTTACACTGATACCGGGGCCTCCGAATAATTATAACTATCTTGATTATAGGCACATATAATAGGTGAAGCTGTCAACACCACGCCATGCCGCCCTACAACATTGTTCTATTTTCAGAAGGTTGGTAAATCTGTGTCGTTTTGGAGGGAAAAAATACTTCCTTTAATCGGTAGTTGAACCCCAACCACACATTATCTACAGACAATATATATATATATATATATATATATATATATATATATATATATATATATATATATACATACACTTTCACAAACACCTAGCCACCCATAAATAGCCACTTACAAAGTTCGATGTATAGACAATAGCAATGTGTCATAAAAATAGTATTTACAACATTGTAATATTCGGTGTCATCAAGAAGCAATCAGCAGGACTGTTTCATGCAAACTGTAACTGATACCTAAGGGTTACATAGCAAACCTCAAGTTCACATTTCAAGTTCTCTTGATTGTTGAGTGAGGGTATTAACTTGTATGTGTAGCGATAATAAAACTGAGTCTACGTTGATATGTAGTTCTCACATACAATACACTTTAATAATTAACAGTTATATATTCATCCACCCTTTCATTTATTCTTTGGTCCATCTATCGCATCCATTCATTAATTCCCCTGCCTAACCATCCCATCCATTCATTAATTCCCCTGCCTAACCATCCCATGCATTCATTAATTCACCTGCCTAACCATCTTATCCATTCATTAATTCACCTGCCTAACCATCTTATCCATTCATTAATTCACCTGCCTAACCATCCTATCTATTCATTAATTCACCTGCCCAACCATCTTATCCATTCATTAATTCACCTGCCTAACCATCCTATCTATTCATTAATTCACCTGCCTAACCATCTTATCCATTCATTAATTCACCTGCCTAACCATCCTATCTATTCATTAATTCACCTGCCTAACCATCCTATCTATTCATTAATTCACCTGCCTAACCATCCTATCCATTCATTAATTCACCTGCCTAACCATCCTATCTATTCATTAATTCACCTGCCTAACCATCCTATCTATTCATTAATTCCCCTGCCTAACCATCCTATCCATTCATTAATTCACTTGCCTAACCATCCTATCCATTCATTAATTCACCTGCCTAACCATTCCATCCATTCATTAATTCACTTGCCTAACCATTCCATCCATTCATTAATTCACTTGCCTAACCATTCCATCCATTCATTAATTCACTTGCCTAACGTATATATCCTTTAATGCAGACGTGTCAGTCTCTGACTATCAATGAAAATACTTTTCTAGCAATCTATCTTTGTTCTTCTATATCATGTATATGTCTGTTATTGTACTACTATCTGTCTGTCTTCTTCTATCTCGTGTATATGTCTGTTATTGTACTACAATCTATCTGTCTTCTTCTTTCTCTTGTATATGTCTGTTATTGTACTACAATCTATCTGTCTTCTTCTTTCTCTTGTATATGTCTGTTATTGTACTACTATGTATCTGTCATCTTCTATCTCATGTATATGTCTGTTATTGTACTACTATGTATCTGTCATCTTCTATCTCATGTATATGTCTGTTACTGTTCTACTATGTATCTGTCATCTTCTATCTCATATATATATGTCTGTTATTGCATTACAATCTATATGTCTGACCTTTTGTGTAGGAGAGTTCAGACTCGGCGAGATTGGTTCGACACCGAGGGATGGACAGCCTGACATGTGACCAAGCCCTCGTCTTGACCATCTATGTGGTCTCACTGGTAAGAGTCGGATCAAAACGGGCTGACTAACGGAGGTTAAGTGTCCGAGTGTTCCCACCAGCCGTGCTGTCCACATAAATATATGACTTAGTGTTGCAACACCTCTAGGCAGTACATGTTCCAACTTGTCCAACAGAACCCGGGAATTAAAGAAGGTCATTGCAACCCACCATCTTGTGTCAAAGGGCCTCCTCTTGTATCCATGACCATCAAGCCACTGTCGTCCCTCCTTCCTTTCAGTCCTTTGAATAATCAGCCTAACCGTCTGTGTGTTTTTTTCCGTCTGCTCATACATACTTTTTGCGTCTGCTCATACATACTTTTTGCGTCTGCTCATACATACTTTTTCCGTCTGCTCATACATACTTTTTCCGTCTGCTCATACATACTTTTTCCGTCTGCTCATACATACTTTTTCCGTCTGCTCATACATACTTTTTCCGTCTGCTCATACATACATCTATCTATCCATTCATCTGATATCTCTGATTCTATCTCTCTGTTTATCTTTCTAATTGACTGTTTTTTCCTCTTATATTTTCTGTGTGAACTGATCTTGTTTAAAACTGTGTTTCTGCCATTTATGTATCGGATGATCTGTCGCCTATTCACCGCCACCCATATTATATTATATTATAATCATCATCACTGCATTCCGGACACAGTCATGAGTGTACTGAGCTTTTACTCCATTGTTCTTCAGCACCCAGCGACTACTGTGCTGTGGTTCAGTGTTAATTCACAGTTTCTTTAATTGTTTCCACAATATCGTTCTGTTTTGGCATACAAATCTTTACCCCAAGATCTGACAGCCCAGATAGCTACGTTTTTTCAAACACCTTCACTCTACGCATATCTCTAAAGTTGTTCATGATGTCTGCCATATCTATTTGCTTTCAGACTGTAACCCTCGCTGAGATGTTAATGATATCTGCCATATCTATTTGCTTTCAGACTGTAACCCTAGTTTAAATGTTTAATTATCATAAGGTTAAACACGAAGTGAGGTGCGCGTGGCCGTGCGGCTAAAACCACTGTTCCGCTAGCTGAAAATCCGGCGTACGGTGTTCGAAGCCCGCGGTAGACAGAAATAATTTTTTCTATCAGGGGTGAAATAAAAAAAATCCTGAGTCTCACACGTCGTGGCGACTGCTTGACCAAGCGGCCTTTATCCCTCGGGTTCTATCGTTGCACCCCGACATACACCAGCAATGCTAATATGTGTCGTAAGGATAGTTTTTTTTTTCAAACACGAAGTGCTTGTCATGAAAGCACAGATGTAAAAAAAAAAAATTATTTCACTTCATGGATCATTGAAGGCATTGCCTGAACAACAGTTCCTTCATTACATAGATCATTAAAGGCATTGCCTAAACAACAGTTCCTTCATTACATAGATCATTGAAGGCATTGCCTAAACAAGCAGTTCCTTCATTACATAGATCATTGAAGGCATTGCCTAAACAAGCAGTTCCTTCATTACATAGATCATTGAAGGCATTGCCTAAACAACAGTTCCTTCATTACATATATCATTGAAGGCATTGCCTAAACAACAGTTCCTTCATTACATAGATCATTGAAGGCATTGCCTAAACAACAGTTCCTTCATTACATAGATCATTGAAGGCATTGCCTAAACAACAGTTCCTTCATTACATAGATCATTGAAGGCATTGCCTAAACAACAGTTCCTTCATTACATAGATCATTGAAGGCATTGCCTAAACAAGCAGTTCCTTCATTACATAGATCATTGATGGCATTGCCTAAACAACAGTTCCTTCATTACATAGATCATTGAAGGCATTGCCTAAACAAGCAGTTCCTTCATTACATAGATCATTGAAGGCATTGCCTAAACAACAGTTCCTTCATTACATAGATCATTGAAGGCATTGCCTAAACAACAGTTCCTTCATTACATAGATCATTGAAGGCATTGCCTAAACAAGCAGTTCCTTCATTACATAGATCATTGAAGGCATTGCCTAAACAAGCAGAATTCCTTCATTACATAGATCATTGAAGGCATTGCCTAAACAACAGTTCCTTCATTACATAGATCATTGAAGGCATTGCCTAAACAACAGTTCCTTCATTACATAGATCATTGAAGGCATTGCCTAAACAACAGTTCCTTCATTACATAGATCATTGAAGGCATTGCCTAAACAAGCAGTTCCTTCATTACATAGATCATTGAAGGCATTGCCTAAACAACAGTTCCTTCATTACATAGATCATTGAAGGCATTGCCTAAACAACAGTTCCTTCATTATATAAATCATTGAAGGCATTGCCTAAACAAGCAGTTCCTTCATTACATAGATCATTGAAGGCATTGCCTAAACAACAGTTCCTTCATTACATAGATCATTGAAGGCATTGCCTAAACAACAGTTCCTTCATTACATAGATCATTGAAGGCATTGCCTAAACAAGCAGTTCCTTCATTACATAGATCATTGAAGGCATTGCCTAAACAAGCAGTTCCTTCATTACATAGATCATTGAAGGCATTGCCTAAACAACAGTTCCTTCATTACATAGATCATTGAAGGCATTGCCTAAACAACAGTTCCTTCATTACATAGATCATTGAAGGCATTGCCTAAACAACAGTTCCTTCATTACATAGATCATTGAAGGCATTGCCTAAACAAGCAGTTCCTTCATTACATAGATCATTGAAGGCATTGCCTAAACAACAGTTCCTTCATTACATAGATCATTGAAGGCATTGCCTAAACAACAGTTCCTTCATTATATAAATCATTGAAGGCATTGCCTAAACAAGCAGTTCCTTCATTACATAGATCATTGAAGGCATTGCCTAAACAACAGTTCCTTTATTACATAGATCATTGAAGGCATTGCCTAAACAACAGTTCCTTCATTATATAAATCATTGAAGGCATTGCCTAAACAAGCAGAATTCCTTCATTTCATGGATCATTGAAGGCATTGTCTAAACAAGCTGAATCCCTTCATTTAATGGATCATTGGTGGCGCTGACTAAACATTCAACAATTCTCTCACTCATGAATTAAAGGTAAAGTACGAGACTTGAACCGGCGTCTTAGCACGCGAGTATATACCCATATGTGCTCGGCCGCCTATCCAGAAATGTTCGGATATTTCTGTATAGTGTAGCCTCAAGCATCGAAACTCAGATGCGAAGCGACATTCCTCACCTTCCCAGGATAATATACCCTGGTACCCATTTCTGCCAACGGCTGGGTCGACCGTGGGGGTATTTTTTTTTTTTTTTTTTCCAACCACGAGTACAATTCACACTGTTCCCAGCGGGAACTGAACACGGGTTGTCCGAACGTCGGTAGTCTAGTCGGGTGGTTTTCCCAACTCGGCTACCGAGGCCCCCACTCATGAATTATCAAAAGCATTAACTAAACAAACTGCAATTCCTTCGTTTTATGAATTATCGAAAGCACTAGATGAGCAAGGTGTCCGGTTAGCGCAATCGATAGGCGGTTGGCTTACCACGGCAACAGCCGGGGTTCGTACCCTGGCGAGGACACCTGGGTTTTACTAATTCCCTAAAAATTAGTGGGAGCCGCGATAGCTCAGTGGTTAGTGAACTGGACTACTACGGACAAGGGGTAGGGTTCGATCCCAACCGACGGCTCCGGGTTCACCCAGCCTTAAATGGGTACCGGATTTTTTCTGGGAAAGTAAAGCAGCACGGGCGTAATACCGACCACATTACCCCAAAAAATCATGTGCTGAAGGTCTGTAAAATATAGGGTCACTAACACCATATTTCCCTATAAGTGGCGTGACGGGGGGTACTTTACTTTTACTTACTAGATGAGCAAACAAGGATTTTTTTCGAGCAGGAGCCATACCTTTGAGTTCAAACCTGCCTGCTCAGGTCATCTCTAAAAGGCTATAGAAATTGATTTGCCACTTTCAGTGTAGGACTTTCCCTCGAGCGGTTTTTTTCCCCTGATTTAGAACAGCGCTCTTTATTTTCCATTGAACCCTATTGACCTAATAAACGTGAGGTTTCTATTGGATGATAGAAAATACAATACTCTGAGCAAATAATGACAGTTGGGAAATCTATATCTCAGTCAACATGCTCCAGACGTGATTTACTGCGCCTTGTAGATTGTAATCATGCGAGAAGCGAGACTCTCTTAAAACATTTGGGCTTTGGTATAGATTTTAGTGTCGAGTTAAACTCTAATGTATGTGTTCCTACACGAAGGGTAAGTCGTACGTTCCGTATGTGTACTACATTTTTGTATCTTTTTCACTTGTTTACTTTTCTCGATAGAATTGATAGTTTTTGTATAACTATGTTTATTTGACCTCTGAGTTTTCCCATTCATCTGTTAACATCCTAGTCTTATCGTCTGCACACTACATGCGCTGTGAGGTTGTGTAAGTTTATATTAAGCTAGAAAATGAACAAAGTTATAATTTTGATATTGAAAACTCCAGGACCTTTTAAAAACATAATGGTCTGGTCACTTAGAGCGCTTCTAGGAAAAACAATTTCGTATTTTCTGAAAAGATGAAGGGGACATATATATATAGCTTAGCATCAATCCATCTCAATAACAATACATTTTGTCGACAGGTATATATCGAATTTATGGCCTAGGTAAAATTTGAAGCAAATTTATTTATTTTTTCAAAAATAAAAACGCCTGTGCGATTATAGCGGCACATGATGCCCATCTATACTTCCACATTGAGTACACATTATATGGGGTTACGTTGTGCACAAATGTGTTTGGACGTGATTTATTTATACTTGTTGGCAAAGTACGCTGTGTTTTACGCCCTGTGGTGCAGTGCATCCGTCTTCAACATGTAATTCGTTAGGATTGTCTGCCTTGTCACTGGTACATCTTTACATTGGAATAAAGCAACAACTCAGCAGTTAATTGTACACAGTTGCCTCTCCTAGCCATATAGTTCTAACCGACTAATGAGTCTTCCATACACAAGTTATAATCACATTTGTCTTTTGTTTGCTGGATCTGGATTTTTTATCATATCATTGTTGTCTACTCTCTCTATCTCTATCCCTCTCTTTCTCTCTCTCTCTCCATCTCTCTCTCTCTCTCTCTCTCTCTCTCTCTCTCTCTCTGAGTGTAATCTTGACGCGAGACATAGTAAAAGTAAAGACCCCCGTCACGCCAAGTGGCGTATAGGGAATATGGTGTTAGTGACAATACATTTTACAGACCTTCAGCACATAATTTTCGGGGTAATGTGGTCGGTATTACGCCCGCGCCGCTTTACTTTCCCAGAAAAAATCCGGTACCCATTTAAGGCTGGGTTAACACGGAAGCCGTCGGTTGGGATCGAACCCTACCCCTTGTCCTTTGTTGTCCAGTTCACTAACCCCTGAGCTATCGCGGCTCCGACGTGAGACATAATCTTGTAATACTCCCTACATGGATTCTCCACACAGAGCCATCGTGGCTCCGATGTGAGACATAATCTTGTAATACTCTCTACAGGTATTCTCCACACTGAGCTATCGTGGCTCCGACGTGAGACATAATCTTGTAATACTATCTACAGGTATTCTCCACATTGAGTTGACATTTATAGCTTGTTTCATAACTCGTGCCCAACTTTTAAAATCGATAGCTTTTTAACCACTTGTTGTAAGTTGTTCAAAATTTGCATGTAAAGTTATAATGATTAGAACCCAACAGGGAATTAATTTCATTAAAAAAAAAAAACATTTGGTTATTATTGTTGCTTATTTGATTTATATAAATTTATAACGACCCATTGATGTAGTCAAAACTTAATGTTTACAGTATTTTAAGTTAAAAATAGCGAGTAAAAATCCATACACGGTAAAATTGACGTGTTTGCACGCTTTTACCGTGGTTTTTTGACACAATTAGACACTTGTAAAAAACACGAGAAATTGTGTGTTCCATTTCCGTTCATTCATAGGTGAGGACGTGGAACGATAACATTTATCATGAGTCTTAAAATGAAATTCTGCAGTTTACAAAACAGCGCAATAAAAATGTATGACTGTTTTTGCAAAGAGGCTAAACGAGGAAGATTATTTCATTCTTTAGAAAACCCTGAGAATAGGACAAGACACATTTTGCACTTATCTAAACGGTCATTTCATCGCTGGATTCAAGCACGTGACCGTCAATGTTTAAAATATACAAAATCACAAAGAAGAGCAAAAATGTTGGATAATTTCGACAGTGAACTTATTACTGAAGGGAAGTCAAAAAGTAATGCACACCAATTTTTTTTCTCGGAAACTATTCGGGCAAAATGTGTGAAATTTTCACAGATTGTAGCTGAACATCCCCTTTATACTACCTATTTTTCAACATAATCTCCGTCCAAGCGTATTGCCTTACGCCAACGCGAAACTAGGTCATGAATGCCTCGTTTGTACCAAGTTTTGTCCTGCTCGCGTAGCCATTTTTTAACTGCACGGATCACATCCTCATCATTGTCAAAGTGTGTCCCACGCAGGAATTTTTTGAGTGGTCCAAACAGATGAAAATCTGAGGGAGCCAGATCAGGGCTGTAAGGAGGATGGGGCAGTACAGTCCAACCAAATTTGTTGATTGCTTCCCGTGTTACCAGACTTGTGTGAGGGCGTGCATTGTCATGTTGAAGCAACAAATCTGCAGATGGCTTATTAGGCCGAACTCTGTGGAACCGATTTTTGAGTTTTGTCAGTGTATTGATGTAAGCTGTCGAGTTGATTGTCTCACCTCTTGTCATTACATCAACAAGAATCACACCATCAATGTCCCAGAAGACAGTGATCATCACCTTTCCGGCTGATGGAGATGTTTTGAATTTTTTTTCTTTTTTGGTGACTGCGGATGATGCCATTCCATTGACTGCATTTTTGTTTCAGGCTCATGATAATGTGCCCACGTTTCGTCACCGGTAACCATTTTTGACAAAAACATTTCTCCTTCAACACCGAAACGCTACAACAATTCAGAACAGAATGTTTTCCTTTGAACTCTGTGATCATTTGTTAGGCACCGAGGAACCCATCGAGCGCAAATCTTTGAATATCCGAGAGTTTTAAAAATTGCGATTGCACTTCCCTTGCTGACTGTAAGCTGCAATGCCAATTGCTGACTAGTGATACGCCTATCCTTACGAATAATGGCATCAGCCCGGTTTAACATGTCTGTGCTGGTAGCCGAGGCAACACGTCCAGAACGCGGTAAATCATGCAGCTCCACTCGTACACTTTCTGCAGCTTTAATTCTCTGAACCCAGCGACTAACTGTGCTGCTATCGACTGCAGAACATTTGTACACTGCACACAGTCGTTTATGAATGTTTGCCACAGTTTCTTTTTCCGCAACCAGAAATTCTATGACAATTCGCTGTTTGTAACGGACATTGTTGACAAGCTCCATTTTAACGGTTCATAGATTGCGTAATATTTATCAGAATGCTGTGCAATTTGGTGCACATAATTGGAACATGTCATATTCCAAGTGTGCACAATTTCATATTCCTATCTTTATTATTAGCCGAGAAAAAAATTGGTGTGCATTACTTTTTGACCTCCCTACGTAGAAGTGAAATTCGCAAAATGTTGGGCATGAATGAAACTGTTACAATAAGAAAATTAAAAGTATCGCTGAAAAAGAACAACAATATCCTTGTGTGAACATCCAGTCTCTTTCGTGCGATTGATATCATTCACTATAAAATGCCACATGTTTTAACCAAAGTTATAATGAAGCATATAAAAAGACAGTATGTATCTTGCAACATCTTCGTGTATATGATTATACGTTGTAGGAATAACAATTCTCCACTGGGATAATGTGACTAATAAAAGTTGTCATCTTTTCTTTCAAATTTGTTGAGCTACCTTCTCTAGTAGCAGTGTTAGATTAAATGTAATGAGTTATGACGTAATCACACAAATGGTTGTAAATGAGTGGACATGTGGTTTTTAAAAAAAAATAAGTTTAATGATTAGTGTTTTGATTACACATTTTTGTATACAGTGAAATGAAATGAAGACTAGTGAGGGCATATGTGGTAGTGTGACTGACATTCACATAAACCATTCAAGGAAAGTCGGTGGTCCACATACCGACTATGTAGTTAGAAGAAAGAGCAAGCAATTAATAACAAAGCCTTACAACTGAAGTCGAGTGAGAAAAAAATAGTCTGTTCTTCTTGACAGACAGTAAGAAGAAAATTGGTAAGAGAAGCAAAGAACTGCAGACGTGAACTACTTAACTGTGAGTGAGTTGCTCGCTCAGGACATGGACTTATAGCGTTGAGCACGGGTGATCATGTGTGGCTTTTGATGCTACTCAAAGGGCGACGACTGATATTCTATTACAAATACACACAATTGTGCATATCCACGTTCGCAGTTTATCCAAATCTATTTTCTTACTTAATCAAGTAGTATTTTGTCTAACAATGTCTAATCTGCACTTAAAACCGTTCAACTATGAACATGACGAACGTGTAGAAGATTTTTCTTAAAGGCACCAATCAGCTCTTCAACTTTGTTCAGCTCAAACTTTTCTATCTCGCAAATAACATAACCTCATGATGTTGACTAGTCGTTGCTTTTCTTAAAAATACCGGAACCATTCAATTGAATTAAACGAGGAAATCGTAATGTATCAGACCTGTGATGTTCTTGTGTTCTGAAATCTTTGTCGGTTAAAGCTCTTAAAGTTTGCCGACGTATTCCGGGCCATTCCTGTTGAGAAAAGCTTTGATGTTAGCTTTTATTGCAGATTAATTATAAAAAAAAGCGTAATCAGTTTTACGGTAATTTGTTGATATGACCGAACGAGAGGAAAGAAAACATTAGTGTAAGCACCGTGGGTAGGATGATGGTGTGCTTGCAAGTGTATGATGTAGTTGTAATGTAAATGTGTTAATGTTTAATAATGTTAATTATCATGTTAATGTTTAATTAATTTAAGAATGGTATATGTCGAGACATACGTCGGACATGTGTTGAGAAGAGACAACAAGAGAATCTCAAAACATGCTCTTATATGGGAGTCATAGGATACAGAAAAAGAGGAAAACCTAGAGAAACACTGAAAAAAAACATTGATAAGAGGAGCAGAGTTAACTGGCAAAGACTCATTTGATAAGGTCGAACATCTCGCCCAGAATCAAGATGGATGGCAAAAAATACGACTATCCCTATGCGACGATCGAGATATTTATAGAGCAGAAGAGGAAGATATGAAAGACAACACAAATGAAGTCAAAACAGTCCAGATTTGTAAGGCATGTGTGGCGATGGCGGAGTTGTTGGCATGTTTAATTAATAACAAGAAGAAACATAGAAGCTAGAAGAGACAGAGGGGAAAAGATGCTGGATGGATTGATGACATGGCACGACCAATGTTTGAACTTGTGATACGCCGCGCCAGATCGGAGGTTGTGGGTAGCATCAAATGTCTCTTGACATGGTCTATGAATAGCTCTATAGGGTTATCTGCATACACGCAGCAGCAGCAAGGCATAAAACATGGCTGAGGCTTTTTATTATGCAGGAAATGTGTTGTTAATTAAAATAAAGGTTGCTAGAAATGTTGCACTAAGACATTACGGTCATGTTCTCATTTTTCTAGGAAAACATTTTTGACAAGACATGTTATTTTAGGAAAGAAATTAACGGCTCACAAACACTTTAAATAACTAATTAACACACACACACACACACACACACATACACACACACACACACACACACAAACGAAGAGAAACGTTTAAAATTGAATGATAAAAGAATTCCATATTACAAAGAATGTGAAAGAAGGGATGTGAATTAATGACAACAAATCACTGGAAGCAAATGAGAAATCAATAAACGTCTCGGGAAAGAACTCCCTAGAGATCTCAGCAACATATTCAACATTGCCATCAGAAGTAGCAATTACAATTTATTTTTGTCTGCAAAATTAGACCCGTTGATTCAAATACAATAACAGATTAACACAACGTTCAAGGAATACATGACAAGAATATATTGAAGCCGTTTTTATATACAAATTTCAACATAATAGAAATGCATTTTTCCGCTTAAAATCGAACGACAAATACCTCATGAATACCTCCTGAAAGAGAAGCACAATGAAATGACATAATGATCGACATAAGCTGGATTATACAGCTTCGATGGGATAACAACGCCCTACAAGCCTGACGTCAAATTGTGATTGGGAAGGTTGTATGAAATGAGTTCGTGCCACAGATTTGTCGGAATATAACAGAAACCAATCTTGAGTGAGATATACAGCTGCATATAGCAAATGAGACATCGTATCCCCCTGCCACAAGAGTATAGGATAGAGATGTGATGGAAGCTTGATGTAACACGTTTCTACTGACAACTTTGTTGCATTTCAATTCCAAATTGTGAAGGTTTTTATCTATTTGTTTATGTACAAGGTCATAAAGACTTTCTGATTGCTCACGATGAATGAAGATATCGTATGAAGGGGAGCAGATGGCTGTGTTCAACTTCTGTGCGGTTTCGCCGTATGTATTTTGCCGTGTGCTGAGAACGTTATGATAGGGGCTGCAGTTACTTTTCTTTGTTTGTGAGATGATATATCAATTCGGATGATTCCACTAGCATGACTTCCGGTTTCAAGATGGCGCGGTCATGTTTACGTCAACGTTCACTGTTACGTTTTTTGAGCCGGAAAGATGGTTAATTCTATCTTTCCAATGTAGATCAGTGTATAGATCAGAAGTTCCACTGTTGGGATCTTCCCGGTGAAGTGGAGTACATGCTTGTGATCTGAAATCCTCTACAGTGTGCGCAATAGTGTGTTCTGTGTTGATTGCAATATACGTCATCATTGGAATACCGGTCAATATGACGGTTAGGCGGCAGGAACTTTTAATTGCTGTGTCTGAAAAGTGTTCCTTGTTGCAGTTTCCTCATATTCCAAGTCAGGCTTGTTGCAGGAGCTACTGAGTTAAGTGCTCTGTGCACACTGTGAGCTGTGTGTCTCATACGTTTTGATCATCTATCGATATTCCAATGGTTTACGATGAATGATGATATCGTATGACAGGGAACAGTTGGCTGTGTTCACTTTCTGTGCGGTTTCGCCTTATGTCTTTTGACGTGTGCTGAGACTGCTTTGATGGGGACTACAGCTACCTTTCTTTGTTTTGGAGATGAGTTAGTAATTCGGATGATTCCACTGGCACGGACGGTTGAGCAATTATATATTTTAATTCGTTTGCAGTGATACCGGGGCTTTCCATAACCAAATAACCAAATCCACTAGCATGGGCGTTTGAGCAATTATGGATTTTAATTTAATTTTAATTAACTCAGCAAAAACAGAGGCTATAAGAGTAAGCAAATTAAGACACCCATTAAACATTAAGATCAAAGATAACCAAATAAAACAAGTAGAGGAATTCAAGTATTTAAGCACAACGTTCACAGAAGATGGAAAACTAGACAGAAAAATTGACATGAGAATACAAAAAGCAAATGCTGTCACATACCAGGTTTCACCATTGCTAAGACATCCAAACATTTCTATGCCAGCTAAACAACAAATAATAAATAGCATTTTCATACCAACTTTGTGCTATGAAAGTCAAACATGGACCCTTTCTAAATCCCATTTAAGAAAGATCAATACATGTGAGATGCGATGCTTGAGAAAAGTAACAAACAACACAAGAAGAGATAGAATACCAAATGAAACCATAAGAAAAATGGTAGGAACAAAACCCTGCCAAGAATATATAGAACAACAACAACTTAAATGGTTTGGCCACCTGGTCAAAATGAACCCTCTCCAATCACCATCAAGGGCGTTCTTCTCGAGAATGCATCGAAAAAGATCAAGAGGAAGACCCAAAAGAAGATGGATAGATGCAGTGACAGAGACATGTAACAACAAAGTAAAATCACTAATTCAGACAGTTCGAGCAGCTAAAGAACGACAAATGATATAAACCACGACACCTTTTAGATATCAGTGAAAAGAGAAAAGAAGAAAGAAGGAGAAGAATTCCTTTGTAGTGATATCGGAGCTTTCCATAACCATAAAATGACCTTCTGAAAAAGTATGCCAGAGATGATCTATGAGAATGTAGAGCGACCTGGCGTGAATAAGGCCACATGAGTCTTAATTGTGGTGATGATGAATGTCAGTAACATACTACTTAAATGGGCATTGCCCCGGAGACAGTTCAGAGCTACAGCTATCCTGGACATACTATAAATATCAAATAAAGAAAAGAATAGGAAGGGCAAAAAAACAATTTTAATGCCATGAAAAATATACTAATAGCAAGACAAATAACACCAGGACTAAAAATAAGAATACCAAAATGATATATCTTCTCAACGGTCTCTTATGGTGCAGAAACATGGACATAGACAAGAAAAACAGAAAAAAAAATTGTTAGCCTTTGAAATGTAGATTTCTAGAAGAATGGGCAGAATTGAATTGAAAGAAAAGAAGTCAAATAATGAAGTCTTAAACCAACTAAAAATGGAAAAAAAAAACTATTAAACACAATTCAAACAAGACAAATGAAACTTTTGGAGCATGTTAAAAGACACATCAGCCTACAAAAGGTAATTCTGCAAGAAAAAATGCAAGGTAAAAGAGGCAGAGACAGACCAAGACTAACATGGACAAGTAACATCAAAAGATGGACAAGACAGCCTACAACAACCAGCACCATCAAAGCAAAAGACAGCGTGGAATGACTCTCCATAGAAGCCAACCTTTGATACGGAGACGGCACTCAATGATGATGATTCCTCAAATGTGATGATGATCGTGGACTAATATGGACTTCACCATATTCCCCATACGGCATTAGGAGTAACGCGTATCCTCATACGTTTGTTTGTCACCGGACTAGTGTGTTGTGATCAGCTCGGTCCATGAACAAATTACTCAGGATGTGCGTCCAGCAAGTAAAAGTAAAAGTACGTGTTTCAAGAAAAGAAACTGGTACTAGCAGCATGGATAGACCTAAAGAAAATATTTGATAAGGTATGGAAGGAAGGGCTTTTGAAGAAACTGAGAAATGATGAAGTAAATGGCAGGATATACAAATGGGTTAAAGCATACCTGCATAACAGGAGAGCCAGAGTGAAACTGTATGGTCTTAATAGTAAGAAGGTCTTACTGCGCCAGGGCAACCCACAGGGAGGGGTACTATCTCCAACACTTGTTCTGATCTACATCAATGACCTAGGTGCTGAACTACCACATGGCATCAAAGTGGCAATGTATGCAGGTGACTTGGTAATGTGGTGCACAGAGGAGTATGCAACAGTGGCCTCCAAATTGCTGCAAAGAGCTATAAATGCACTGAATTCATAGACAAATAGATGGTGTATCAGCATCAATACCGACAAATGCAGTACTGCACTTTTCACTCTCTCTCCAAAACAAAAACCAGGAGCCATCTACATAAACAATAAGCCTCTCATCAGGATGCCTTCCGTAATATGAATAGATATGAATAAGCTATCATTATACGCATCAGAACAGGACACAATCGACTCCATAGCTACATGTATACAAAATTCAAGATCGGCACCTCAACTACTTGTACATGTGGACAGGCGCCCCGGACTGCTGAACACATACTTCAAGACTGCAATGAATATAGTAGACTGAGGAAAATCCATTGGCCCATAGATACAACACTACAGACAAAACTATATGGGCCACTGCAAGAATTACAAAAGACACTAAAATTTATACAGGAAACGACATTGCAGATATAGACAATACTTCGGGCGAACGAAAGATAGATAGATACGTGTAGCAGAGGTGTGTCGTCATCAAGTGTCTTAACTGGTGGCGTCAGATGACATGTACTCCCACGTCTGTCTAACGCTGTGACGCTAAGAAACAGACAACATGCTCCGCTATTGCAAATGGGTTATTTCCCCTTTCTAATAAAACTTTTGTTGGACAATTTGATCGATGGAGAGAAATCTGAAAAGAGCCGATCATGTCAAAGTTGAAGAATTGTGCACTGGCAGTTTTTGATTGACAGGCAACAAGGCGGATCAAGTTCGGTCAGGTTACTGCTTAAAGGAAAAGATAATTCAACACTTTATTTTTTCCTTAAAATGATCGACCTCAGGGTCCTTGTATTTTCTCAAAGCCAGATCAATAGATATTTTGCTGTTTAAAAATGGGGGATTTCCGGCCCACTCATTTAGTCAGAAAATGATTGTCACACAATTGTGGGAACGCCAATTTCATATTGCTCCGAGACACTGAATTCAAGGTAGGATTTGCTGTTCTCATTTCTAGCCACAAGATTATGTCAATCCTCTCTGGGGCATTTTGTTGCACAAAAACTCATTTAATATGGAAGTGCTATTCTTTTATAGCAAAATACGTGTGCAAAAATATGGGACAATGTTAGATATGTATGTGTAAATATTGGACAATGTTAGATTTGTATGTGTAAATATTGGACAATGTTAGATTGCATGTGTACATATTGGACAATGTTAGATTTGTATGGGTGGGTACTGGTCAATAAATGGCTGTTTTGTGCAAGAATTTGTAAAATATTGCAAGGTAGTATGAAACTCTTGGCAGAGTAGGATATGTGTGTGTAACCCTTCTATTTCCACATTTGTATGTCCACTATTAGATATTAAACTATTCAACGTCTACTATTTGACAGGAAAAATGTGTACGT
Organism: Megaustenia siamemsis; assembly: GCA_032433765.1. NCBI lineage: Eukaryota > Metazoa > Mollusca > Gastropoda > Stylommatophora > Ariophantidae > Megaustenia > Megaustenia siamemsis. The sequence continues at coordinate 94,810,984 of JAVIAB010000051.1, forward strand.
CCAATATTTGACAACATACATTTGTATGCTCAATAATTGATAATAAACATTTGTATGTCCACTATTGAACATTAAACATTTGTATGTCCACTTTTTGACACTAAACATTTGTATGTCCACTATTGAACATTAAACATTTGTATGTCCACTTTTTGACACTAAACATTTGTATGTCCACTATTGAACATTAAACATTTGTATGTCCACTTTTTGACACTAAGCATTTGTATGTCCACTATTTGACATTAAACATTTGTATGTCCACTATTTGACATTAAACATTTGTATGTCTACTATTTGACACTAAGCATTTGTATGTCCACTATTTGACATTAACATTTGTATGTCCACTATTTGACATTAAACATTTGTATGTCAACTATTTGACATTAAACATTTGTATGTCCACTATTTGACATTAAACATTTGTATGTCCACTATTGAATATTAAACATTTGTATGTCCACTATTTGAAATTAAACATTTGTATGTCTACTATTTGACACTAAGCATTTGTATGTCCACTATTTGACATTAACCATTTGTATGTCCACTATTTGACATTAAACATGTGTATGTCCACTATTGAACATTATACATGTGTATGTCCACTTTTTGACACTAAACATTTGTATGTCCACTATTGAACATTAAACATTTGTATGTCAACTATTTGACATTAAACATGTGTATGTCCCTTATTGAACATTATACATGTGTATGTCCACTTTTTGACACTAAACATTTGTATGTCCACTATTGAACATTAAATATTTGTATGCCCACTATTTGACATTAAACATGTGTATGTCCACTATTGAACATTATACATGTGTATGTCCACTTTTTGACACTAAACATTTGTATGTCCACTATTGAACATTAAACATTTGTATGTCCACTATTGAACATTAAACATTTGTATGTCCACTATTTGACACTAACCATTTGTATGTCCACCATTGAACATTAAACATTTGTATGTCCACTATTTGACACTAACATTTGTATGTACACTATAGGACACAACCAATTTATACGTGCGCTATTGACGTCTAGATTATACATATGAAAGAGCAAACACCAATTTTATTTCAATATTGTAGGCAACGCGTTTACATCATGTATCAACATCTTTATGGAGACCCTCTTTTATTTGCTAACAATTGACTGTTTTATACTCATCATCATCTGACTTGTTCCTGATGAGACATGACTGTTTTATACTCATCTAACTTGTTCCTGATGAGACATTGACTGTTTTATACTCATCATCTGACTTGTTCCTGATGAGACATTGACTGTTTTATACTCATCTAACTTGTTCCTGATGAGACATTGACTGTTTTATACTCATCTAACTTGTTCCTGATGAGACATTGACTGTTTTATACTCATCTAACTTGTTCCTGATGAGACATTGACTGTTTTATACTCATCTAACTTGTTCCTGATGAGACATTGACTGTTTTATACTCATCTAACTTGTTCCTGATGAGACATTGACTGTTTTATACTCATCTAACTTGTTCCTGATGAGACATGACTGTTTTATACTCATCATCTAACTTGTTCCTGATGAGACATACTGTTTTATACTCATCATCTAACTTGTTCCTGATGAGACATGACTGTTTTATACTCATCATCTAACTTGTTCCTGATGAGACATGACTGTTTTATACTCATCATTATCTGACTTTTTCCTGATGAGACATTGACTGTTTTATACTCATCATTATCTGACTTTTTCCTGATGAGACATGACTGTTTTATACTCATCATCATCTAACTTGTTCCTGATGAGACATGACTGTTTTATACTCATCATTATCTGACTTGTTCCTGATGAGACATTGACTGTTTTATACTCATCATTATCTAACTTGTTCCTGATGAGACATTGACTGTTTTATACTCATCATTATCTGACTTTTTCCTGATGAGACATTGACTGTTTTATACTCATCATCATCTAACTTGTTCCTGATGAGACATGACTGTTTTATACTCATCATCATCTGACTTGTTCCTGATGAGACATGACTGTTTTATACTCATCATCTGACTTGTTCCTGATGAGACATGACTGTTTTATACTCATCATCTGACTTGTTCCTGATGAGACATGACTGTTTTATACTCATCATCTGACTTGTTCCTGATGAGACATTGACTGTTTTATACTCATCATCATCTAACTTGTTTCTAATGAGACATTGACTGTCATGACAATGACAGCGGATCTCAAGTTGCTTCTGTCCTGCGCGGGATGTCCAGCCTCTACAGCAGCCATTCTCACTTTGTCTGTGACATCTTACACCCGCCTTCTTCTAGGACTCCTTCGTTTACCTGGAACTATACCCTCCATAATTATCGTCTTGTTGCCATTATGTCCTATTACATGACCACAATTTTATATTTTCCTTATTTCTAATCTTATTAATTTTTGTAATGTAAAAAGTCCCGTCACGGCAAGTGGAGTATAGGGAATATTGCATTAGTGACCATAATTTTTATAGACCTTTGGCACATGATTTTTGGGGTAATGTGGTCAATATTACGCCAGTGCCGCTTTACTTTCCCAGAAAAAAACCGGTACTATTTAAGGCTGGGTGAACTCGGAAACAGTCGATCAGGATCGAACTCGACCTCTTGTCCTTTGTAGTCCAGTTCAACAACCACTGAGCTATCACGGCTCCCTTTCTAATCTTATAGTTGGTAAAAATATATTGTCAGTCAAACATAGTTTTTTTTTATCCTTTTATAATTCCTATGTCAACATATTAGTCACTCTACGAATACTAAATTGCAGTTCATAAGCATATATATGTCCGATCAAAGTAAAATAACCCTTTTAGAGAAAAAAGACATCTGGTTACAGAAGACATTATGGATTGTGTACTTGTAACCCCAGCACAGATTGAACAAACAAATAAACGTGATGAAACGCGTGACGCTCCCGTTCACATACTTCTGTTTCATACAGTTGAATGGGTCCTGAGTCGACATCTGTCGTTTGAAAAAGATGTTGACAGAATATTGGTCGATAGTAAATAACATCTCGACGGGTTTAATATGTTTTACAACTATTTTACAGAAACCTAGATTTTTCCTCCGACTGAACAATCAAACTACGAGATAAAACTATGAGATTAAACTATGAGATAAAACTATGAGATAAAGCTATAAGATAAAACTACAATATAAATCTTCTGTAGATAAAGGTAAAGGTAAAGTACGAGACTTGAACCGGCGTCTTAGCACGCGAGTTTACACTCATGTGCTCGGCCGCCTATCCAGAAATATTCGGAAATTTCTTTATAGTGTCGCCGCAAGCATCGAAACTCAGATGCGAGGCGACATTCCTCACCTTCCCAGAGTAATACCCTCGTACCCATTTCTGCCAACGGCTGGGTCGACCGTGGGGTATTTTTTTTTTCCAACCACGAGTGCAATTCACACTGCTCCCAGCGGGAATCGAACACGGGTTGTCCGAACGTCGGTAGTCCAGTAGGGTGGTTTTCCCAACTAGGCTACCGAGGCCCCCTTCTGTAGATATACTGACGGAACGGTGCAGTTGTTGACGTATAGGTCTGGCTGTAGAGTGAGCATTGGTTCAATCAATTCCTTCAAACCAAGAAAAAAATAGTTACCCGGTTTGCTGAGTTGTGAAATGTGAACACTGGCCTCATCATTATCAAATGTTGTGCTGTGAAGTCTTCACTCACCCACGGCATTGTGTGGGTCGTCAACTCTTTCACTGTTGCTCACGCTCTCTCTTGGAATAAAGTAGTACTTCTTCAGTTGTTTCACATTATCCTTTGCCCAGCTGCTTTTATTTATTCCCAGTATGTTGCAGTTCTCTCTCTATCTTCACTTCTTCTATCATATTCTCTTTTAATGCATGTATTGTATAGTATAGAATCTAGCGTGAAAAGTATAATATTTTGAGGTGATATTTTCTTATTTGTCTCTTGTTATTGATATATGTTTTCCCACATCACAGACTGGAAAATAATATGAGATATAAACAGACACACCCTTCCCTGATTTTGTGGGCAGTGAGATCGAAGGTCTAGTTCTCTCTGATAACAGAAATTAAATAGAAGATCCCGTGTGCACTCGCGCACGTTAAAGAGCCCTTGGCATCGAACATCAAAAAGAGCAGTTCATAAAAATTAGCCGCTTCTCGAGGAAGATTGTCAGCAAATAACCTAGCAAGTGTGTATCCCAGACCGTGCTACGGAGCTCGTAGCATACATAATTATCACCGAATTGAAATGGTAAGCACAAAGAGAGATATAAATTAAAGGTTGAGAAATAAGTCTGAAATCTCTCCCGCAAAGGAGTGCCAGTAAATAAAGAAAGAGTGGATTATAGGGTCAGGCCCCATGTAAAGAGGTATGAACTAAACTTATCAACAAAATAAACTAATCAACACACGTATCAACAAACTCTGCTAACACTGTAGACCCCCAGAGGGCGTTCTTGAAAAGATTGACAGACGGAATACTAGACACTAGGAAATGCAACTGTAGAAGAAGCTAATCAGAGAGCAGAAGCCAATCTCTCCCGAGAGGCTTAAATGTAAAATGGGAAAGAATAAACAAACAAACAAAAACCATAAGTTCTTATTTGGTGTGTTCTACAGGGTGTTTATAAAGTCTCACTACACTTGGTATCTAGGTCAATTTGAAAAAAAAATGTTTATGACGTCATCACAATATGTGCTCCCACTGTCAATGAAATTTGTTGAATAAGTTTATTGCTACTGGAAATGTGGAAGATGCTCCACGATCTGGTAGGCCTGCTGTGAATGATGAAATATGTTTAGATATCCAAGACAGAATCCTTAAAAGTCCAGACAAGTCATTAAGAAAACTGTCGCAACAAGTGAACTTACCATTGAGCACATATTGTGATGACGTCATAAACATTTTTTTCAAATTGACCTAGATACCAAGTGTAGTGAGACTTTATAAACACCCTATAGAAACTCACTCTGGCCTCGTGTTTTTCACTTAGATCACAAGCTCTCGCGACAATGGCTTCCTCACAGCTTTCACCGCTGCCAGTCATGCCATTCTAAAGCTGTGGGCGTCCGCCCAGAAACAAAATGGTGCGCTGTTTTTATTCGATAACACATCTAGTATCGACACAACTAGGATTGTCAGCCTTTTACTGCATCAACAAGCGGTCATAGAAATATCTGTTTCTATTTGATGGCAAATCCTGAGTCTCACACACCTTGTGACTGCCTAGACCAAGGTGTCGTTGTGACTGCCTAGACCAAGGTGTCGTTGTGACTTCCTAGACCAAGGTGTCGTTGTGACTTCTTAGACCAAGGTGCAGTTGTGACTGCCTAGACCAAGGTGTCGTTGTGACTGCCTAGACCAAGGTGTCGTTGTGACTTCCTAGACCAAGGTGTCGTTGTGACTGCCTAGACCAAGGCACCGTTGTGACTGCCTAGACCAAGGTGTCGTTGTGACTTCCTAGACCAAGGTGCAGTTGTGACTGCCTAGACCAAGGTGTCGTTGTGACTGCCTAGACCAAGGTGTCGTTGTGACTGCCTAGACCAAGGTGTCGTTGTGACTTCCTAGACCAAGGTGTCGTTGTGACTTCCTAGACCAAGGTGTCGTTGTGACTTCCTAGACCAAGGTGTCGTTGCGACTACCTAGACCAAGATGTTGTTGTGACTGCCTAGACCAAGGTGTCGTTGTGACTGCCTAGACCAAGATGTTGTTGTGACTGCCTAGACCAAGGTGTCGTTGTGACTTCCTAGACCAAGGTGTCGTTGTGACTTCCTAGACCAAGGTGTCGTTGCGACTTCCTAGACCAAGGTGTCGTTGTGACTTCCTAGACCAAGGTGTCGTTGTGACTTCCTAGACCAAGGTGTCGTTGTGATTCCCTAGACCAAGATGTCATTGTGACTGCCTAGACCAAGGTGTCGTTGTGACTTCGTAGACCAAGGTGTCGTTGTGACTGCCTAGACCAAGGTGTCGTTGTGACTGCCTAGACCAAGGTGTCGTTGTGACTGCCTAGACCAAGGTGTCGTTGTGACTTCGTAGACCAAGGTGTCGTTGTGACTGCCTAGACCAAGGTGTCGTTGTGACTTCCTAGACCAAGGTGTCGTTGTGACTTCCTAGACAAAGGCGCCGTTGTGACTGCCTAGACCAAGGTGTCGTTGTGACTGCCTAGACCAAGGTGCCATTGTGACTGCCTAGACCAAGGTGTCGTTGCGACTGCCTAGACCAAGGTGTCGTTGTGACTGCCTAGACCAAGGTGTCGTTGTGACTGCCTAGACCAAGGTGTCGTTGTGACTGCCTAGACCAAGGTGCCATTGTGACTGCCTAGACCAAGGTGTCGTTGTGACTGCCTAGACCAAGGTGTCGTTGTGACTGCCTAGACCAAGGTGTCGTTGTGACTGCCTAGACCAAGGTGCCGTTGTGGCTGCCTAGACCAAGGTGCCGTTGTGGCTGCCTAGACAAATGTGCCGTTGTGGCTGCCTAGACCAAGGTGCCGTTGTGGCTGCCTAGACAAATGTGTCGTTGTGGCTGCCTAGACCAAGGTGCCGTTGTAGCTTCCAAGACCAAGGTGTCGTTGTGGCTGCCTAGACCAATGTGCCGTTGCGACTGCCTAGACCAAGGTGTCGTTGTGGCTGCCTAGACCAATGTGCCGTTGTGACTGCCTAGACCAAGGTGCCGTTGTGACTGCCTAGACCAATGTGCCGTTGCGACTGCCTAGACAAAGGCGCCGTTGTTGCTTTGGTCCTGTCCTGAGCCCCCTCCCCCCCACCCCTCCAACCGATATACAGCAGCAATGATATTAATCATCAAGTACCGCTGGCGATCATGTCTCTCCACAATTTTCGACCTCGACAGTTATTTATTATTCCTGTTGTTGACCTTCTGCCAAGCCATTCTCTTAAGCTGTCTGGTATTTGTTCTCTTTGCTTTTCTCTATCTCTTCGTCCCACAATTTTTCACAGTTATTACAATATATTCCAGTTGTTCACTTCTCATTCATTACATGGCCCAAAAATGATGATTAGCAATGATAGTAGGTGTCGTAAAGATAGTCTTTATTTTATACTGCAACGCTATATTTAGAAAACAGACGCGCTCTTTGAACTGGCTCTTTCCTGACATATATCTCAGACTTTAAAATAAGCAACGAAAATTATGATCCTAAAGATTGTTACGATAGAGTTGACATACTATAGCATAGATTGCGAATGTTCAGACACACAACTATCTATTACGTTTGAGTGCCTCCTTGTGTGCCTGCCCCCTGTATTTCATGTCTGCCACAAGTTAGAGTCAATGCTGTTGCATCTCTCCTGTCTAGGGTCTTCACCTGCTGCTTTGATCCTGGTGTTTGTTCCCCTGGTTGACTCACTATTTTAGACTGCGTTAACTATTTGTGAGCGAACTGTTTCTTGTTTACTTGGCAGTGATTTATTTCTATTTTTCTTCTCAACTCGGAATTTAGTTTGTGAATATGTAATGTTCCTGTATATATAATTAAGTTACCTATCCACTTGGGAAGAAATGTGAAAGAAGTTTGTTCAGTAACAGGAAAATGAAGTATTCCTTTACCACCGCGTTGTGGAGGCAATTGGAGCCAGTAAACTTCCTTGCTTTAATCACCTTCCCAAATCTGTAGATGACGTCATTATTTCATCAGCTGAATCAGCTGACACTGAAGGGATGCAACCTCGGACTGAATTTACGATCACTTTATCGACAAGCCAGCTCTTCTACTTTCTCTATCTATCTATATTTGCATATTGTGTAAATTTTTTTTCCAACAAAAGGCCTACCGAGCTGCAACGTCGTTCTGCTTTTGTTTTGTTCCTCACCTACATCAATCTGTACCCACACTGCTTTTGTTTTGTTCCTCGCCTACGTCAAGCTGTACCCACACTGCTTTTGTTTTGTTCCTCAACGACGTAAAGCTGTACCCACACTGCTTTTGTTTTGTTCCTCGCCTACGTCAAGCTGTACCCACACTGCTTTTGTTTTGTTCCTCGCCTACATCAAGCTGTACCCACACTGCTTTTGTTTTGTTCCTCAACGACGTAAAGCTGTACCCACACTGCTTTTGTTTTGTTCCTCGCCTACGTCAAGCTGTACCCACACTGCTTTTGTTTTGTTCCTCGCCTACGTCAAGCTGTACCCACACTGCTTTTGTTTTGTTCCTCGCCTACATCAAGCTGTACCCACACTGCTTTTGTTTTGTTCCTCAACGACGAAAAGCTGTACCCATACTTTTGTTTTGTTCCTCGCCTACGTCAAGCTGTACCCACACTGCTTTTGTTTTGTTCCTCGCCTATGTAAAGCTGTACCCACACCGCTTTTGTTTTGTTCCTCACCTACGTAAAGCTGTACCCACACTGCTTTTGTTTTGTTCCTCACCTACGTAAAGGTGTACCCACACTGCTTTTGTTTTGTTCCTCGCCTACGTCAAGCTGTACCCACACTGCTTTTGTTTTGTTCCTCGCCTACGTCAAGCTGTACCCACACTGCTTTTGTTTTGTTCCTCGCCTACGTCAAGCTGTACCCACACTGCTTTATTTCCAATTCTAACTGTTATTCATTGACCTAGTTCTTCCATTATGTATCGAGTTATGTTCACGATCACAATAAACTGATCATTGCAAAAAAGACATAAGAAAATTGTATTATACATTTTCATGCATTCAAAATTAGCATATAAGAACTGGCCACGGGATATAATTAATAGAAAGTAAAAAAAAAAGTAGAGTCCCGTCGCGCCAAGTGGCATATAGGAAATATGATATTAGTGACCAAAATTTGTATAGACCTTCGGCGCATGATTTTTGAGGTTATGTGGTCGGTGTTACGCCCGTGCGGTTTGACTTTCCCAGAAAGAAATCCGGTACCCATTTAAGGCTGGATGAACCCGGAAGCCGTCGATCAGGATCGAACCCGACTCTTGTCCTTTGTTGTCCAGTTCACTAACCAATGAGTCATCGCGGCTCCAGCAACTAATAGAAGATTCAGTCGACGAGCGTCGAATATCATGTCCTTCCATAGCCATAGAACTTGTGCACTTGTAACTGTTCCACATTTGATCTTTCCCCATGCCAAGCCGTCGTATCATCCAGTATCTTTTATATTGTCTACCTTTATCTCTCCGGCCTTCTATTTTCCTGTTGTTTTCCGACCCGCCTCCTCTTCACACATGCCCCACAATCTGCACTGACTTTTTCTGATTTCCTTGATAATCTTCTAGTGAAGAGAAGACTCACGGTGATGAAAGTCAGACGATGAGACCAGGTAGGTCATGTGATCAGAATCGCCATGACGTAGACTCAGAAATGATAATTTCGAAGAGACAGATAAGACACTCTGGCGGAGAACAAATGAAACAGATACGAAAGGTGTCGTTGGCTTGAGGGACATTAAAGAATTGTAATGAAGCGATCAATGGAGGGCACTTGTTGTCTTCAACATTCTGCAAGGCGTTATGGTCACTGACTGCATTGTCTGTTCATAGGTCTTATGAGAAGATAAAAGTACACTGTACAATAGAAATACAAGGAGGAGTAAGACGTCTCCTTTCCTCCGCTAGTTTTCGGGACACCCCTGGGCAAGGTGGAGCTCCCGTTTAGCCCCCCTATCAGGGTTATGTGAAGCCATTGGAGCAGGTGGTGGATGGTGTTGTGGGAGCAGCCGACAAGTAGTGCCGGTTATGGTCCCCATACCGTGATGGCAGGCAGAGGATCTCATGTATAGAGACAATGGCTGCGATCTCCGACTAGTACAGTCACTGCCAAGAAGGAAAGGAATGACAAACTACCTTCTTAAATTGCCTTGAATAATCATGACAAATCACAACCTTATATTAACAGCTAATGACGTTAATGGGGATTTCACAGCCACCTCGTCCGGTAGGGAGCGTCATGTGCTGCAAGTGACACCCGATCCTCATCAAGCAACTGTATGCAAGATCAAAAATAAAGAGACACTAGCAATAGGAACTTGGAACATTAGATCAGCATTCCAGGTTGGAAAACTAGAAAACATCAGTCAAGAAATGAAGAGAATGAAATTGAACATCTTGGGACTATGTGAAATGAGATGAACAGGAGCAGGATTATTACAACGCGACAGTGGAAATGTAATTTACTCTGGGGGAACCACACACGAAAGAGGAGTAGGCATCATGTTAGATAGAAAAAGAAGCAAAACAGTTAAAGGATTTTGGACAGTATCAGACAGAATTCTGCTAGTAAAATTGAGAGGCAGACCAATGGATATCAACATAATTCAAGTTTATGCACCAACAAGTAATAGCGAAGAAGAAGACATTGACACTTTTTTAGGAGGAGCTAGAGGCGACAATGGAACAGTGTAAACCCCAGAAATAACTATTATATTAGGGGATTTCAATGCAAAAGTAGGAACAGCTAAAGTGCAAAATGTGACTGGGGGGGCATGGCCTTGGAGAGACGAATGACAGAGGGGATAGATTGATAGATTGGGCAAAGACACATGAAATGATTATAGGTAACACCTGGTTCAAACAACACCCTAGGCGACTATGGACATAGCAAACCCCAGACAAAAAAGTACACAATCAAATTGATTTTATACTGGTACAGAAAAGATTCAGGAATGGGCTAACATCGGTTAAAACAAGGCCAGGAGCAGATTGCAATAGTGACCATGCACCAGTAGTTGGAAAGATAAGAATAAAACTGCGGAAGGCACAGAAATCACAAAGAAATATAAAATTAAAACTAGATATGCTAAGAGTAGATAAACAGATGAGTGATAAGTACAGCACGATAGAACAAAATAGATATAATGCTATTGAGAAAATACAGGACATCCAGGAACAGTGGGAAATGCTCAAACAATCGTTTCAGCAAACATCAAAAGAAGTAATACCAGTGACTAAAAGAATCAACAAAAAGAAATGGATGACAGAAGAAATATTACAACTAATGGATTAAAGAAAAAAACATAAGAAAGAAGAACGGACATACAAAATATTTCACAAAGAGATCCAAAACAATTGCAGCGAAGCAAAGGAAGGATGGTTAAAACAGAAATGTGAGGAAATGGAAAAACAACAAAAGAAAGACTCAAAAGTTATGCACAATCAGTTAAATGAATTAACAGGAAGAAAAGAAGTCAAAGTTTCAGGATGTGTGAAATCAAAGGAAGGAATATAATAATGGTACAGGAGAAGACAATGGAAAGATGGACAGAATATATCAGTCAACTCTATGATGATGAAAGACCAGAATTAAACAATTCAAATGAAGACACAGGACCACCAATAATGCAGAGTGAAGTGGTGGAGGCAATTCAACACATGAAAAGAGGCAAAGCTCCAGGTCCTGACAATATAACAATCGAAGAGATAAATGCATTAGGAGAGCTGGGAGTACAAGTCATAACAAAACTACTCAATGACATATATAACACTGGACACATACCCGAAGATCTACTAACATCTATCTTTGTAGCCATACCGAAGAAGTCAGGAGCCACTGATTGTGAAGACCATCGCACTATTAATCTCATGAGCCAAATGACTAAAATATTACTAAGAATAATCATGAGACGTGTAAGGAACAAAATAAAACTAGAAATAAGTGAGGAACAATGTGGATTTGTGGAAGGAAAGGGCACCAATAATGCAATATACATCTTAAGAACATTGAAAGAAAGATCTATAGAGGTAAAGAAAGATCTATATATGTGCTTTATAGACTACACGAAAGCATTTGACAAAGTAAAGCATTTGGAAATAATCAATATGCTGGAGAAATTAAACATTGATGGCAAGGATCTGTGAATCATAAAAAAACATGTACTGGCAACAAACAGCAGCTATACGAATTAACAACCAAACAGGACAATTCCAATATATAAAGCAAGGAGTCAGACAAGGCTATGTTCTGTCACCGGATTTGTTTTCACTTTACAGCGAATATATTATGAGATCAATAGTGGACATAAAAGGAATTAAAGTCAACGGTCACAGCATAACTAATTTGCGATATGCGGATGACACAGTCTTAATAGCAGAGACAGAGAATGAACTACAAGAAATGATAGACATAATAGTAAAAGAAAGCAACAAGAAAGGTCTCAGTCTGAATAGTAAGAAAACAGAAGTAATGGTTATATCGAAGAAACAATCATCACCATCATGCAGCATAAAAATAAACGGGACAAATTTGAAACAAGTGCAACGTTTCAAATACTTGGGCACAATAATAACATCAGATGGGAGATGCACCACAGAATTAAAAAGCAGAATAGCTCAGGCCAAAATAGCATTTCAGAAAAAGAAAATTATCTTATGCAACAAATCTATGTCAATAAAAATGAGAAAGAGAGTCCATCGGTGCTATATAGAACCAATTCTGAACTATGGAAGCGAAATATGGACAGTAGACAAACAAATGAAAAGACGATTAGAGGCCACAGAAATGGGATTTCTCAGAAGAATGTTGAAAGTTCCCTGGACAGCTAAAAAGACCAATGAGGAAGTTCTCAAAGAAGCCAACACAAAAAGGGAGCTCTTAAAAAACATCAGAAAGAAGCAATCAGCATTTTTTCGGGCACATCATGAGAAGAGGAAAGTTGGAATACTAAGTTACAACTTGCAAAATAAAAGGAAAGAGAGATCGCGGACGACAAAGAGAGAAAATACTGGATAGCTTGGTGTCATGGCATGGAAAACAGTCAGCAACAGAACTGATACGATGCACTGTAGATAGAAGATTGTGGAAGGACATGATCACCTACGCCAACCGGTATGGCACATGATAATGATGACAATAGAAATACATCTTGGATACAAGTAATACATCCAGTACGTAAAAAATATTTCGTGGACATAAGAAATACATCGTGGACATAAGAAATACATCGTGACATAAGAAATACATCGTGGACATAAGAAATCCATCGTGGACATAAGAAATACATCGTGGACATAAGAAATCCATCGTGGACATAGGAAATACATCGTGGACATAAGAAATCCATCGTAGACATAAGAAATCCATCGTGGACATAAGAAACCCATCGTGGACATAAGAAATACATCGTGGACATAAGAAATATATCGTGGACATAAGGAATAGATCGTGAACATAAGAAATCCATCGTGGACATAGGAAATACATCGTGAACATAAGAAATCCATCGTAGACATAAGAAATCCATCGTGGACATAAGAAACCCATCGTGGACATAAGAAATACATCGTGGACATAAGAAATCCATCGTGGACATAAGAAATACATCGTGGACATAAGAAATCCATCGTAGACATAAGAAATCCATCGTGGACATAAGAAATACATTGTCGACATAAGAAATACATCGTGGACATAAGAAATACATTGTGGACATAAGAAATACATCGTGGATATAAGAAATCCTTCGTGTACATAAGAAATCGATCGTCAACATAAGAAATACATCGTCAACATAAGAAGTACATCGTCAACATAAGAAGTACATCGTGGACATAAGAAATACATCGTCAACATAAGAAATACATCGTCAACATAAGAAATACATCGTCAACATAAGAAGTACATCGTGGACATAAGAAGTACATCGTGGACATAAGAAATACATCGTAGACATAAGAAATACATCGTCAACATAAGACATACATCGTCAACATAAGAAATACATCGTGGACATAAGAAACACATCGTGGACATAAGAAATACATCGTGGACATAAGAAATACATCGTGGACATAAGAAATACATCATGGACATAAGAAATTCATAGTGGACATAAGAAATACATCGTCAACATAAGAAATGCATCGTGGACATAAGAAATACATCGTGGACATAAGAAATACATAAGAAAAACATCGTGGACATAAGAAATACAAAAGAAATACATCGTGGACATAAGAAATACATCGTGGACATAAGAAATACATAAGAAAAACATAGTGGACATAAGAAATACATAAGAAATACATCGTGGACATAAGAAATACATCGTGGACATAAGAAATACATAAGAAAAACATCGTGGACATAAGAAATACATCGTGGACATAAAACTGAACAGACCAATAGAAAAAAAGCTGCCAGTATTTAAATGTAAACATAAGATAACTGGAACTTTGTCATCACTTCCGGTGCGTTCTGTGCAGGATTCCATCATGTGCACACGTCACGTTTACGAATGGTAATCAGGCTAGCGTTGTTACCTCAGCAGTGTCTGACGGCACTTCCTTCTGGCCAGCACCATTAACATTTACAATTCCCATCACGTGATCATACGGGACAGCCTGCTTTACCAAGGGCACTGTTGTTTGTTGCTGATCTTTTAGTTCTCATATTTATTTGCTCAGCTCAAACATATAAGTGTTTATATTATTTATTTAAAGTATACGTTTTGTTTTTAAAGGAACAGAAGTGCTATTAATAAGATTGATGATTACAATTGAACATTACACAGCAGACTGTGTCGAATATGTCTGTCTTTCTTTTCTTTATTTTTTTTTTGAGTTATTGAGATATTTAAAAATAATAATAATAATAATAATAAATGAATTTAATAAATTAAAATCAAATAATGCGTTCTTCTTATCAGCATCGATGTATTAAAGTATTAGTAAAAGAAAGAAATAATTATACTTGGAAATTCACATTTATTTTTGCTGTCTCACAATGGAACCTGTTATCACTGTGTATATAGGAATCTGTTATCACTGTGCATATAGGAATCTGTTATCACTGTGTGTATAGGAATCTGTTATCACTGTGTATATAGGAACCTGTTATCACTGTGTGTATAGGAATCTGTTATCACTGTGTATAGGAACCTGTTATCACTGTGTGTATAGGAACCTGTTATCACTGTGTGTATAGGAACCTGTTATCATTGTGTATATAGGAACCTGATATCACTGTGTGTATAGGAACCTGTTATTACTGTGTGTATAGGAACATGTTATCACTGTGTGTATAGGAATCTGTTATCACTGTGTGTATAGGAATCTGTTATCATTGTGTATATAGGAACCTGATATCACTGTGTGTATAGGAACCTGTTATTACTGTGTGTATAGGAACATGTTATCACTGTGTGTATAGGAATCTGTTATCACTGTGTGTATAGGAATCTGTTATCACTGTGTGTTTAGGAACCTGTTATCACTGTGTGTATAGGAATCTGTTATCACTGTGTATATAGGAACCTGTTATCACTGTGTGTATAGGAAACTGTTATCACTGTGTATATAGGAATCTGTTATCACTGTGTGTATATGAATCTGTTATCACTGTGTGTATAGGAATCTGTTATCACTGTGTGTATAGGAATCTGTTATCACTGTGTGTATAGGAACCTGTTATCACTGTGTGTATAGGAATCTGTTATCACTGTGTATATAGGAACCTGTTATCACTGTGTGTATAGGAAACTGTTATCACTGTGAATATAGGAATCTGTTATCACTGTGTGTATATGAATCTGTTATCACTGTGTGTATAGGAATCTGTTATCACTGTGTGTATGGGAACTTGTTATCACTGTGTGTATAGGAACCTGTTATCACTGTGTGTATAGGAACCTGTTATCACTGTATGTATAGGAATCTGTTATCACTGTGTGTATATGAATCTGTTATCACTGTGTATATAAGAATCTGTTATCACTGTGTGTATATGAATCTGTTATCACTGTGTGTATAGGAATCTGTTATCACTGTGTGTATAGGAATCTGTTATCACTGTGTGTATAGGAATCTGTTATCACTGTGTATATAGAAATCTGTTATCACTGTGTATATAGGAATCTGTTATCACTGTGTGTATAGGAATCTGTTATCACTGAGTATATAGGAATCTGTTATCACTGTGTGTATAGGAATCTGTTATCACTGTGTGTATAGGAACATGTTATCACTATGTGTATAGGAACCTGTTATCACTGTGTGTATAGGAACCTGTTATCACTGTGTGTATAGGCATATGTTATCACTGTGGATATAGGAATCTGTTATCACTGTGTGTATAAGAAACTGTTATCACTGTGTGTATAGGAACCTATTATCACTGTGTGTATAGGAACCTGTTATCACTGTGTGTATAGGAACCTATTATCACTGTGTGTATAGGAACCTGTTATCACTGTGTGTATAGGAACCTATTATCACTGTGTGTATAGGAACCTGTTATCACTGTGTGTATAGGAACCTGTTATCACTGTGTGTATAGGAACCTGTTATCACTGTGTATAGGAATCTGTTAACAGCCTAATAAATGTAATTCTTTCAACATGCCCCAAAAATGTCTTCAGGCTTCAATTTTCTGTTCTGTTTTCTTGTCTAATGTCTATGTTTCTGCACCATACCGGAATATTGAGAAGATGTAACATTTTGCCATTCTTAGTTTCAGCCCTGTTGATATTTGTTTTGTTGTTAGTATATTTTTCATGGCATTAAAATTACTTTTTGCCATACCTATTATTTTGTTTATTTCAATTTTACATTTTCCATCATTGGTTATAGTATGTCCCAGGTAGTTGTAGCTCTGGACTGTCTCCAGATGTATTCCCTCAACTGTGATAATTAATTGTAGGTATTGAGAATTTTCTTTGTTTATGTTCATAGTTTTAGTCTTTTTGATACTCATTTCTAGTCCATATTTTTTGCTTGTTATGTTTATCACATTAAGCAATTGTTGTAGGATTTTAGGATTTTCTGCTAGTAGAAGAGTATCATCAGCATATCTTAGGTTATTGATTATCTTTCCATTAATTTTTAGGCCTGGCATCTCTGAGATGTTTTTAAAGATTTGCTCAGTGTATAGATTGAACAAGCTTGGTGATAGGATGCATCCTTGTCTTACTCCTCTTTCTATGTCCATGGGTGTAGAGTTCTACTTGTTATATCTTATTATTGCTGTTTGCTCCCAGTACAAATTACATATTAGTCGTATGTCTGTGTTGTCTAGATTTATATCCTTTAGGCAGTCTATAAGTTGGTTATGGTGTATTCTATCGGAAGCTTTGGTGTAGTCTATGAAGCAGGCATATATTGGTTTGTTTACTTCTGTGTACTTTTCAATCAATATTCTCATGCTAAATATGACTTCTTTTGTCCCACTGTTTTTCCTGAATCCAAATTGTTGCTCATCTAATTCAGTAGGAACTTATTATGACTGTGTATATAGGAACCTATTATCAATGTGTATATAGGAACCTATTATCAATGTGTATATAGGAACCTATTATCAATGTGTATATAGGAACCTATTATCAATGTGTATATAGGAACCTATTATCATTGTGTATATAATAACCTATTACCACTGTGTATATAGGAACCTATTATCACTGTGTATATAGGAACCGATTATCACTGTGTATATAGGAACCTATTATCACTGTGTATATAGGAACCTATTATCACTGTGTATATAGGAACCTATTATCACTGTGTATATAGGAACCTATTATCACTGTGTATATAGGAACCTATTATCACTGTGTATATAGGAACCTATTATCACTGTGTATATAGGAACCTATTATCACTGTGTATATAGGAACCTATTATCACTGTGTATATAGGAACCTATTATCACTGTGTATATAGGAACCTATTATCACTGTATATATAGGAACCTATTATCACTACATGCGATTAGGGTGGAGACCCCAGCTACTTTCGTGGTTGTAAATGTGTACGCCTGTAATGGGATGGTGGACACACAACAATGGCAGAATCTCTTCGCATTCGAGGAGGAGAACGTCATTTTCTGCGGAGACTTTAATACTAGAGACAACCAGTGGGGTAACATCATAACCAACAAGCAGGGAGAAGACCTAGAGAACGCAGTCGATTTAGTGTGCTTGAATAATGGAAGGACAACCAGAATGGCCCCTCGAACAGGGACTCTGATAGTGCCATAGACTTGACACTGGTGTCTTCCGCCTTCGCACCGGTTTGCAAGTGGAGCGTATTGAAATTCTACAGAAGTGATCACTATTCATGTGTCCTCCTATTTGAGAAAGGCAGAAATAGAAGCCAGAAAAGCAAGCTTCACACATTCCACTATGCGAACACATACCAGGGCGTCATTAGCAAAATCAGACATAGGAAACAGGGCGCCTCTCGCAGGAGGCAGAGGGGATGGACGCAGCCCTAGTGGAACATAGCAGTCGAGGAAGCTTGGCGGTACAAGAGATAAACGGCCAAGACATGGCACAAAGCTAGAAAGAATGGAAGAACACAACCTGAGCTCTTGAAGCGTATGAAAGTAGAGGTCGACCAAAAAATGAAGCACTTCAAACTATGCGTTAAGCAGGCTAAGGATGCCAAATGGGATGATTTTTGTAAAAAAAGTGTGCTCAGAAAAATCGCTAGCCACATTCTGGCGCCTTGATCAGAGCATGAATGGCACAGCTCGACACAGAGTCATACCAGACTTCCAGAGCACAGGCCAGGTTTGGCACAAATCTGATGACAACAACGGGGAGGCCCTGCTTGCCCGCAAAATTGAGCAGATTGACCAAAGAAATGAGGTTATAAGAACCAGGATAAGTCCCTTTCAGAATTGTGTGAGGATGTAGTGCTGGGAGAAGATCTCACAATCACAAACGATACCATTCGCACAACACATACAAGGACACACAACATTGCTCCTGGTACAGATGGTGTTCGATACAACGGCATAGGTGATTTAGCTGACGACGACTTGCAAACACTGGCCAAAGTGTTTAAGGCCAGCATTCAGAGTGGCCAGATTAAGTAGGAGTGGCTACACAGCTACTTACTACCACTACCGAAGCCAAACAAGGACCATTCTTTGTTCAGTGCCTACAGAATCATCACATTGCAGAACACTGCAGGCAAGCTATTGGACAAAATAGCTACCCGTGTCCTCACCTGTCGCCCTGAACAGAAACGCGCATTCCCACCCACACTTGGAGGTTATAGATATAACAAAGAGACATGACTCAATGCGGAAGTCTTCGCCTATGACGTCTTCGAAGGCTTTCACAGATGAGAGGAGATATGTGCTGCTGCTATAGATATGGAGGTACAACAGAGTACCATTTGAATACCTCATGCATATGCTCCTCAAACTGGCAGTGCATCCCTTCCTCATTAGATGGATCACTGCAGCACTGTTTCAGAGGAAGGTGATACTCAGATGTGGAAGTTGGTCTTCCGAGCCAACATCCATTTGTCCAGGGCTGCCACAAGGCTAACATTTGTCATCAATTCTATTTAAAGTGTACACAATAACGATCACGGAACAACAGCTGGATGGGAGGGGAAGAACTATGACTTTTGCTGATGATATTCTGGTATATCGACAGGGAAGAACTATGACTTTTGCTGATGATATTCTGGTATATCGACAGGGAAGAACTATGACTTTTGCTGATGATATTCTGGTATATCGACAGGGAAGAACTATGACTTTTGCTGATGATATTCTGGTATATCGACAGGGAAGAACTATGACTTTTGCTGATGATATTCTGGTATATCGACAGGGAAGAACTATGACTTTTGCTGATGATATTCTGGTATATCGACAGGGAAGAACTATGACTTTTGCTGATGATATTCTGGTATATCGACAGGGAAGAACTATGACTTTTGCTGATGATATTCTGGTATATCGACAGGGAAGAACTATGACTTTTGCTGATGATATTCTGGTATATCGACAGGGAAGAACTATGACTTTTGCTGATGATATTCTGGTATATCGACAGGGAAGAACTATGACTTTTGCTGATGATATTCTGGTATATCGACAGGGAAGAACTATGACTTTTGCTGATGATATTCTGGTATATCGACAGGGAAGAACTATGACTTTTGCTGATGATATTCTGGTATATCGACAGGGAAGAACTATGACTTTTGCTGATGATATTCTGGTATATCGACAGGGAAGAACTATGACTTTTGCTGATGATATTCTGGTATATCGACAGGGAAGAACTATGACTTTTGCTGATGATATTCTGGTATATCGACAGGGAAGAACTATGACTTTTGCTGATGATATTCTGGTATATCGACAGGGAAGAACTATGACTTTTGCTGATGATATTCTGGTATATCGACAGGGAAGAACTATGACTTTTGCTGATGATATTCTGGTATATCGACAGGGAAGCGACATACGTTAAATCGCTTCCACAATGCAAGACGAACTCGATCGCATCTCTTCCTGGTGTGGAGTATCAGGTGCATTGGTTAATCCTAATAAAGCATCAGTTGCATGGTTCTCACTTAACAATCATATCGTTAACACGGAAACACCGGTGGTATAAAGGGGGGCTCATAAGGTGACCAGGTTCAGGGTCAACCTACCTCAGATTTCAGTTTGATCACAGTCTGTGTTTTCGGGACCAGTTCGACCATGTGATAACAAAATCTCGCAAAGGATTAGCCGTCTTGAAGGTCATGGCAGCAGCCAACATCGAGCAGAGGCTACTTACTCTTCTGTTCCAGGGATTAGTCCTTGTACCAATCAAGTATGCCCTGGCAATTCGTACTGTCAGTACGACACAAATTGACAGAATGGAGAAAATACAGAATGAAGTTATGCGCATTATCTTGGGGTGTACGAGGGACACTCCCTGTGTAGCAATGAGATATCTTCTCGACTTTCCAACCATGGATGACAGGATCAAGATCTGGAGAGCACGAGTATACCTGAAGTTAAGTGCAGATAAAGAACATACATTGCACCATGAGCTCAACACAGGGAATTGTGTCAGGCTAAAAAGAGGCAAATCATGGGTGGGCCGAGAAGAAGATGTCATCAAACAGGTCTGTGGGCTTACCAATATCAGCGTTGGTGAGGAGTGGAAACGTGTGCTTACGTCATTCAGGTGGACATTCTCGTGTATAGTCACACTCGACAGGAAATGTAGGGAACATGACTCAGTCGTGCGGAGGTCAATGGTCTCATCTGCGATAACACCGATGAGAAAGATGCAGTCATCTATACAGACGGATCTGTAATACGACACCAAAGGAGTGCATGAGCATTAACAGCAGGCAGAATAGTCATAGAAGACAGTGGTGCATACGCCATGACAACAAGTAGCATTACGATGGGTGTGATGGCAGTGACTAAGGCACTCATTTGGTTAGAGTCACAAGACTACACCCATGCCTGTATACTGAGTGATTCGATGAGCATGACAAGGAAAATGAAGGCGGGATCTGTACGCATGCAGTGGGTAGAGTCATTGCAGAAGTCAAAAATACGTAAGGTCATCATTGTCTACGTCCCACGACATGCGAAAGTACAGGGAAATGAAAGAGCGGACTGGTTGGCTAGCTGCGCTGTTGTTGAAGATGGTCAACCAATGGATCGGGCGGATATCTTCAATGCCGTCCGGGAAGTGGGAAGGGCACAGGACTTCGAAAAACATGAGTCCACGTCACTCTTTCGGTTGAAAGAGATAGGGGTTATGATGGGCACCGCCAGAAACGAGAAACTTAGTGGGCGTACAAGAAGATTTATCAACCAACACAGAACTGGAGTCGTCAGTCACTGGACACTGTGAGATTTGCTGAGGAGGCGATCTGAGCACCTATTGACATGCTCGGAGTGCACTGATGATGACCCTCAAACAACTCAATAACTCAATAACTCAATAACGCAATAAATAAAAGAATTTAGCGAAACTTGAAATGACGCCGTAAAACAATCAAACTTGGAATGTGTGTGACTTGTGACAATGCAGATTCAAGATTTGTTGCAGACACACACATAGAAAAACAATAAAATGTAATGAGGTTGAAAGATTGTGCTGAAACATAGACGCTTAGGTCTTCATCATCAAGTACCGGGTCTGCTGGCGTAGGTGATCATGTCTCTCCACAACTTTCGATTTCGACAGTTATTTATTTTTTCTGTTGTTGACCTTCTGCTAAGCCATTCTCTTAAGCTGTCTGGTATTTTTTCTCTTTGCTTCTCTCTATCTCTTCGTCCCTCAATTTTCCCACTTGTTACAATATATTCCAGTTGTTCTCTTCTCATTACATGGCCAAAAAATGATTATTGTCTCTTTCTAATATTGGAAATTAGCTCCCTTTTTGCTTTGTCCTCTTTCAGAACGTTTTCATTACTTTTCTTGGCTGTCCATGGTATTCTCAACATTCTTCTGTAAAACAACATTTCTACAGACTACAGTGATGTTCTTGTCTGTTGTCCTATTGTCCATGATTCATATCCATACATTAAGACTGGCTCTACATAATATTTAAGAACATTTAAGCTTAGGTCTTAGACAGACAGAACTCAACCAATCACAGGGTCATTTCATCATTAGATTCACAGATATCAGGAGCAAGTAGCAGGGTGTTACGTACACTCCTATAAGGTATGGTAACAGCTTTACAAAGAAGGAACACAACAAAATATGGACGTTTCGGCCTATATGTGGCCTTCCTCAGAAAAAGAGAAGATCTTCCTTTCACATATATCACTGTCGAGCAAAAAATAAGAACCTACAGATAGATACGGAACTGCTTGTTCGATGAGCTTTCATCTTCTTCTCGACATTGTGTTAAACTCTTATTTTTCTGTTTTTGTTATGTAACTAAAACATTTGGTAATGTGGCAACAGGAAAGGTCATCAGAGAGGAGAGCGGACATCACGCAACACACAAATGTGCGGGTTGTCATGAAATATAATATATGGACAAAAATGTGCGGGTTGTCATGAAATATAATATATGGACAAAAATGTGCGTGTTGTCATGAAATATAATATATGGACACAAATGTGTGGATTATCATGAAATATAATAAGTCCTATGACGTCCTGGACAAAAATGTGCGGATTGTCATGAAATATAATAATGGCACAGAAATCATTTTTCTTGCGTCACCAGGAATGACGTATTTGTTCCACCATTTTTTCCTATTGCAACCAGTTCATGTGAGTTTGTTCACAGCCATCTACAGTTTTATTAAGGCCTGCGAGCTGAGAGAAAAATGATGGAGTCACCAAAAGCTAATTGTGCAGCTACAGGCGACTGACTTCATTTTAAACTCAACCACTTCTCGCTAAGTTGAAAACGTCACATATATGGGTAATTCCGTTCTGCCCGCGGGTCTAGTACTATTAGTACTATGAATGGATGTTGTTTGTAATTAATTAAAGTATTTTCACTTTAATTTTTGGGTGGCTATTGTGGTCTTCAGAATTAACATAAAATTAAAACCTTTGAAATGTGGATTTATAGAAGAATAGGAAGAATTGGATTGGATTAAAAGAAAACAAACGATAAAGTATTAAAACAATTAAAAATGAAAAGAGAACTACTAAACACAATTTAAACAAGACAAATGAGATTTTTGAGACATGTTAAAAGACACAGCAGCCTACTACAAGTAATCTTGGAAGGAAAAGTAGAAGGTAAAAGCGGCAGAGGCAGACCAAGACTAATATGGACGTGTAACATCAAAAGGTGGACAAGTCAGCCTGTGACAACCTGCACCATCAAAGCAAGAGACAGCAGAATGGCGCTCCATGGTAGCTACCCTTCGATGCGGAGACGGCACTCAAAGATGATGATTGTGGTGTAATATAACCCAGGACAGCCTCACTGAATACAAGACACCCAACAAGACAGCAATGACAAAGGCGTGAGTTATCGTATGTGTGTGAAGTCTACTCCACTATTTTATAAATGGGATGGTTCCAGTGTTGATCAACAGGCTAAACAACACTTGAAAACAATACAACATGAAGATCAACATAAACAAAACAGAAGTAATGGCAATAGCAAGAAAGAAAGAAAAACTAAACATCATAATAGATAAAACAACTTTGAAACAAGTAGACAATTTTAAATATCTGGGTAGCACGTTAACACAAGACAATAACCAAGAGAAGGAGATAGATATAAGGTGTAACAAAGCATGCCAAGTTATAGGCCAAGTATCAACACTATTGACAAACAAAGTAATAACTACGGAAGCAAAAATGGCAATATACAAATCAATTTTTCTACCAACTCTGTGCTATCAGTGCAGAATTGGACGCTGTACTCTAGAACAATAAGAAAGATAACGACCACCGAAATGAAATGTGTCAGAAGAATGACAGGAAACAGCTTAAGGGACAGAGTAAGAAACACTGATCTGAGGAAGAAACTCGAAATTGAACCAGCCAATGAATACATAAAGAAACAACAGATAAATTGGTTCGGCCACATACCAAGACAAAAAGAACTAACAATGACTCAAAGAGCCATAAACAAACGCTACGAAAACGCCAGATTAAGAGGAAGACCGAGAAAGAGATGGATAAATGGAATACTAGAGTCACTAGGAGGGATAACACCTGAAGAGGCCAACAGAATAGCAAAGAATCGCAGATTGTATCTCCCCTCGACGCCAACGGCACTGGAGGAAAGATATAAGAAGAGGAAGAAAATGATGATGATGATGATTCCAGTCATACCATAACAGTACTCGTTACCAAGTAAAGACATTTATAGCTTTATATCTGGTTATAGAAAAATTATACTCTGATGACGATTTATTTACGCTCTTTATTATGTTAATAATGTCTCGTAATTAAATGGGTTTTTTTCGTCGTTTAATTTATATTTTTTCAGTTCGTTCTAACAAAATTATTTTCCTTCGTCGAATGTATCAACCTTTTCTCTCAGTGTATATCTATCCGTGCGCACTTTAATTTGAGGGGAAAAAAAACACAATAAAGCAGCAATGAAATCGATGAAGGCCAAATGTACTATATTGTATAAGAACAATATAATCAATCTCTGACAGTGCTTGTATTTTTGTTTCACTTGCAGTAGCAGTCGATACGTGCGCGAGGCTAATTACAAACATATCAAGATGTTGTTAGTTGCTTCTTCTTGTTGAGGAATTGTGACGTGGGGTATGTTATTAAATGAGCTCAAGAAAAAAAACATTGTGATACGATAACACGATAACATAAAACGTCGGTGGGAGGTAAGAGAGATCAAGCGAACGTACGGAGTGTACTAGACAGAACAGGTGTTGGAAACAGTTTCTCAGGGCGCATGCAAGATATGAGTACATTGTAGTTTATAAATACCTTCACGTGCCATTCCGAATTCCAAACAATTTTTTATTTATTTTTATAATGTGCGGTTTTATGTCCCTGGAAAGTTGCTAGGGTGCCAGTTTGAGACAGCGTGCCAAGGTCCCACACCCCTGGTGCAAGGCATTAGCGTCTTAAAGAGATAGGTTAAAATAGAAACTGCAGATAGCAGAAGGGAATAAGGATTGTTTTTAGTGTCAAGAAATGCTACAATCTGTAGAAAGTGAATATTATTGTACGATCAGAAATTGTTAACAGCAGTAGGAAGTGACGATTGTTGATAGATCATAAATTGTTAACAGCAGTAGGAAGTGACGATTGTTGATAGATCCGAAATTGTTAACAGCAGTAGGAAGTGACGATTGTTGATAGATCAGAAATTGTTAACAGCAGTAGGAAGTGACGATTGTTGATAGATCAGAAATTGTTAACAGCAGTAGGAAGTGACGATTGTTGATAGATCAGAAATTGTTAATAGCAGTAGGGAGTGACGATTGTTGATAGATCAGAAATTGTTAACAGCAGTAGGAAGTGACGATTGTTGATAGATCAGAAATTGTTAATAGCAGTAGGAAGTGACGATTATTGATAGATCAGTAATTGTTAACAGCAGTAGGAAGTGACGATTGTTGATAGATCAGAAATTGTTAACAGCAGTAGGAAGTGACGATTATTGATAGATCAGAAATTGTTAACAGCAGTAGGAAGTGACGATTGTTGATCGATCAGAAATTGTTAATAGCAGTAGGAAGTGACGATTATTGATAGATCAGAAATTGTTAACAGCAGTAGGAAGTGACAATTGTTGATAGATCATAGATTGTTAACAGCAGTGGGAAGTGACGATTGTTGATAGATCAGAAATTGTTAACAGCAGTAGGAAGTAACGATTGTTGATAGATCAGAAATTGTTAGCAACAATAAGACATGAAACAGGAAAAACAATACAATGATGGTAGGTCAGAAATTGTTAACAGCAGTAGGAAGTGACGATTGTTGATAGATCAGAAATCAGAAACTGTTAACAGCAGTAGGAAGTGACGATTGTTGATAGATCAGAAATTGTTAGCAGCAATAAGACACGAAACAGGAAAAACAATACAATGATGGTAGGTCAGAAATTGTTAACAGCAGTAGGAAGTGACGATTGTTGATAGATCAGAAATTGTTAGCAACAATTTAGACACGAAACAGGAAAAACAATACAATGATGGTAGGTCAGAAATTGTTAACAGCAGTAGGAAGTGACGATTGTTGATAGATCAGAAATTGTTAACAGCAGTAGGAAGTGACGATTGTTGATAGATCAGAAATTGTTAACAGCAGTAGGAAGTGACGATTGTTGATAGATCAGAAATTGTTAACAGCAGTAGGAAGTGACGATTGTTGATAGATCAGAAATTGTTAACAGCAGTAGGAAGTGACGATTGTTGATAGATCAGAAATTGTTAACAGCAGTAGGAAGTGAAGATTGTTGATAGATCAGAAATTGTTAACAGCAGTAGGAAGTGACGATTGTTGATAGATCAGAAATTGTTAGCAGCAATAAGACATGAAACAGGAAAAACAATACAATGATGGTAGGTCAGAAATTGTTAACTACAGTAAAGAAGCGAAGGTTTGTGAATGACCTGCAGTTCTTACCACTGGAAAGTGAAAGCTATTGAGTGGATTCTTAACAACATTATGATGTGAAAGCAGCAAAAGAAAGTTTGAGAGTGAACGCTCTTGAAAATGCAGCTGTTGCTAGCCATGTTAGAGGATGAAACATGTTAAGAGATTAGACCTTGTTAAAATTTTCGAGAAATTAACAAAAAAGATAGAGAAATAGATTTGTAACGACATCAGAAAACAAACATTGGTGTGAGATTAGAAGTTATTAACAAAATTAGAAGTAACTGATAACTGCTCTGTTCTGGTGATTTGTCGTGTAGCCGTGGTCTCATGTTAGCTTCTGATGTGAAATCAAAGAGGGGGCTAACAACATTAAGCCACAATCTATAGGTGGGAAATGACACATTCATACCTTCACCAACGCTTCCAGTCAGACTAACATCACGTGCCCAGTTGACTTGAGCATATTTTTATCCGACACCAATCGTACACTTTTCATTATAAAAATCAACATGGGAATCAGTCGCCGATAAGTCTCACCTTAGAACGAAAATATCCACTCCAAACTTTGAAAACAACTTATCTCTCCTGTATTATGTGTATAAATATGAAGTTTCGTGTGCAAATAAATACCAGCTGGTTTTATCTTTTACGGTAGCTATCAAATATAGATTTCAAAGGAAGCTATCTAACTAAACACTTCACATTTTTAAAAATTTTCAGCCCTCAAATTTGCTTCGACTTCTCGTTCTGTCCTCGAGTTTCTCGTGATCAGTTGAAGTCAGTAAAGAACTCATGGCCGTTGACATAAAAAAGGGTACGCTGACCGAAGAGTCTATAAGCAAAAAAGTAATTGTTTCAAAATGACCTCTCACCAGTTATTTTAAGGAACATTTAAAGCTAGGGGATGAAATAATTTGTGTAAGGAGATAATCCAGTTTCCATCAATTCAAATTAATGTCATCATCATCAGATTGCATGCCCTTTACAGAACGTTGCATTCACCACAACCCGTCTGACAGAATCGTTGTCTCTAGACAGATCTCCCACCTCTTCTGTTGTAATGTTTAAAGTCTCATTGATGTCTTGAAACCACCTTCTTCTTGGTCTGCCTCTGATGCGTTGCCCAGGAACCATGCCTTCCTTTATTGTTCTTCCAGCCCGCTGTGTCTTTTGACCTGATCATATTATTATAATTGGGAGCCGCGATAGCTAAGTGGTTAGTGAACTGGACTACAAAGGACAAGGGGTAGGGTTCGTTCCCAACCGACGGCTTCCGGGTTCACCCGGCCTTAAATGGGTACCGGATTTTTTTCTGGGAAAGTAAAACAGCATGGGCGTAATACCGACCACATTACCCCAAAAATCATGTGCTGAAGGTCTGTAAAATATAGGGTCACTAACACCATAATTCGGGGGTACTTTACTTTACTTATAGTATTATAATTACCTCTGGGTAATGGTGTTTATCGGCTAGCTCTTGTAAACAGTTAACCATTGTATTGGAGTAACAAAAAGCTGCGGAATTAGTAACAATCATCCAGAGTGAGGTTTTCAAAACAAGCAGTGGATCTCGAATCATTTCTTAAAGGCTAATGTATTATTTGGTACGTAGGATGCCTGGCTGTTGCAATTGTTGGACTGTTCTGTTTCATTTAATTAGCAGCATGTAGTGGGGTGTAATGTACACTCCTATTAGGCATGGTGACAGCTTTACAAAACAGGTACACAAAAGAATACTGACGTTTCTGCCTGACTCAGAAAACTAGAACAGCACAAACGAACAACGAAATAAAAATGGCTACATCTAGGATGAGCGAGACAGGTCAGTCAAGGAGAACACAGAGATAAGAGATGACATGATGAAACGAACGAGATGTCTTTTTATCGCAGAATAGAAATAGATAATATGTGAAAATTAGTGAGTTACAATAAATATAAAGTTAAAGTGAGTCTTAACTGACGCAGATCCAAGAAGCTCCAAGCTGATAGATGGATGACTATGAGTCCAATGGAACGCAGGAGGGGGGAGGGGGGGTAGGAAATCAGTCATGTGACTAGAAGAGAGGTCGGACGTTCATTTAATTGACCACAGCAGAAGACGATTATGGCTATGGCTGGGTTGTTCGTGGACTGACAGCTCTTGCACTGATGCAGATGTACTGGCCACTTTAAACAGAAATTAAAATTATCTATCTATGTATTGAGCTTTCGAGCCGTAGCCGGTCCATAGAGCGTAGACCAAGATACTCCTTCTCTTATCTGAATTTTTGTTCTAGCAGTTTTCAATTCTTTTAAAGATATTTTATCAAATCTCGCCATTTGTCTCTGTTCTGTGCAAGCAGCTCTATCTCAATTATGAAATTTAAATTATGAATTAAAATTACAAGACTTTTAATGAGGTTATTTGTTCTCTGTGTGTTGGAGCACCGCCATCTATAAAATTAAGCCTGACGGCTGAAGGGGAAGCCTCAAAATATCCATACTAGCAATACGTTTTCAGCTATAGTAGGAGCTATAGACGGCTGAATTAATTCTGTACACAAACGCCTCTGCTGGCAAAGCTGAAAACGTCACGGAGTTTCCCTTTCAGCCCTCGAGCTTATTTCTAAAGATGCTGATGATTGAAGCTGTGAGGTCTAGATTTCTTGATGTAGGGAAATTGAGGATTTGAGTTATAGAGGTGAGGGTGGCTGATGAAACACAGGAGCGGTTTTGATAACAAGACGATAATGTTGGATTGGTGATATAGCTTGATGAGTTACACTACTATATCTGAGTTGAGTTAGGAAACAAAGTCAAAAACATTCATTAATTGGTCTTACCGAACTGAGCTGTGGAGCCAGAGTAGAACAACTAAAGCTAGGCAAACTTGAGTTAACCAGAGTAGAACAACTAAAGCTAGGCAAACTTGAGTTAACCAGAGTAGAACAACTAACGCTAGGCAAACTTGAGTTAACCAGAGTAGAACAACTAAAGCTAGGCAAACTTGAGTTAACCAGAGTAGAACAACTAAAGCTAGGCAAACTTGAGTTAACCAGAGTAGAACAACTAAAGCTAGGCAAACTTGAGTTAACCAGAGTAGAACAACTAAAGCTAGGCAAACTTGAGTTAACCAGAGTAGAACTAAAGCTAGCCAAACTTGAGTTAACCAGAGTAGAACAACTAAAGCTAGTCAGGCTTGAGTTAACCAGAGTAGAACAACTAAAGCTAGCCAAACTTGAGTTAACCAGAGTAGAACAACTAAAGCTAGTCAGGCTTGAGTTGTGGAGTTAGGATAGAATAGTTAAAAATTAAGATTAAAACCTACTGGGTCAGATCTGAACAGTTAAAAAACATTTGTTGTGCTGAAGTAGAACATAAAAGTGTAATGGTCTTCATGTGACATAAATTAAAATAAAACAGTGAAACGTAATAGGATTCAAGTGGTAGTGATTAGAATGCAACATTTTGGGATTTGAGTTGAATAGGTTACAGTGGAACAGTAAAACATTATGGGGATTTGAGTGATAGAGTCAGAATGAAGCAGTAGAAAGCAAAGAGAAACTATAATTGATAGCTGTTACTTTGGAGACAGCTGTGTGTAGTGTCAGACTTACGCCGATGAGTCAGTATTAACATTCAAACATATTCCTAAATGGCCAACGAACATTTCCCACTTCTCCTGTACCTTCCCTCCCAATCGTTTTGTTGAAATCACCCGTGTTGATTAAGATGACAATTTTATCTATCCCCCCCCCCCCTTTATGGTTTGTTACAAGTAGTTACTCAATTCGAAGATGTGTTCAGCATGTGCTGCTGTTGTTGGTGCGTGTCAGGCTTTGGGTGTTTCAGGGTTTCCCCTTTAATATGATTGTCAGCACATTGGAGATATCACAATGGACATGTCCCACATTGTCATCAGAGGCCTTCTTCATGAACAACACACACACACATTATACACATATGGAAATGAAGTTGTCCAGGTCTTGATAGTCTAATTGATTTAAACGAAATAGTAATGCAATATGAGCACACTAAAGATGGCAGACAAATAAATTACAGGTTCAATTTTAACACTTCATAATGAACGTGGTCAGCTAATGAACACAATAACGATGACGTGTTCCCATAGACGTTATTTTACCAGCAGTATAGTGTTTACTGTACACACAGTACGCTACAAATTCGGACATGAAAATACGAGAATTCTCACTGCGCAGATGCGTGAGAATATGACACATGTGCTAGAAAACTCTTATAACAATCGATGGTGGACTGTTTATAAGATGGAAACTCATTTAAGGAGATTGGAAGGCAGATTTGTTAGAGAGTTAATGAAAGTCAGAGGAAGGTCACAAAGTACAGCAATGGCGGGGACGTAAACAGAAACAAAACATTTAATCTGGGCCTGTTCTTATCCAGAACTGGTTCTAGAAAACTGTTGCAACGTTAGCGACCCTGAGATATATTTGGTTATCTGATAAGTATTTGAGAGCTAGAAATGCCGCAACATTCTTATGTTATGTGTTGGCAACGAAAACATAATACAAAAGTATGTACACCATAACTTAAGAGACTTGGTATAGTGCATTTTCCTTGTCTTGTTTTATGGGATGGGAGAGTTCTCGTAAACTTTGAGGGAAAAAAAAACAATGATTTAATTTGCACATATTTTCTTGGTTGTGCACAAAAAGTTATAACATTTTGATTAGGACGAAGGTTTAAAATGGAAAGAGCAGCAGAGAGCAGAAAAGAGAGAAAAGAAATATTTGAAAGACATAAGTCAAAGACTGACTTAGGAGTTCATCAGCCGAGTAAAGCAAGAAACAAATGTTAGGAAACAGTTACGGCTTATAGGCCAGACACAGAAAAGATAGAAGAGAGCTATTTGTCTGAGACTGGCGTTAACCCCGGGGGAACGCAAGAAGGAAAAGTTGAAACGATCGGAACAGAGCAGGCCAAAATAGAAACGAAGAAAACAAAGCTATTTGAGAAGAAAGTGACAGATTTAATTCAAGATGTAATTTATCAAATCTGAAATGGAAATTGTTTACAATGCTTTCCATGTTGCGTTCCCGCTTTAGGAACGTCTGAGAAATGTATCACGATGTCCACAGCAGGTATTGCTGACTATTTTAAAACCAATAATAAAGAAATATTATTGGAAAACCCGTTAGGCTGAAAACGAAACAAAGAACTACAATTGATATAAATGTCCTGTACACATGTCAAAATCCAAAACAAAGAGAGATCGAGTTAAGAATGAAAGTCTGAACACAAATGTACAAACAGTTCCAGTAAATAATTATATCGAAGGTCAAATAATGTAGGTCGCTCTTATTAGAAAAAATTCAAAGCTACCCTGCATCAAGAGCATATTACATACAAATGTTAGAATTGAAGGCGAAAGGATAACTCTGACTGAAAATAATTAGACAAAATCAGTCTAAATAAATTCATTCTGAATACTTAAGCTACACAGTTAGCAATATAGCAAAAGCTGCATACATCACCTCTCTGCTACACCTCCGGAAAAGCATCTACACGTTCAATCAATCCAGGACATGAACATTCAGCAGATGAACACTTCCATGCTTGTTAGAACGGTTGGCCGAGCGGATATGGGAATTCCCCGACTGCGGTGACGCCAGTCCGATCTACTGACTGCTGATCCTGGCAGTGCTAGCTGTTCAACAAAACTTAAACGATGAAGACTTGCCTGCTCTTATTTGCTGATTGACTTCTGGGAGAAAAACATACATCTTCTTGATGGGAAACTCAGGACATTGATTTGTGTGAAGGGATGCCGCAGCCGTGAAACACTCACTCCCTTTGTCTTGTACCAATTGTTTGGTCCTCTAGCTTCGGACACTCTAAGAGAAAGTTGATGTAACATGGACACAAGAGAGTTGAGAGTTGATGTAACATGGACACAACAGAGTTGATGTAACATGGACACAACAGAGTTGATGTAACATGGACACAACATAGTTGATGTAACATGGACACAACAGAGTTGATGTAACATGGACACAACAGAGTTGACAGTTGATGTAACATGAACACAACAGAGTTGAGAGTTGATGTAACATAGACACAACAGAGTTGAGAGTTGATGTAACATGAACACAACAGAGTTGATGTAACATGGACACAACAGAGTTGATGTAACATGAACACAACAGAGTTGATGTAACATGGACACAACAGAGTTGAGAGTTGATGTAACATGGACACAACAGAGTTGATGTAACATGGACACAACAGAGTTGAGAGTTGATGCAACATGGACACAACAGAGTTGATGTAACATGGACACAACAGAGTTGAGAGTTGATGTAACATGGACACAACAGAGTTGACAGTTGACGTAACATGGACACAACAGAGTTGAGAGTTGATGTAACATGGACACAACAGAGCTGAGAGTTGATGCAACATGGACACAACCGAGTTGAGAGTTGATGTAACATGGACACAACAGAGTTGATGTAACATGGACACAACAGAGTTGAGAGTTGATGTAACATGGACACAACAGAGTTGATGTAACATGGACACAACAGAGTTGAGAGTTGATGCAACATGGACACAACAGAGTTGATGTAACATGGACACAACAGAGTTGAGAGTTGATGTAACATGGACACAACAGAGTTGACAGTTGACGTAACATGGACACAACAGAGTTGAGAGTTGATGTAACATGGACACAACAGAGCTGAGAGTTGATGCAACATGGACACAACCGAGTTGAGAGTTGATGTAACATGGACACAACAGAGTTGATGTAACATGGACACAACCGAGTTGAGAGTTGATGCAACATGAAAACAACAGAGTTGAGAGTTGATGCAACATGGACACAATAGAGTTGAGAGTTGATGTAACATAGACACATCAGAGTTGAGTGTTGATGTAACATGGACACAACAGAGTTGATGCAACATGGACACAACCGAGTTGAGAGTTGATGTAACATGGACACAACAGAGTTGATGCAACATGGACACAACCGAGTTGAGAGTTGATGTAACATGGACACAACAGAGTTGAGAATAGGATGCAACATGGACACAACAGAGTTGAGAGTTGATGCAACATGGACACATCAGAATTGATGCAACATGGACACATCAGGAGTTGAGAGTTGATGCAACATGGACACAACAGGAGTTGAGAGTTGATGCAACATGGACACAACAGGAATTGAGAGTTGATGCAACATGGACACAACTCAAACATAATAAATGTTTCACCCATCGACTCTCAACGATGTTTCTTCAGAAAAAATCTAGTGTTCCGCGGAGTGTTGCTCAGGGTTCCGCGGAGTGTTGCTCAGGGTTCCGCGAGATAATTTCTGTTCCCTTTTACTGGTTATTGTAAATCTGTGTATATGTAAAAGAAGTAAAGAGCCACGTCACGTCAAGTGGTGTATAGTGAATATGGTGTTAGTGACCATCATTTTTACAGACCTTCGGCACATGATTTTTGGGGTATTGTACTCGGTTTTATGCCCGTACCGCTTTACTGTCCTCGAAAAAAAAATCCCCTACCCATTTAAGGCTGGGTGAACCTGTAAGGCGTCGATCCGGATCGAACCCGACCACTTGTCCTTTTGTATTCCAATTGTCTAATCACTGAGCTATGGCGACTCTAAATCTTTGTTTCATCATCATCATTGAGTGCCGTCTCCGCAACGAAGGTTGGCTACCATGGAGCGCCATTCTGCTCTATCTCTTGCTTTGATGGTGCAGGTTGTCATCGGTTGATTTGTCCATCTTTTGATGTTACTCGTCCATGTTAGTCTTGGTCTGACTCTGCCTCTTTTACCTTGTATTTTCACCTCCAGGATTACTTTTAGTAGGCTGTTGTGTCTTTTAACATGGCCCAAGAATCGCATTTGTCTTGTTCTAATTGTGTTCAGTAGTTCTCTTTTCATTTTTAGTTGTTTTAAGACTTCATCGTTTGTTTTCTTTTCCTTCCATCCAATTCTACCTATTCTTCTATAAATCCACATTTCGAAGGCTTCAATTCTCTGTTCTGTTTTCTTGTCTAATGTCCATGTTTCAGCACCATATAGGAATATTGAGAAGATGTAACATTCTGCTAATCTTTGTTTGGGGTATTTTAATTAAGAAATGTGATTTCATATTTTTTTGGGTCTCAAAGTAAATTGAAGGGAGCCACGATAGCTCGGTGGCTAGTAATATGGACTACAAAGGACAAAGGGTAGGGTTCGATCCCAATCGACGGGTTCCGGTTCACCCAGCCTTTAATGGGTACCTGATTTTTTTCTGGGAAAGTAAAGCGGCACGGGTGTAATCCCGACCACATTACCCCAAAAATCATGTACCGAAGGTCAGTAAAATTTATAGTCACTAACACCATATTCCCGATACGCCACTTGGCGTGACGGGGGTACTTTACTTTTTTTCTTTAAAGTAAATTGAGGAGAAGGTGTACTTTTTCTTAACAGTAGCCAGAAATGTATTAAGAATAATAGATACAATTTGGTGGATGTGCAACGGAGGTGAGGTGGTCAGTAAAGAAAGCATTCCAAAGAATGAAAAACATATGTGATGTATATTTGTTCAAGCAAATAAGGAACAACCGTTTTTTTTTTGTTTGCAAAGTGGCAACAGGTCATGGTATATGGATGCGAACACAATTTGAGAACGGAGAAGAAAATTGTTCGATTCCTTAGAAATATTGTTTAACAGAAAAATGGTAAGAATGTCACGGCGGTTAAAGAGATTAGCGGAAATGGTCTAAATGAAGCCGATAAACAAGAAAACTTGGTTCCAACATCACGGAGAAACAATCTTGATTTGTGGCAACAGGAATATGTTGTGGCAACAGGAATATGTTGTGGCAACAGGAATATGTTGTGGCAACAGGAATATGTTGTGGCAACACGAATATGTTGTGGCAACAGGAATATGTTGTGGCAACAGGAATATGTTGTGGCAACAGGAATATGTTATGGCAACAGGAATATGTTGTGACAACAGGAATATGTTGTGACAACAGGAATATGTTGTGGCAACAGGAATATGTTATGACAACAGGAAAAGTCGAGAAAAGAAAATATGGACGGGATCACAGCAAGCACACATACAAGTTTATAGTATACAAGTTTTTTGAGACATTCAAATTATTTCAAGAGTTGTACATAGGTGGGACAACTGAGAACCGCTGGTCTAAATATTGAAAGCAAATGAAGCACATGGAGAAAAAGTATCAGATTTGACGCAAAAAAATTCGAAAAAGAAAAAGAGAAAATAAAAGACGCAAGGTTAGACTGAGCGGCATAAAATTGTTTTGTTGCTTCAAATTTCTGACCTGCCATTTAAATTTCTGACCAGCCTTTCACATTTCTGACCTGCCTTTCAAATTTCTGACCTGCCATTCAAATTTCTGACCTGCCATTCAAATTTCTGACCTGCCATTCAAATGTTCTACAGAATTAGCCTGTAAAATTAATTTAGAATTAATCTAACTGGCATAATAAAGATCGCCGACTGTTATCATGGCATGCATTAAAGACAGAGAGATGTGGAGTGAGATATCGCCTAGACCAACCTGTATGGCACCGGATGACGATTGTGATAAATAGTTGGATCATGAGACTAGATAACAGCGATCGTCTCTACTTTGATAAATCTTTGAGATCAAATGGATGATGTAGCTTTGTCTTCAGTGTCGATTGTGTATTGCACTGGAAGAGGTGGATGATATGTACATTTTAATAAGGGCACTGCGAGTTAGTAACCGATTGTCACGCCTTTAGTTACAAAATAACAGAAATCAGGTAAACAAAAATGGATGACAAATATCATTCTTACCTGGAAAAATAGGCGCATGTCTTTATTCTGTTTCGCAGTGAGCTCCAGGATTTATAGCTGTACTTGTTGTTAGATGAAGGCCCAGGTATCACTGCAAACGAATTAAAAGCCATAGTTGCTCAACCTTTCGTGCAAGTGGAATCATCTGAATTACTATCTCATGGCATTGAAGGGTCCAAATAAATAAAGGCAGTTGAAGTCCCCATCATAGCAGCCACGCCAAAAGACATAAGGCGTAACCACACTGCAAGTGAACGTAGCCAAGCTTTCCTTCGTTATACCATATCCAAACACGATCCGCATGAAATACACAACTTACGGTGTGCACGGAGCACTAAACTCAGTAACTCCGGCAGCATGCCGGACTCGGAATAAGAACACTTTTCAAGCAGAACCTATCATCCATCCGCCACATTGACCGGAAGACTCCCTCAAGATTTCATCGGAAGTAAGAGCACAACCATTCTATTAAAGAGGCAAATTCTCCATTTATCATTTATCATTTAACATTTAACATTTAACATTTAACATTTAACATTTAACATTTATCATTTAACATTTATAATTTATTGTTAACTTTCTGTCTTTCTTTCTCTCTCTCTTTCTTTCTTTCTTTTATTCTTTCCCAACTTTCTTCATTCCACTCCCTTGTGTCTTCCACTTTCCATCAATAACATAATATCAACGTTGCAATGTACAACAACTGGTGTGTGCAAATCGAGTTGTATATAGATATAGCTAGAGAGAGAGAGAGAGAAAGAGAGAGAGAGAGATGTCTGTATATTTGGCTTGCACGTTTGCTAGTGACTGCTCAGTTCATGCATGCTTCCGTCGCCAAACGCTCACATTTCCAAGGATTGTTTATCTTGCCACAAAGAGAGCATGTGTAGACGGCAGACTGTTTATTTGAATACCTCCGGCGGTCAGTAACAAGGTCCTCCCAGATATTTTATTCTCGTAAGATTTCTCTCTCTCTCTTTCTCTCTTTATTTCACTATTTATGTGTCTTTAACTCTCTTCGTAGCTTTTTTTCTCTCATTATCAGTTCCTATTTTGTTTTTCACCTCTCTAGCTTTTCCTTTCTCCAGCCTTTCTTTCTTTCTTTCTTTCTTTCTTTCTTTCTTCATTTCTGTTTTAATTTCTTTCTTTCCTTATTTATTTCAACCTTTCTATACTTTTCTTAGTATCTCTTCTTACCTGTTCATCTATCTGTTTTTGCCCGGTTCTCTCATCTATCTCTGCTTCTTGATCTTATTACACATGAATGTTCCTCTAAAGTTTCATATCTTTTGAATTTATTCTCTTCTTCTGTTTTCTTTCTCTCCTCCATTTGTTTCTTTCTTTATTTTTCTGGCTATTGTATCTCTCTCTCTCTTTCACCTTGTCTCTCTTCATTCATCTTTGTTTCTTTCTATCTTCCCCTCTCCTTCCTTAAATTTATCCTTTTATCTTTCTATCTAGTCTTATATTTTCTCGTTATCTCTCTCACCTTATCTTCTACATGTATATTCCTGTTTACACTTAACAGCTCATCAATGACTCAGTCTTCTTATAGCACCAGCTGCATATGTATGTCAGCGTCGACAAAGATATAAATTCTGCGTTAACTGTAATCAAGGAAACAGAAACGAGTTCTTTTTGTTTTCTAACGTTTCAAAAGATTCTTTTGTGCCCAAGAATTAAACATGCAGAAGTTGTTACAAAGTTGATTACCAGTCTATAATAAGACACAGAGCAGTGACCCCAACATTACATTTCTCTCGACGCTGGAAGGTCAAGAAAAAGTGGAATATAATAGAAGCAGACAAGACGCCAGGCAGTGGCGTAGCACGGGTCGTTAGCCACTAGGGCAATCCAAGTGTTGCGACCTCTAACCTGCTTTCCATTTATTAACACTTGCTTTCTCTTCTTTTCTTTTTTTGTTGTTGATGGAATTTTGCGCCCCTAAGAACGGTGTTTTGGGGTCATCAGAAACTTCTCTAAGCTCTTTACGACACGCAATGTGGGCTAGTACAAATGTTAGCTAGTACAGATGTTAGCTAGTTCAGATGTTAGCTAGTACAAATGTTAGCTAGTACATATGTTAGCTAGTTCAGATGTTAGCTAGTACAATTGTTAGCTAGTTCAGATGTTAGCTAGTACAAATGTTAGCTAGTTCAGATGTTAGCTAGTACAAATGTTAGCTAGTTCAAATGTTAGCTAGTACAAATGTTAGCTAGTTCAGATGTTAGCTAGTTCAGATGTTAGCTAGTTCAAATGTTAGCTAGTACAAATGTTAGCTAGTTTAGATGTTAGCTAGTACAAATGTTAGCTAGTTCAGATGTTAGCTAGTACAAATTTTAGCTAGTTCAGATGTTAACTAGTTCAGATGTTAGCAAGTACATATGTTAGCTAGTTTAGATGTGGGCTAGTACGGATGTTAGTTAGTACAAATGTTAACTAGTTCAGATGTGGGCTAGTACAGATGTTAGCTAGTACAGATATTAGTTAGTACAAATGTTAGCTAGTTCAGATGTGGGTTAGTACAGATGTTACCTAGTACATATGTTAGCTAGTACAAATGTTAGCTAGTACAGATGTTAGCTAGTACAGATGTTAGCTAGTACAGATGTTAGCTAGTACATATGTTATCTAGTACAGAGGTTAGCTAGTACAATTGTTAGCTAGTTCAAATGTGGGCTAGTACAAATGTTAGCTAGTACAGATGTTATCTAGTACAGATGTTAGTTAGTACAAATGTTAGCTAGTACAGATGTTAGTTAGTACAAATGTTTGCTAGTTCAGATGTGGGCTAGTACAGATGTTGGCTAGAACAGAAGTGGGCTAGTACAATTGTTAGCTAGTTTAGATGTAAGCTATAGCTTGTTTCATAACTAGTGCCCAAATTTAAAATCGATAGCTTTTTAACCGCTTGTTGTAAGTTGTTCAAAATTTTCATGTATAGTTATAATGATTAGAACCCAACAGGGAATTAATTTCATTAAAAAAAACATTTGGTTATTATTATTGCTTATTTGATTTATATACATTTATAACGACCCATTGATGTAGTCAAAACTTAATGTTTACAGTATTTTAAGTTAAAAATAGCGAGTAAAAATCCATACACGGTAAAATTGACGTGTTTGCACGCTTTCGCCGTGGTTTTTTTTTTGACACAATTAGACACTTGAGAAATTGTGTGTTCCATTTCCGTTCATTCAGAGGTGTAGACGTGAAATTCGCAAAATGTTGGGTATGAATGAAACTGTTACAATAAGAAAATTAAAAGTTTCGCTGAAAAAGAACAACAGTATTGAAATATCAAAGTCTACATTATGGAGGAATGTGAGAGCTACAGGCTTTACATTCAGAAAGTATTCCAATGGACGAAACATCATCTGTGAGAAGCCACATATAGTAGTCATGAGAAGCAAGTACTTACGTGAAGTAAAAGAGGTGCGCAAGCAAGGTTATGATATTGTGTACTTGGATGAAACATGGATCAATGCTCACCACACTAACCAAAGGGAATGGCAGTCATCAGATGGAAAGATTAAGAGATTAATACCTAGCAGCGCTTGATAATTGCGCATGCAGGTAGTCGACAACATGGACTAATACAGAATGCAGAGCTCATTTTTCTTTCAAAATCCATAGACAATCGGGATTATCACTCTGAGATGAATGGTCACATATTTAGACATTGGATTGAAAATTCTGTTCTCCCATCACTAGATCGACCATCTTGCCTAATAATGGACAATGCAGCGTACCACAACATTGTTGCACTTGAAGATAAAGTCCCGACATCATCCAGTACAAAAGATGCTATTAAGATATGGCTCACAAAGGAGCACATACAATTTAATAACATGTACTTAAAACCTGAATTACTATCTATAGTAAAGCAAAAACAAAGGACAAAGATTTTTCAAATAGATAAGATTATCCAAGAGCACGGTCATATAAGTTTGAGGCTGCCACCTTACCATGCTCATTTAAATCCAATAGAACTAATCTGGGCAAAATTAAAAGGACAAGTGGCAGATGAAAATACAACATTCAAAATATGCGATGTAAAGACTCTTGCTAATCTCGCTTTATTAAATATAGACAAAATTTATTGGGCTGAATGTGAAGACCACGTCTTAAAACAGGAAGAGGAATATTGGAAAAATGATGGTTTGTGGAATGTTCAACCCCAAACAGTTATTAATCTTTTAGACTCGTCTGATTCAGAATGAAAGTATATAGCCCCCACAATGTTGGCCCCTATATTACCTTAAATTAGTTCAACAAACGGTCCTTTTCAGGACCACACAACTATGAAAATTGGACATACAGGTATATCTTGATATTATCGTCCGTCCTCGAACTGAGAAGACAATAATTCTCCTGGTATTTCCCCATTACGGCCACGCCTTTACCTAGTGAAAATTAATCATAGACCAGCAACTACGGTAATCTCTATTCTTTAGGGCTTCACAATTTACAATTTTGACAAACATCAAAGAAATTCGCCGCTTTAAGAAAACTGCAGCTGCAAGATATTTGTTAAATATACATTTAAAGGGTCTTTTGCATTCTAATAACATTTGGAAAATTTCAAGTTTTTAACAAACGGTTACTGAACAAAAGCGTTTTGAAGTTGGGCAAGTGATTTGAAGCGAGCTATAGTACAGATGTTTGCTAGAACAGATGTTAGCTAGAACAGATGTTAGCTAGTACATATGTTAGCTAGTTTATATGTGAGCTAGGACAGATGTTAGCTAGAACAGATGTTTGCTAGAACAGATGTTAGCTAGAACAGATGTTAGCTAGTACATATGTTAGCTAGTTTATGTGTGAGCTAGGACAGATGTTAGCTAGAACAGATGTTAGCTAGAACAGATGTTAGCTAGAACAGATGTTAGCTAGTACATATGTTAGCTAGTACAATTGTTAGCTAGTTTAGATTTGAGCTAGGACAGATGTTAGCTAGAACAGATGTTATATAAAGGGAGCAGTGTGAATTGTACTCGTGTTTGGAAAAAAAATACCCCCACGGTCGACCCAGCCGTTGGCCGAAATGGGTACCAGGGTATTACCCTGGGAAGGTGAGGAATGTTGCTTCGCTTCTGAGTTTCGATGCTTGAGGCGACACTATACAGAAATCTCCGAACATTTCTGGATCGGCGGCCGAGCACATATGGGTGGAAACTCGCGTGCTAAGACGCCGGTTCAAGTCTCGTACTTTACTTTACCTTAACAAAAGCATATGCACCACGATGACGATTCATGCATGCCACTCAAGAATGATGATGTTGCTGCTGAACGGTCTAGTTTTATTTTTTTCGAGGTCTTCAAAGTTAAAAGAACTTCTCTGTCGATAAGAAAACCAGGTGGCAACGATTTCTCTGTGTCTCTGAGCATGACAAAATTCAGAAAGTTATGGTTTTCTTCATCATCATCATCATCGAGTGCCTTCTCCGCAACGAAGGTTGGCTACCATGGATCGCCATTCTACTCTGTTTCTTGCTTTGATGGTGCAGGCTGTCATAGATTGACTTGTCCATCTTTTGATGTTACTCGTCCATGTTAGTCTTGGTCTGCCTCTCCCTCTTTTACCTTGTATTTTCCCTTCCAATATTACTTTTAGTAGGCTGTTGTGTCTTTTAACATGCCCCAAAAATTGCATTTGTGTTGTCTTAGTTGTATTTAGTAGTTCTCTTTTTATTTTCAGTTGTTTTAAAACTTCATCGTTTGTTATCTTTTGTTTCCATCCAATTATACCTATACTTCTATAAATCCACATGGTTTTCTTACGTGTTTGAAATTGCTCAGATTTATACTGGTTGCCTTCTTCATTGATTAAGCAACCATTCATCATTACTGTATCACGCTTAAACAACAAATCTGCCGATATGCAAACTTGGTGTCACTTTTTCTCCTAGTTCGCTTCAAGGTTTTGATTTCAATTCTTTGATGTTTGTCAAAATTGTAAATTGTGAACCCCTAAATAATATAAATTACCGTAGTTGCTATCTATCTATCTATTGTCCCTTCGAGCTGAGGACGGCACATAGGGCAGAACCACAATCTCAAAAACAGAAACCTTGCATGATAAAGTGCACATATTGCAGAGATCACTGC
The DNA here is from genome assembly GCA_032433765.1 of Megaustenia siamemsis. Classification (NCBI taxonomy): domain Eukaryota; kingdom Metazoa; phylum Mollusca; class Gastropoda; order Stylommatophora; family Ariophantidae; genus Megaustenia; species Megaustenia siamemsis. The sequence goes on from JAVIAB010000051.1 coordinate 94,853,666, forward strand.
CCTAAAATATATGGCGTAGTTGCTGGTCTATGATGAATTTTCACTAGGTAAAGGCGTGGCCGTAATGGCGAAATAACCTAATAAGACAAAACACCAGGAGAATTATTGTCTTCTCAGTTCGAGGACGGACGATAATATCAAGGTATACCTGTATGTCCAATTTTCATAGTTGTGTGGTCCTGATAAGGACCGTTTGTTGAACTAATTTAAGGTAATATAGGGGCCAACATTGTGGGGGCTATATACTTTCATTCTGAATCAGACGAGTCTAAAAGATTAATAACTGTTTGGGGGTTGAACATTCCACAAACCATCATTTTTCCAATATTCCTCTTCCTGTTTTAAGACGTGGTCTTCACATTTAGCCCAATAATCTTTGTCTATATTTAATAAAGCGAGATTAGCAAGAGTCTTTACATCGCATATTTTGAATGTTGTATTTTCATCTGCCACTTGTCCTTTTAATTCTGCCCAGATTAGTTCTATTGGATTTAAATGAGCATGGTAAGGTGGCAGCCTCAAACTTATATGACCGTGCTCTTGATAATCTTATCTATTTGAAAAATCTTTGTCCTTTGTTTTTGCTTTACTAGAGATAGTAATTCAGATTTTAAGTACATGATATTAAATTGTATGTGCTCCTTTGTGAGCCATATCTTAATAGCATCTTTTGTACTGGATGACGTCGGGACTTTATCTTCAAGTGCAACAATGTTGTGGTACGCTGCATTGTCCATTATTAGGCAAGATGGTCGATCTAGTGATGGGAGAACATAATTTTCAATCCAATGTCTAAATGTGTGACCATTCATATCAGAGTGATAATCCAGATTGTCTATGGATGTTGAAAGAAAAATGAGCTCTGCATTCTGTATTAGTCCATGTTGTCGACTACCTGCATGAGCAATTATCAAGCGCTGTCCTTTGCTGCTAGGTATTAATCTCTTAATCTTTCCATCTGATGACTGCCATTCCCTTTGGTTAGTGTGGTGAGCATTGATCCATGTTTCATCCAAGTACACAATATCATAACCTTGCTTGCGCACCTCTTTTACTTCACGTAAGTACTTGCTTCTCATGACTACTATATGTGACGTCTCACAGATGATGTTTCGTCCATTGGAATACTTTCTGAAAGTAAAGCCTGCAGCTCTCACATTCCTCCATAATGTAGACTTTGATATTTCAATACTGTTGTTCTTTTTCAGCGATACTTTTAATTTTCTTATTGTAACAGTTTCATTCATACCCAACATTTTGCAAATTTCACTTCTAATAAGTTCACTGTCGAAATTATCCAACATTTTTGCTCTTCCTTGTGATTTTGTATATTTTGAACATTGACGGTCACGTGCTTGAATCCAGCGATTAAATGACCGTTTAGATAAATCCAAAATGTGTCTTTTCCTATTCTCAGGGTTTTCTAAAGAATGAAATAATCTTCCTCGTTTAGCCTCTTTACAAAAATAGTCATACATTTTTATTGCGATGTTTTGTAAACTGCAGAATTTCATTTTAAGACTCATGATAAATGTTATCGTTCCACGTCTCCACCTATGAATGAACGGAAATGGAACACACAATTTCTCGTGTTTTTTACAAGTGTCTAATTGTGTCAAAAAACCACGGTAAAAGCGTGCAAAAACGTCAATTTTACCGTGTATGGATTTTTACTCGCTATTTTTAACTTAAAATACTGTAAACATTAAGTTTTGACTACATCAATGGGTCGTTATAAATTTATATAAATCAAATAAGCAACAATAATAACCAAATGTTTTTTTTTTAATGAAATTAATTCCCTGTTGGGTTTTAATCATTATAACTTTACATGCAAATTTTGAACAACTTACAACAAGCGGTTAAAAAGCTATCGATTTTAAAAGTTGGGCACGAGTTATGAAACAAGCTATAGAACATAGATGAGTATTACTCAACAGGCCCTTTTTGGAATCCCCAGGGGAAAAGACAAAGAGGAAAACCAAGGAATTCTTGCAGAAGACAGATAGAAGCGGAGATGAAGATGATGGGGAAGACATGAAATGATCTTAAAAGAATTGCAAGAAACAGAACGACGTGGAAAGTGTTTGTTAAAGACCGATGCTCCACAGCAAGAGGTAGGGTTCGATCCCAACCGACGGCTCCGGTTCACCCAGCCATAAATGCGTACCGATTTTTTTTCTGGGAAAGTAAAGCGGCACGGGCGTAATACTGACCACATTACCCCAAAAATCATGTGCCGAAGGTCTGTAAAATTTATGGTCACTAACACGATTTTACCTATACTCCACTTGGTGTGACGGGGGTACTTTAGTACTTTACTATGCTCCACAGGGAGCTGAAAGGTAGAAGAAGAAGAAGATAAATATTTCTGTGTAATTTTTTGAAGAACAACGACAATGCTCATATTACTCGAGTGTATCTAAATCCCACAAGAACACAAGTAATGTGGACAGTGAGAGTATATAATGGAACTGTAACTAAACCGATGTGCTCTTTTACACTTATTAATACATATACTGTTCTTTGCATGTCAACTACAAATACAATAATCGTAAACAATACGTTTTCTGCTAAAATAAACAATGTGCTCATTATTTTGTCAAGAAGCTTTCACATAATCATTTACACATATTAAATATAATGTATGTTCTGTGACATGTATGTTTTCTAAAGTAACATACGTGAGAATGTCCGTGTGACTTCTGGTACAGAAAGATAAGGGCCGTTGCCATCTGCTACGTGTATCGTCAGATGCGAATATGGAGATTGGGGTAAGGGTCTTAGTCAATCCTACAGATTTCCTGCAGTCGAGCTGAAGTCACCTTCAGTGCTTTCCTTAGTGTCTGGAGGGCGTGCTTCATATGGTGGGAATGTGCTCATAAGTGGGAATGTGCTTCATTCTTGGAAGAATGTGTTGTGGAGGGCGTGCTTCATATGGTCGGAATGTGTTTCATAATAGGAATGTGCTTCATTCTTGGAAGAATGTGTTGTGGAGGGCGTGCTTCATACTAGGGAATGTGCTGTAGTTGGCATGCTTCATTGGGGGGAATGTGTTGTGGGAAGCGTGCTTCTGACGTTGGCAATTTAATGAATGCGGGTCTCTCATGGCAATGCGATGTGCCAAGGAGTGCGGATTCGATTCTAGTTTGGGATGTATATTGTTCTCTTGTTTGTGGATTTTCTTGAGTGAATTATGCATACCATTGTCTCAAATGTGTTTGTTCATCCTTAGCGTCTTGTTGTGGCTATGTATCGTTCATAGTTTGGGACTGAGTATTCACTGGTGGGGTATGGCGGGCAATATTTTAGGGGACGATCACTACCCACTTTCTCCTATTCCAGGAACTTATTTTTCTTTTCATTGTGCAGACTTCATATCTTTGCTCACAAGTGGGGTTCAAGCAATTATAGTCGACCCATGGGCACACATATGAACACAGCTCACTGTAATGCTTTCAATCACGTTTTGTCGAAACAGTTGAATGTTGTCATGCTTACTAATTGACCACTATGTCTTGCATTTGGTCATGAAAAGCTGAATCTTTGTGAAACAACTGAATTTATTCGAACATGTATGATCGGTCATGAGTTTTTGGCTGATACGATATTTCTCATCTTACAAAAAGATAATTAACTATTGAGTATTCGTGTCTTTTTTTTTTATTAAAAAGAGTGTGAAATGGAGCGTCAGTAGAGCAGCGTTAAAGCTCTGACTTAGTGAATGAAGGTTCATGCGCATCTTGGAGATCTCCAGTCGATAAAGGTGTCTGAGTCCCTGAGTTTGGGAAAAGTAGTTACAGAGCAAGGAGGACACTGACCATATCACATATCACCTATCACATATCACCTATCACCTATCACATCACCTATCAATGATGTGAAATAGTACGATGAGATGCTCTATTCTGTGCTTTAAAAATAAATAATTAAACGTTTAAAGGAGCTCTATAATCTCATTCAAATGACAAGATTTGATAGATTTTTAGAAGGATAAAACTGTAGATAAGAGAAAGAGTATCTGGATCTATGCCCTATGGGCCGGCTACGGCTCGAAAGGTCAATAGATAGATAGATGTATAATATCATTCCATAAAACGAGAAAATCGTGATAGACCAAGTCTGAAGTTCTCGGTTGATACATTTGGATTATCGTTATATCATTCCTAACAAGAAAATGTAATCTTGCGGCAGTTCTAGTTTTCAACTGCCGTTAAAATGTGACAATTTGAATGTTGTGAATGAAGACCTAAACGTTTAGCACGACGCTTTCAAGCTCTTTTCAATTGTGATTATTTCACTCTCCAATGACACATCCTTTTGAAGGTCAACTGATGGAGGAGGTTCGGGTAGAAGTGGAGACTGTTATTGAAAAACTTGGAAGAACGACACCGTAGTCACTGCTGTCGTTACACAGTGTACACATGTTGACTATTTTTCAACCTCAATTAAAAAAAAAAAACTGGTTGATATCAAGGCATGAAATTTATTTCATGAACTTTATTTCCCAGAAAAATCGCTGGTACCTTTTTTTACAGGTTGGGTGAACCTCAAATCAGTGTCTGCCCGAAATAAATGCCTTACTTCTAGGAAGTGAACACAATCGCTTGTGATCAGAAGGGCACAAGAACACTAACAACTCAGCCACATATATGTATATACTACTCTCTATGTATATACTACTCTCTATGTATACACTACTCTCTATGTATATACTACTCTCTATGTATTTACTTACTCTCTATGTATATACTACTCTCTATGTATACACTACTCTCTATGTATATACTACTCTCTATGTATTTACTTACTCTCTATGTATATACTACTCTCTATGTATATACTACTCTCTATGTATACACTACTCTCTATATATACTACTCTCTATGTATATACTTACTCTCTATGTATACACTACTCTCTATGTATATACTACTCTCTATGTATTTACTTACTCTCTATGTATATACTACTCTCTATGTATATACTACTCTCTATGTATTTACTTACTCTCTATGTATATGCTACTCTCTATGTATATACTACTCTCTATGTATATGGCGCTAAAAAAAGACATATCTTAGAACTCTAGCGTTTCACCGTAGTCTAGTCTCTTCTCTAATCAAAAGAGCTGATCTCGCCTCGGAGTATGTGAGTGTTTCTATACCGGTGAGGTTAGATGTGATCATTACATCATCATCATCAAGTACCGGGCCTACTGGCGTAGGTGATCATGTCTCTCCACAACCTTCGATCTCGGCAGCTATTTATCATTTCTGTTGTTGACCTTCTGCCAAGCCATTCTCTTAAGCTGTCAGTTATTTTTTCTCTTTGCTTCCCTCTATCTCTTCGTCCTTCAATTTTTTCCAGTTGTTACAATATACTCCAGTTGTTCTCTTCTCATTACATGGGCAAAAAATTATGATTGTTTCTTCCTAATATTGGAAATTAGCTCTCTTTTTACTTTGGCCTCTCTCAGAACATCTTCATTACTCTTCTTAGCTGTCCATGGTGCTCTCAACATTCTTATGTAAAACCACATTTCTACAGACTCCAGTGATTTTCTTGTCTGTTGTCCTATTGTCCATGATTCGCATCCAGGTGTTAAGACTGGCTCTACATAACATTTAAGAACTCTTTTTCTGGTTTCTATTGTCAAAAATGGATTGCATAGTATCTTCCTCATTTTTTGGAAAGCTGCTTTTGCCTGAGCCATTCGGCATCTCACCTCTTTTGTACATCTTCCGTCTGAGGTTAACAAAGTTCCCAAATATTTAAATTCATTTACCTGTTTTAATATTGTTCCACTTGTCTTTATTTTGCACTGAGGTGATGTCTTTTTCTTTGTTGTTACCATTACCTCTGTCTTTTTGCTATGAAGGCTAAGTCCTTTATTTTTGCTTTCTTTCACTATAATGTCCAACATTTCTTGTAACTCATTTTCACTCTTAGCGATTAAGACTGTATCATCAGCATACCTTAGATTATTTATATTATGACCTCCAATTGTTATTCCAGGCATGTCCCTTATAGATCTTAAAATAATCTCACTATAAATATTAAACAAATCTGGTGAGAAGCACACAACCCTGTCTAATACCCTGTTTTATTTGTTGAAACATTCCCAATTGGTTTCCAGTTTTTATGGCCGCTGTTTGTTGCCAGTACATGTTCTTTATTATTCTTAGATCTTTGCTGACTACGTTTATGCTTTCTAAAATTTTGATTATTTCTTGGTGCTTTACTTTGTCAAATGCCTTGGTGTAATCTATGAAACATAGGTATAGATCTGTTTTCAACTCTATGGCTGTTTCTACTAAAGATCTTATGATATAAATATCATTGCTTGTTCCTTTATCTCTAACAAAACTACACTGTTCATCGCTAATTTCTGGACTTATTTTGTTTCGCACTCTTCGTATGATGATTCTTAGTAATATCTTAGACATATGACTCATAAGGCTTATTGTGCGAGATCATTACATAATGTGGACTAATATCAACTCGACCATGATATCAATTATGTTTTGGAAACGCATCTCGAGAAAGGAACCCAGAAAACACGTTTCATGTTTTGAATTACCAATGGTTGTTTTGCGTGTTGACTTGAGCAAGTGAATACATGTTCTCGCCATCACAACTAAGCGTTCGATCTTATCCAGCTCTCCAAGTACAGAATCGATTTATAAACACTTCAGACCGCTTCAAGCAGAATTCAAACCCGCAACTTTTCAACGTGAATATAACAACCTAACCTCATCGCTGCAGCAACTGCCCTTCTTTTCACCGCCTCCCTTCTTCCATTTATATAAATATTATGTGTTCCACTTCGCTAAGTGGCGCTATCTTTACAGACCTTCTGTCGGAATTCTATTTCTTTACTACATTTTGTCGTCCAGTTCTCTTTAGCACTGTTGTGCTTATCCATGATTTACTTCGATCAAACTCTTGTTTAATGATTGTCTGTGCATGTCAATCAAGTCTCATTCTGAGCTCTTGTAACGTAAGTAAGCTTGTACAGATAATCAGGTATATGTCTGTGAATGAGAGCATGCATGACAGCACCTGGGCTGTAAAGGGCAGTAAGTGCGTGAAAACAAATACAGTATGTTTGATAAATCAACGTCATTACAGGCTTGGTGTAATCAAATAACGTAGATTTCTGCCACTGTCTGTGCGTAATAATTGCTTTATATAAAGAATTGATGTTACATAATTACATTTGTATATGTGTATTCGTGTGTTCACGCCCCCATACAAGGACATATAACTTGAGCCTAATCTCCTTCGTTTACCCATTGAGTGGAGAGTTTATTATTAGACAGTTTAAAAAACGGAGCGCAGTGACTCGAATCGGTGACTCCTCGCATAATTATAATATATGTGTAGGTGCATGTATGTGTACATACGTGTTACATATAAAGCGTTTAAAGTGAAGATGTTTGCACAGACAACTATTTTCTGATCTTATGACAATGATGGTGTTGTACATATTATATATCTTCCTTTGTTAGTTTATATTTTATTTGCTCAAGTCTTTAAGTCTGCTGGCATGTTTAATGTATGGTCTAGTTTGCCTTGTACCACCTTATTAATTTGTGTTGTTTATTTGTCTAATATTTGATTATGTAAAAAAGGGAGAGAACACAAAGAAAGAGAGAAATAGCGAGTGCGAGATATATATTAATGTATAAGTTAAAAAGTAGAAACAGCTTATTTGAGACCTGGAGTTATACTAATATGTAATAAGGCATTTCAGAGCAATGTGCTTGTGTTTTAGCATTGAATCTGTATTTAGTTGTTAGATTTCATTTACGGATTGTTTTGATACTTCGGTTACGATTTACTCACATGTAACATTTATTGTTTATTTCCATTTTAAGTCTGCAGTTTTTGTGCCAATAAATCGAGTGTTTATTGTAATATTTGATGTAACCTTTAGTAAGTTGTGTAATGTATAATTCTTTCTACTATGTAATCTACAGTTTCTTTTATATTTAATCTACAATTTTATTTTCTACCTACGATTCTTTTGATATTTAATCATAAGTGGGTTTTGATATTTAATCATAAGTGTGTTTTGATATTTAATCATAAGTGTGTTTTGATATTTAATCATAAGTGTGTTTTGATATTTAATCATAAGTGTGTTTTGATATTTAATCATAAGTGTGTTTTGATACTTAATCATACGTGTGTTTTGATATTTAATCATAAGTGTGTTTTGATATTTAATCATAAGTGTGTTTTGATATTTAATCATAAGTGTGTTTTGATATTTAATCATAAGTGTGTTTTGATATTTAATCCGTCATATAATTTATATATTCAATTTCTTATTTATATTTACATTAAACATAAGGTCTAATTAAGTATTTAATCAATGTTCTGTTTTCATATTTATTCTCAAGTCTATATTGATATTTAATTTGCGGTGTATTTTCATGTTTACTCTCAGGTTTTATTTCGATATTGAATCTAAGGTTTATTCCAGTCATCCAGAACTATTTTACGTGTACACGTCACTAAAGTGTGGCTGCATTACAGGACTAAGAAAGTAATAATAGCGAGGTAGAATAATGCCTCCTGTGTGTTACCAGTGCCTCATTATGAGGAAAGTAAAGAGTAGTGACACTGTGACCTTCCAGGCATGTCGTAAATGGCGACCAAGGAGGTTGATCGATAGCTTGACAAGCTGTCATTGTAAAAAGTATTGTTATGGAAACAGAAAGTATTTGGAAGCAGTGATCTCTGTAATATGTGTCATTTTGGCATGCAAGGTTTATGTTTTTGACATTATGGTTTTGCCCTATGTGCCGTCTTCGGCTCGAAAGGACGATAGATAGATAGATAGAGAGATAGATAGATAGATAGATAGATAGATAGATAGATAGATAGATAGATAGATAGATAGATAGATAGATAGATAGATAGATAGAGAGATAGATAGATAGATAGATAGATAGATAGATAGATAGATAGATAGATAGATAGATAGATAGATAGATAGATAGATAGATAGATAGATAGATATAGATAGATAGATAGATAGATAGATAGATAGATAGATAGATAGATAGATAGATAGATAGATATAGATAGATAGATAGATAGATAGATAGATAGATAGATAGATAGATAGATAGATAGATAGATAGATAGATAGATAGATAGATAGGTAGGTAGGTAGGTAGGTAGTAGGTAGGTAGGTAGGTAGGTAGGTAGGTAGGTAGAGGTAGGTAGGTAGGTAGGTAGATATGTAGATAGGTAGGTAGGTAGGTAGATAGGTAGGTAGGTAGGTAGATAGGTAGATAGATTGATAGATAGATAGATAGATAGATAGATAGATAGATAGATAGATAGATAGATAGATAGATAGATAGATAGATAGATAGATAGATAGATAGATGATAGATAGATAGATAGATAGATAGATAGATAGATAGATAGATAGATAGATAGATAGATAGATAGATAGATAGATAGATAGATAGATAGATAGATAGATAGATAGATAGATAGATAGATAGATAGATAGATAGATAGATATAGATAGATAGATAGATAGATAGATAGATAGATAGATAGATAGATAGATAGATAGATAGATAGATAGATAGATAGATAGATAGATAGATAGATAGATAGATAGATAGATAGATAGATAGATAGATAGATAGATAGATAGATAGATAGATAGATAGATAGATAGATAGAATAATGCCTTTCTAACTTTTAACTGCTGTGGCCTACTACAGATATGCACAGCTCAACGGCGTATGAACTGGATATGTACAGTCTTAATATTTGTCCGGTACAGATAGATATTTTACGAATAAAGAAAGTTGAGAAGATAGAAACGAATCTTCGAACTTCAGATAAAATATAAAGAAATGTTTAAAAAGAGCAAAAAGGATATGTAATAATTATTAAAAGATGTACATTACAGTTGCAGTAACATAGATAGTATATGCAGTGTCAGATGGTATATCTTGTCGACATTGACATAAATAACAATCAAAAGTATGTCTTAGAAAGAGAAGCTAGCAAGAAAGAAGCTACTTTTATGGAAATAAATAGAAATTTGAAAAAGAGGTACACTAAGGGATCATCAACATGTGCCGTACCGGTTGGCGTAGGCAATCATTTCTTTCCACAGTGCATCGTATTAATTCTGTTGCTGACCGTTTATGGAGCCACAACACTTAGCCATCTAGTATCTTCTCACTTTATCGTCTGCGATTCCCCCGTCCCTCTATTTTGTCAGTTGTAACCAAATATCACTCCAACTCTCCATTTCTCATAATGTGGTCAAAAAATACCGAGTTATTATTTTTTTTTTTTCAGTTTCATGTTGGTGTTGGTCTCTTTGACAATGTCCTCGTTGGTCTTTTTAGCTGTTCATGTAACTTTCAAGAAATCATATCTCTGTACCCTCTAATCGTTTTTTTTTCATTTGCTTGTCTACTGTCCATGATTCGCTTCCATATGGCAGAATTGGCTCTATATAACACTGAAGAACCCTCTTCTCATTTATATTGACCTAGATTATTGCACAAGGTGTTTTTCAATTTCTGAAATGCTACTTTGGCCTGTGCTATTCTGTTTTTTTTTATTTCAGTGGGGTATCTTCTGTCTATGTTATTATTGTGCCTAAGTATTTGAGGAGATGCACTTGTTTCCAATTTGTCCCGTTAATGTTCATGTTAAGTACATTTATAGATACCAATCATGGACATGATAAATGTGAACATCCAAAGATGTATGAAGCCACTGAAGCTCTTTTTTTTATAGCCAGAAAAGATAAAATCTTGATGAGAAGCTGGTAAGAATCAGGCAGGACACGAGATGTGAGCGAGAGAAAAGAAGGAAGAAAAGATTCAGAGTGGCCTGAAAGTACATCAACTGAGTAGGGAACAGGCAAATAATTGCAAAGAAGTGACCTGAAAGTACATCAACTGAGTAGGGAACAGGCAACTAATTGCAAAGAAGTGACCTGAAGTACATCAACTGAGTAGGGAACTGGCAAATAATTGCAAAGAAGTGACCTGAGAGTACATCAACTGAGTAGGGAACTGGCAAATAATTGCAAAGAAGTGACCTGAAAGTACATCAACTGAGTAGGGAACTGGCCATAATTGCAAAGAAGTGACCTGAAAGTACATCAACTGCCTTATAGTGACCTTTAAGATAATCCAGAGACAATTATGCGATTGGTTGCATTGAAACCTTTTGGTGTATCTATTGTCACTACAGTCAGTGCTCTTCGTTTAAGTAACAAAATGTTCCGGTCTTCACTACAAATGTATACTCCATTGGCAACAAATAATTGACAGTTTTGAAAAAAAAAAAAAGGGCGACTAAATCAAATAAAAGGCGCCGGTACGTGGGTACGTTACGTCGCGCAAGAAAACAAATGCATATAAAACTTGTAATTATGATGGCATCATTAAATGTAGAGTTGGTTTGGGTAAACTGAGCTGATATGTTTATACAAATAAACAAGACAGTACAAACATGGCAGGAGTTGTATGCTAAGAGAGAAAAAAAATTGCTGGAATCCTTGTTTTAACACAACAGTAAGTAGAGGCGCATTGATAAGGTCGGGGAAATCTCGTGGCGCGTTCAGTGCAATCCCGAATATCTAGTCCACGAGCTTTTGACGGGAGAGAAGGCGCACCACACGAGGCGGTGACGGGTGTCTCTCCTACCTGGTAATGCTTCACTACACCAGATCAGTACATTCAAACAGGACCAGCTAAGACGATCACTAACCTAGAAGTACTTTAGCACCTGTTACAGGTAAGTAAGGGGCGCGTCTTTGAAACCATCATCTATTTGAAAAGATTTCTTTCTTAATTGCTACAGCCCTTTTTAGCAGCTTCAGTCTATATTATATGACGGGTTTCTTGAAACAGCCTTTATCTCTGTATGACTTTCAATACTTTATATTATATGTATCGTTCTTATTGCGAGTTCAATTGCACTGTAATTTACGCTTTTACCTGCTTATAGTCTCAATATATAACTTAAATACGTTTTATCATACACTTTATTTATATATATATATATATTATATATTAATGGTGGGTATATATAATTATCTAAATATATTTCACACATACACTTGACTTAGAAATGAATCATATGTTTATATATATATATATATAATGCATTGACTATATTGATATGCATTAATTTCTCTGTTATATTTATGTTTCTATTTGATGGCCTTCAACAGGTTTGACTTTTCGACTCCATGCTGCCGGTATCTGCAGGTCGCTTGACTCTCTGACGTGAACATCTCTGGACTACATCAGGTGGCGGTGAGTGCAATTGCACTCAGAATTCCATGAAGGGAGGCGAGACTCACAGGAGCCAAGACTTACCTTTACTTCAAGAGGCAACCGACGAGTGCTTGCATCCCAGCGTCCCAGATGAGACTAAAACACGAAACATTTATTGTGACCTGGTTACTATTTTTAATCACTGACTTCTATCTGACCTCGGATTTGGTGGGTGTGCGTAGTTAGAAGTGTCTATTCTTATATTGACCTCGACCATTACTTCATGTCAGACACTGACATATGCCCCAACACAAGTTACTCGGTGCATTGTGACTGGCCCGGTGTTATGGCATTGCCTACGTCCGTCTAACGTTATTTGTTGATTGTCCACCATTCTCTGCCGTGTAGTGTCGTGAATGGATACATGAACTTCAAAGTTTGTGGATTTCACTGATGGATATTTCTGTCTCCAGTAGCCGGTAGTGGACGAGCTCATATCAAATAAACAGTAAGTCATCTTCAGTACAGCATGTCTGTAATCTTCTACGGTAACTTCTTGTACACACATTTGATAACATTTGTTATTGCTAATTTCACAGTATACATTTTCCTTGTTTAATTAATTCGTAAATCAGCACTTTGGGTGGGCAGCACTTGCTCGTTTCGTAGTCTGGGACACTTCCTAATCAAATTCAATTCCTGTATGTTAACAAGAAAATAAGAGATTCTTTGTTTCTGTCGAAGTGAAATAACAATTGTAACATATACGTCACATTGTGTCTGCTTTTGGACATGTGTACTTTATTTTTAGACCCACACATTTACACAACCGTTCTTCGCCATCTCCCCACCTCCTACCCCCCCCCCCCAACCACCTCCCCACCCCCCATTCCAAGAGACATCAGAAAGCGGGGCAACTACGGTGAAGATATTTCTGTGGTTAACATGCATGTTTAAAGTACTCTATTGTACAGTGCAAATCAAGGACGCTTAGCCAGTTATGGAAGGAGGATTTCTGTCACAGTGAAGACGACGTAGAAGTTCAGACAATTGTTGTAATTGTTCTATGGTACAAGAGAAACGTGAATTTTCTTGTTTGTGAACATTGCTTGCTTGATTAAATGAGTTGCTGCTTTTGTAGGCAAAACATGATACTATATCACGAGAAACAGAGTGTCAGGAAACTCGCTTTGTCAACGAAGGAGAGCCTTATTTATTTTATTGATCTCTTTCTCTCTCTCTCTCTCTCTCTCTCGTTCTCTCTCTCTCTCTCTCTCTCTCCACACGATCATGGTTATAATGCTGAATAGACACCGTAGATAAAGTAATAACTCGGTCACTTCTAGAGCGTTTGCGTATGGGGATATATCATTATTGTCCATGTTTTTTTGACAACCGGCATATATTTGGGTAATATGGTCAATATTACGTCGGAGCGCATGTCTTTTCCTATTTATGGCTGGATGAGCCAAGATGCTGGTTGGTCGCGAAAGTTAAGAGAATCCTATTCACAATAGATACCGTTCAATAACTACCACAACTTCTCTTTTGGGTCACAGTTTTTCCTTCAGCTTAGTGATAACCTAATGCTTTCTCAAAGACAGGGTTAGCCAGATTATCAGATATCTTTGATTTTTGTATCAAAATGCCAAGGTTCTATTTAACGGCATTTTAACCGATTCTTCTTTATTTTTTATATACAAATATAGATACAGATAAGAGAGCTAGTTATAAATCATGGAGCAAACAAACTAAAGATAAGCCATAGATAAATAAGATATAACATGACAGAGATTAAAAAAAAAACAAGTGACGTGTAAATAAAAAACAAAAGTATTAAACGACACGCACCTAACTAATCAGAACAGACATACATCAAAGTTGAGAGACAGACAACATCAGCTATTAGAGACAGACGTAAACCAGAGATGAGACACAGACTTGCACTAGAAATGAACACAAACATGAGTGACAGACATAAACCAGAGATGAGACACAGAATATAAACCAGACATGAGATACAGAATATAAACCAGAGATGAGACACAGACTTACACTAGAAATGAACACAAACATGAGTGACAGACATAAACCAGAGATGAGACACAGAATATAAACCAGAGATGAGATACAGAATATAAACCAGAGATGAGACACAGAATATAAACCAGAGATGAGACACAGAATATAAACCTGAGATGAGATACAGACTTACACTAGAAAAAACACAAACATGAGTGACAGACATAAACCAGAGATGAGACACAGAATATAAACCAGAGATGAGACACAGAATATAAACCTTAGATGAGACACAAAATATAAACTAGAGATAAGACACAGACATAAACCAGAGATGAAACACAGACATAAACTAGAGATGAGACACAGACATAAACCACAGATGAGACACAGACTTACACTAGAAATGAACACAAACATGAGTGACAGACATAAACCAGAGATGAGACACAGAATATAAACCAGAGATGAGACACAGAATACAAACCAGAGATGAGACACATAATATAATACACAGATGAGACACATTATATAAACCAGAGATGAGACACAGACAAAAGAGGCAGCCATAAACCAGAGATGCGACACAGACATAAACCACAGATGAGACACAGAATATAAACCAGAGATGAGACGCAGACAAAGGCGGCAGACATAAACCAGAGATGAGACACAGACATAAACCACAAATGAAAAACAGACTCATACAAGAAATGAGTCACAGACAAAAATCACAGATGAGACACAGACATAAACCAGAGATGAGACACAGAAATAAACCACAGATTAGACACAGATATGCACGAGAAATGAAGTACAGACATACACCAAAGATGAGACATATATCCAAGAGAGGAAACAACGAGCGTCCGTCATTTATTACTTTAAGACAAAGTTTCTATCTTCCTCATATATACTGCAGCTGTCTGTATGTGAAGTTCTTGACACCTACCAGTTAACTAATCCCGCATTGCGACTGGACGTTGAAGTGTTTAACTGTCTCTCACTATATCCTCATGATATGGTTATCTATGTCTCAAACTACAACTGTATGTTATTATGTTTAACTATGCCCCACACTGCATCTGTATGTTGAATGCGTAACTGCGTCCTACATTGTTCCTGTATTTTGTATGTTTAACTATGTCCTACACTGTTCCTATATTTTGTATGTTTAACTATGTCCTACACTGTTCCTATATTTTGTATGTTTAACTATGTCCTACACTGTTCCTATATTTTGTATGTTTAACTATGTCCTACACTGTTCCTATATTTTGTATGTTTAACTATGTCCTACACTGTTCCTATATTTTGTATGTTTAACTATGTCCTACACTGTTCCTATATTTTGTATGTTTAACTATGTCCTACACTGTTCCTATATTTTGTATGTTTAACTATGTCCTACACTGTTCCTATATTTTGTATGTTTAACTATGTTCTACACTGTTCCTATATTTTGTATGTTTAACTATGTCCTACACTGTTCCTATATTTTGTATGTTTAACTATGTCCTACACTGTTCCTATATTTTGTATGTTTAACTATGTCCTACACTGTTCCTATATTTTGTATGTTTAACTATGTCCTACACTGTTCCTATATTGTGTATGTTTAACTATGTCCTACACTGTTCCTATATTTTGTATGTTTAACTATGTCCTACACTGTTCCTATATTTTGTATGTTTAACTATGTTCTACACTGTTCCTATATTTTGTATGTTTAACTATGTCCTACACTGTTCCTATATTTTGTATGTTTAACTATGTCCTACACTGTTCCTATATTTTGTATGTTTAACTATGTCCTACACTGTTCCTATATTTTGTATGTTTAACTATGTCCTACACTGTTCCTATATTGTGTATGTTTAACTATGTCCTACACTGTTCCTATATTTTGTATGTTTAACTATGTCTTACACTGTTCCTATATTTTGTATGTTTAACTATGTCCTACACTGTTCCTATATTTTGTATGTTTAACTATGTCTTACACTGTTCCTATATTTTGTATGTTTAACTATGTCCTACACTGTTCCTATATTTTGTATGTTTAACTATGTCCCACATTGTTCCTGTATTTTGTATGTTTAACGATGTCCCACATTGTTCCTGTATTTTGTATGTTTAACGATGTCCCACATTGTTCCTGTATTTTGTATGTTTAACTATGTCCCACATTGTTCCTGTATTTTGTATGTTTAACGATGTCCCACAACATATTGACTACATATATGCACATATTAAACAAATGTTCCCTTTCCTGACCCGCCCATACGATGGCGTTAACAGAGCAACATTTCTATCGTGTCGTGGTTTACTAACGTTTGAACTTTGGCTCAAATACTATCACCATGTCTTTGTTTCTTGAAAATGTTCATTCCTTGGTAGCAAGTTCTCTGTATTTGATAGCAGGTTGTCTATATTTGGTAGCAGGTTGTCATTATTTGGTATGAAGTTGCCTGTGTTTGGTAGCATGTTGTAGTTGTTTCGCAGCAGATTGTCATTGTTCGTAGTAGGTTGTCTGTATTTGGTAGCAGATTGGCATTGTTTACTAGCAGTTTGTCATTGTTTGACAGTAGGTTGTCATTTTCTAGTAGCCATTTGTTACTGTTTGGTAGCCGGTTGTCATTGTATGGAGTAAGTTGTCTGTATTCGGTATCACGTTGTCTGTGTTTAGTAGCAGGTTGCCTGTGTTTGGTAGCAGGTTGTACGCATTTAGTAGCAGGTTGTCCGTGTTTGGTAGCAGGTTGTCCTAATCAGTAGAGGTTGTCCGTGTTTGGTAGCAGGTTGTCCGTGTTTGGTAGCAGGTTGTCTGTATTTCGTAGCAGGCTGTCCGTGTTTGGTAACAGCTTGTCTGTGTTTGGTACCAGGTTAACATTTGTTTGGAAGCAGGTTGCAATTGTTAGGTAGTAGCTTGTTGTTGTTGTTTGGTGTAGGCTGTCTTTGTTTGATAGCTGGTTGTCTGTATTTCGTAGCAGTTTTTCTGTGTTTCGTAGCAGGCTGTCATTGTTAGGTAGTAGGTTGTTGTTTGGTGTAGGCTGTCTTTGTTTGATAGCTGGTTGTCTGTATTTCGTAGCAGTTTGTCTGTGTTTCGTAGCAGGCTGTCATTGTTAGGTAGTAGGTTGTTGTTTGGTGTAGGCTGTCTTTGTTTCATAGCTGGTTGTCTGTATTTCGTAGCAGTTTGTCTGTGTTTCGTAGCAGGTTGTCATTTTTAGGTAGCAGGTTCTCATTTTTAGGTAGCAGGTTGTCATTGTTTGCGCGAAACGTAAGTAGGTAGCCATTTATCATTACTCCCGCAACCTCGACCATCGTTGGAGCCACTCTTGACGACCACTTCACAGTTCTCTTCTAATCTCTACTACTGAGAGCTACATTCTGAGATGCCACAGAAGACCTTAATCCTGCACATTACCACAGTAATCAGACCTTTGAAACTAGGGATGTGGTTTTGGTTTTTCATGTATCATTTAGTCTTGCCTGGAATACCATTTCCTGTGCGGTCTTTGTAGGTGTGAAACACATGACGGCGCCAATCTCCTGCCCAAATGAACACCTGACTGTTAAATACATCCTGATGATCCTGGGTTCCCCCCCCCCCCGACCCCCTTTTGTCGTTGATTCCATACAGAAATATGTCAATGTGCTCTCGTACACTTTATTTACCCATCAGTGGTGTCTCGTTTTCAAATATGGCAACCCCGATGCCGGTCGTCATCAGTTAGTCGGCTTATTTGCCGGAAAGTCATAGTTCAGTCTTGTCGGTCGTCATTAGCTACCCGGCCTATTTGCCGGACAGTCATAGTTCAGTCTTATCGGCCGTCATCAGTTACCCGGCCTATTTGCCGGACAGTCATAGTTCAGTCTTATCGGCCGTCATCAGTTACCCGGCCTATTTGCCGGACAGTCATAGTTCAGTCTTACCGGCCGTCATCAGTTACCCGGCCTATTTGCCGGCCAGTCATAGTTCAGTCTTATCGGCCGTCATTATTTACCCGGCCTATTTGCCGGACAGTCATAGTTCAGTCTTATCGGCCGTCATCATTTACCCGGCCTATTTGCCAGACAGTCATAGTTCAGTCTTATCGGCCGTCATCATTGACCCGGCCTATTTGCCAGACAGTCATAGTTCAGTCTTGGCGGCCGTCAAGGTAGGTAACTAGCAAGTTCTTGGACTTCTGGTCAATATGACGGTTAGGCGGCAGGAACCATTGAGGTTCTGTTTGAAAAGTGTTGTTTGTTGCAGTTTCCTCGTATTCCAGGTTCGGTTTGCTGCCGGAGCTACTGAGTTTAGTGCTCTGTGCAGACTGTGAGCTGTGCATTTCATCCGGATAGTGTTTCGATATTCCGATTGTTCATGATGAATGATATCGTGGGGGCCTCGGTAGCCTATTTGGGAAACCCACCCGACTGGACTACCAACGTTCGGACAACCCGTGTTCGATTCCCGCTGGGAGCAGTGTGAAGCGTACTCGTGGTTAGAAAAAAAAAAATACCCCCACGGTCTACCCAGTCGTTGGTAGAAATGGGTACCAGGGTATTATACTGGGTACAAATAATAATACATAAATATTATTATATGGGGAACTTCCGAGGCGATAATAGGGAATAATAGAACAAAGAAGTATGTGTTAGCACTCGAAAAAATTGACAGACAAACAACAATAGAAAAAAACGAAGAACAATATATGGTCCGAAGTGGGATCGAACCCGTACTCAGTGGCACCGCGCCTTGCCACGAGAAGCCGAACGCTTGGTACACTTAGTAGTGTCTTCCACGAAAGGCGATCTCAATGACTATATGCGTGGCAGTGTACCAGGCTTGAAACGTCAGTTACTCATCGACGGAAAGAAACATGAGAGTAGTATAGGTGGCTGTGAACTCACCCGAAAAGTGCACGCACATGCACCGAAAGACAATAGATTTGGCACCGAAACCGCACGAAACATGCACCAAAACCCGTGCCAAAGTCCGATAATCGGCTTATTATCTCGGTGGTCGTGATCGGTAATCGGCTTATCTCGGTGGTGTGCGTTGGTGTGTGACGGCGCGTCGTGGTGTGCGTTGGTGCGTGGCGGCTTATCTCGTGGTGAGTGATCGGTGCGTCGCTAGCTCGCCGGTTATCTCGGGGGTTCTAAAATCGGGCGACAGCGGTTCTAAAACTTGTGGCGGGTCGTCGCCGGCTATCTCGCGGCTCGGATGGCGGGTCGTCGTGCGGGTGGGGAAAGGTGCCTTTATTGGTTATCATCATCATGTGCCTCAACACTATCAGCATGTGCCTCAACACTATCATCATGTGCACCCTCATATAGCGATTTTTTTTCTCTCTTCTCTCTCTCTCTCTATTGCATATCCAAGCTAACTCAAGTCAAATAAAAATCACCAAGCCACACAAATTGACACATCATCATGTGCCACCCTCAACACCATCCTTTCATGTCCTATCATCATCATGTGCCACCCTCATCAACCTTCATATCCCATCATGATCTTGTGCCCCCCTCATTTCCTATCATCATCATCATCATCACCAAGCCACACAAATTGACACATCATCATGTGCCACCCTCAACACCATCCTTTCATGTCCTATCATCATCATGTGCCACCCTCATCAACCTTCATATCCCATCATGATCTTGTGCCCCCCTCATGTCCTATCATCATCATCATC
This sequence comes from Megaustenia siamemsis, assembly GCA_032433765.1. Taxonomy (NCBI): domain Eukaryota; kingdom Metazoa; phylum Mollusca; class Gastropoda; order Stylommatophora; family Ariophantidae; genus Megaustenia; species Megaustenia siamemsis. The sequence continues at coordinate 94,873,659 of JAVIAB010000051.1, forward strand.
ATCACCAAGACACACAAAGTGACACATCATCATCATGTGCCACCCTCAACATCAACCTTCATATCCCATCATCATCATGTGCCCCCCTCATGTCCTATCATCATCATCATCACCAAGACACACAAAGTGACACATCATCATCATGTGCCACCCTCAACATCAACCTTCATATCCCATCATCATCATGTGCCACCCTCAACATCATCATCATGTGCCACCCTCAACATCATCATCATGTGCCACCCTCATCATCACCCTTCATATCATCAAGCCACACAAAGTATCATCTCATCTCTCTCTCTCACACATTCATGGTAAACCAAAACAAAATTCGTTCTATATTTCTCACAGCTTTATTATTATTATTACAACAAATATACGACATATATATATATATATATATATTACTGCCCGGTTGTTGATAATTTTAAGCGTCTGGACGGGCCCCTCGAAGCCGAAGTATCCACGGGGCGAGCAAACGATAAATGATACGGTCGTTTACGTGCTGTCTCGATGAAAACGGCATGAGAATTCTGTTAAGTTTTGCGCCACGACACTTAAGAAGTATATAATAAACACAATATAGACCGCACGTGTTGCTAAACAAATCTTGCAACACCCGCGGGTTGTAGACGAATGGAACGTGTGAGTTTTGCTCTATAAAGTTTAAAATATCCACGTGTCTGGGAGGCAAACCGTAGGAATCGAAATACTCACATTCGCCGAGTCCGTTGTAAAATAGGGCCACCCAATGCTCTCCGTGTTCGTGGGCAGGGTCGGTGTTTATGACAAAGGCCGCGGTCGCCGTTGGGTCGATGCTTGGCGGTAAGTGGTTTCGTGGAATGACACTAACAAGGGAACAACGTCGAACGAAAATATCCGACATCAAAAGATTGTAAATCTCCCTCGTGTTCATATTCTTCTTCTTCTTTCTCTCTCTCAAACGGCGAAGTCTGTTAGAATCTGCCTTGTCTTGGACACCTCGAGCACCGAGTCCAACTCGGCGTAGACGATAACTTGTAGGGGAGTAGTGATGGGAGCGGCAAACTTGAGTTCTATCGACAAGGGTCCGCTTGTGGCTAGCTCAAAATGGGAGCCGTCCAGTAGGCTGGACGAGAGGTCAAAACCAAATAGGCAGTATCCGCCCTTGAATTCTCTATAATCAACGTTATTCCCAGCGTCTTTACCAATCAGACCCATGGCCAGATTTGTGCCGAAGAAAGCTCTCGCGTATTGATTTCGTTCAAAGTCCATAGTTAGAGGCTTTCCCGAGATACATTTCCCGTCGACCGTCAGGTTAATATAAATCAGACCAAAGTGTTGAAAATTGAACGGGTTAGCTGTGTAAACACCATTAAAAGCACTGGCCGTAATCAGACCTATCACTATACGGGTCGGTGTTTGAGACAAAAATAAATTGTCTTGACTGTGGGAAAGCATCCCGCTAGCGATGGAAAATGTCTTGATGGTAACCCTCTTGATCGGGTACCGCGCATTCCCGCTTAAGAGAGCCTTTTCGTGGGCCAGAGAAATCGCGGGGTTTAGCTTAGCTTTCCTGACCACAAGCGCGGCGTAGGTGATAACACTCTTATAACCCACAGAGCTATCGTGAGCAGCGAGGCTGAACACATCCTTCGAGGGGGTGAGTTTTATCTTCACATCGACTCTGTTTAACATGTAACGATCCTGCACAAAGACATCAGAGTGCAAACGACCCATCATTTCAACCTCTTTACTACCCGAAGTCAAATCGCGCCGTGTTTTAAAACCCTCATTTTCTTTCAAATCGTCATGGTGGCCAGCTGTGTCTTTGTAGAACAGAGCGGCCGTCAAGTATCCCGTTTTCGCATCCTCTCCGTAATTTAGCGTGGCCTCAAACACCGCTCTAAAAGGATAGGTATTCTCCGACGGTGTAACCAACGTGTCGTTTAGCGATACGTCGACTTGTGAAAATAGACTGTGAAGATAATTGTTGACCGGTCCTACCTCAGCATCGACTGGTACACTATCACCATTCGGGAGGGTGAGCTTGACCAGCAGATGTAAAAACGTGTTGAAAAGATCTAGATACTCCTCGCTGTTTCCAGAAATGAAAAACTCTATCGGTGCGCTATGCGACAAAGCTGCGATCGGACGAATTTCAATAAACTGGCCAGAGTCTAGAGATGTCTGTGTGGGTGGAACGCTAAATAAATCCAAACCAGAGTGAAGACATTCGCACGATTTGGGGTGAATGAGGGACATTATTAGTCGAAAATATCCTTTGCCACCCTCGTCTTCTTCCCTCTGTTGTGCACCGAATGAAGGGGGAACCGTCCAGCTGTCGGTTTTATCCTCTTCGTAACGGGTTCTCCTGGTGGAGGTAGCTTCATAACTCGCTTTCTGCTTTGACGTAAACCACTTCCTGATTGGTTGTTATCACGCAGGTGGTCTACGGCCCCGTGTAGCAACCGCTGACCGGCCTCCTTAGCTCGTTCTTTGAAAGCTTCACCGACATTTTTCCCGGCCAATGCGTCCTGTGCGACCTGCAGACCGGTCCCCAAGCCTTCTCTGAGCAAGGCCTTACCGCCGGTTTTTAACCAGGGTAAAATAGCCCTCCCGATTCCACCAAAGAAACTACCGATTCCTCGACCGCTCTGACTTCGACCTCCTATAAACACGGGCATCCCATCGCCCGCCTGACAACAGTAAAAGTCTTCGTATAACTCAACATCTCTATGAAGGGGAGTGTGTTTCACCATTATACCAGCTCGAGATGCTTCTTGACTCGAAAGTGTACCGTTAGCACCGACGTCCCGCTGGTGAATGGAATGGTTTTTCCGTGTTCGTTGGCTAAAAGGATCTCGACGGTATCGAAGGAAAATCTACTCAGGGGTAGGTAGTGAGGCTTATCGTAGATCTGAAACACCGAGGTGTGATTTCTATTGAGAACAGGCACGCTCCTGAGGAGAGGCACCATCACATCCCCGACCGGTCTGGGGGAAACGAGATCGCAGTAGACGTAGACATTCTTCGCAACACTTTCCAAGTCCATTACACCCACGCTGAAGATATCGGGAGCCGTGTCTGATATTGTGGTCGTGGGGAAGGCTAACATGTTTTTCAAAGTGTCGCTTATGGTAACACTGACTCCTTTCTCGTAAAGTTTCAAGATGGCTTTATTCACCTCTTTTGCGTAAATGAATCTCATTTTTTTCCCTTTCTCTCCCCTGTACGACTCATCCTCCGCTTTTACGATCGACGCGTTCAACGCGCCGATGAACGCATCGGGTTTCGTGTATAACCCAGGTTCCAATGTCACGTTGAAATAAAATCTGGCGTCGCAAATATCGTCGTTATCGAGAGATTCGTAGCGAATCCAGACATCACCCTCTATTACATTGAAATAATTTAGCGGAAACTGTATCTCCACCAGTGCGATCTCATACTGCGTCGAAATGTCAATGGTCTGAGGAAGTTTAACGAAAAAGTGGCCTGGGTTATTATCCTTAAAAATTTCCATAGATGCATTGCTGGGCAGGGTGACATAAAAACTCATTTTTTTACTCGTTTCGCCGTCGCCTCTCCAAGTTTGGATTCTGTAGCATGTAACCCAAACAGCTGCTCCCGGGCTTGTACAGGGGTCTTTCAAATTTAAAGTTGCGTTTGCTATTATACAACGTGTTCCATACCTGTTCTTGATTGTCTGCGTTGACGTCGACCGGTGCCATTTTTATACTTCTGTGATACGAATGGTTATAACTTCGAAGTAGGGCGGGGTTGACTCGGACATAAGACAACTTATTGGATTTCGTGAAATATCGCCACATCCGTTGTTTCTCAGAGTCCTATTAAAGCGTTCCACCACGGCGGCCTTAATATCTTCGTTCTGCGTAGTGAAAAAGTGAACGTTGTTGTCAGCGAGGAATTTCTGAAATGTTCTGTTCAGAAACTCTGACCCCTTATCGGTTTGAAAACTCGCGGGTTTCCCATCGAGAAATATCTTACCGACGGCTTCCACTAAGGATTTCCCCGTTTTGGTTCGTATCGGTACAGACCACGCGAATTTACTGAAAACGTCCACGCAAGAAACCAAATAGGAATATCCATCGTTGTGTTTTTTCAAATGTCTCAAATCGATTAGGTCTGCCTGATATTGCTGTTGGGGGCCACTCGTTATAATGGGACGCCTTTCAAATCTGCGACGAATTGGTTTATGAAGGGTATAGGTATCCTGATGACTCAACCATTGTTTGATCTTTGCGAGTCCCAGTTTGGTGTTACGTTGCAGGGCCGTTGCACCACTATACGCACCTGGTCGACTAGGGTCAAAGTAACGACGTCTCAATATTTTCTCCACCGTTCCCATTTTGGTGTTGGGATTCCGCTCTTTCTTTTTTTAGGTCTCAGTTTATACGTGGCTACGGGCGGAGTGGTTTCATTACCTACCTTTGGGGTTTCCACTGGTGGTGGTGGTGGTGGTGTCTTGGTCTGCTCTGGTGATACCTCGAATGATGGTGTTGGTGGGGAAGGTGTTTTTTCTGTTGCCGTGTTGTGTTGAATGAGATCGACCAAGCCCAATGAGCGTCGTTTATACTGCTCCAATCTAGTTAAATATTGATGCAGGGCACGTTGGTACACTCTGGCCTTATCGGCGGGTGCTAAATCATCGCGGAATAGGATACGTTGCATTTCATCATCTAAATCTCTCAAGTTGTCACCGATCGCCTCGGGTGGGCTATACGACGTGGTAGTAGTCTGTTTAAGACCCTCGAGGAATCGAGGATCCATCAAAATCATTTTTTTGGCCATTGTTACGCACCTAGTACTCCACCGAGAATACTTAATATAGGACGGAGCAAAGCACCTATAAACCCACCGGTTTGTAGAATCTCTTTCCGCCGCTTAAGATTCGGTTTCTTTTTAGTGAGAAGTCTCAACTTGTTCTTGTGTCGACGTAGCTCGCACTTCTGTCGCTGAGTGAGTCTAACATTACCTTTTAATATGTTATGACAACACTCGCACAAAAAGTTAATGAGTTTGGGAGAGGCTGTTTTTAATATGGCTCTTAAACCGCTCGGCTAGGCGGCGCGCATACATTTCAACATTTCACCGTGCCGTCTAAGTGCTTCATCACACATGATTCTCTACTTTGGCACGTAGACGATTTGTCGCTCCCCTGGAATATTTTTGTTCTCAACCTAAGATTATCAGGTGTGTCCTGACGAAGATCGACCAGCAAATAACCGTGAGGAGTCGCTGTCGCGTCCTTAAAACTATCTTGGAGGTACCCCACCTGACCCGGGTACATTTGTTTACCCAGATTCATAATTTGACTCCCGTCTCTCGGGTTCTTGAAAAGGACTAAATAGTGCGTATTGAGACTTATGGTTCGATGTTCTTTATTTTTTCCTAATAGATTTTGAACAATGTACATCACACTAATATCTCTGTGATGACTACCTTTGGTGAATAATTTTGTTACCCGCTCGTCCGTCTCAGACATCAAGTCATCGATGACGATCAGTCTTCTCTTCTTACCACCTTCCAATTTATCGACGTCTGGTAGACCCTCGATAAATCTCACTGACCCCATAGTCTCGTATATCGATTGCCATTCCCCATAACACCATATAACTTCCTCCGGTACGGGGACAGCTAGCTCGTGAAGGTTCTGTATAAACTTTTGCACAAATACCGTTTTCCCACACCCGGTAGGACCGGCTATCAGAGCTGTGAAGGGATGATTCCATCGGGGATCCATCCTCACAAGTGCTACTAACTTTAGTGATTATACCACCGACGAAAATAACAACGAGTGATTTTAGGTCAGCGCACGAGGTTTCCCCCTCTTCAACTAACACCTATTTTTAAAATCCACAACCTATATAAACACTACAGGGGGGAGGAGGAGTTTCCTAGTCTCAGGCCGCATTACCTGAGACCGAATTGTTACACGCATCATATTTCCCCACACATCACCCCCCTATTGGGTCAGTTCCAGAGGTCACTGAACATATCGCAACACGACTGATTACCACGCCTGATAACGTATTGCGTTAGCTGCTATAAATAGACGGTCCTCGACCCGATAAACGGGTATAAAAACCCCCCAGTCGAGCAGTGTACACGCACACGCATAACCAACGTCTGTTGCCAGGTGGTTTGTTTTTCTTTGAATATGGAGTCGTGTAGCTTGAATACGCCAATTTCGTTTGATCTCAGTGATCAGCGCATATTTATGTCACGTGGAAATGAGACTGTAGTTCCATTGTCTAAAGATGGCGTTAAGGCAGTCTCGGTTTGTGTTTTTCGTAACAGACCATTGATAAATATAAGGACATATAGCGGTGATAGTTTTTTTAAGTTTCCTACCAGAACTGGGATAACACTATCGAGAGAGGAATTTATCACGTTAGTCGAGATGCGAGAGGAAATTTTAACCGCTTATGCTAACCTCAACTACACACCGCCTGTTGTTAACCAGATCAGCTACACGCCACCTCTCGTTAACCAGATCAACTACACGCCACCTCTCGTTAATCAGATCAACTACACGCCGCCTGTCGTTAACCACCAAAACTACATACCATCTCTTGTTAACACGAATCTCATCGACTACACGCCCCCCTTTGTTAATCAAGGGAACCTCGCTCTTGTTACTCAGACGACAGATCCGGCACCCAATATGAATGCCGCGGGTGTCTCAGCAGAGTCACCAATTACCTATTCCAGCTTTGATCAAGGTTTTGTCAAAATGGAGGGCGGTTGTGTTTTGAAGGCTAATGAAACTTCCTATGTACCCGTGTTTGATAGACATTTAACAAACACTACCACCAAAACAGGAGGGAGGAAACCCAGACGCTTAAAATTATCAACAACCGGGCAGTAATATATATATGTGTTGTATATTTGTTGTAATAATAATAAAGCTGTGAGAAATATAGAACGAATTTTGTTTTGGTTTACCATGAATGTGTGAGAGAGAGAGAGATGAGATGATACTTTGTGTGGCTTGATGATAGAACATTAAGGGATGATGAATAGTGCGTATTGAGACTTATGGTTCGATGTTCTTTATTTTTTCCGAATAGATTTTGAACAATGTACATCACACTAATATCTCTGTGATGACTACCTTTGGTGAATAATTTTGTTACCCGCTCGTCCGTCTCAGACATCAAGTCATCGATGACGATCAGTCTTCTCTTCTTACCACCTTCCAATTTATCGACGTCTGGTAGACCCTCGATAAATCTCACTGACCCCAAAGTCTCGTATATCGATTGCCATTCCCCATAACACCATATAACTTCCTCCGGTACGGGGACAGCTAGCTCGTGAAGGTTCTGTATAAACTTTTGCACAAATACCGTTTTCCCACACCCGGTAGGACCGGCTATCAGAGCTGTGAAGGGATGATTCCATCGGGGATCCATCCTCACAAGTGCTACTAACTTTAGTGATTATACCACCGACGAAAATAACAACGAGTGATTTTAGGTCAGCGCACGAGGTTTCCCCCTCTTCAACTAACACCTATTTTTAAAATCCACAACCTATATAAACACTACAGGGGGGAGGAGGAGTTTCCTAGTCTCAGGCCGCATTACCTGAGACCGAATTGTTACACGCATCATATTTCCCCACACATCACCCCCCTATTGGGTCAGTTCCAGAGGTCACTGAACTTGCCTCCCAGACACATGGATATTTTAAACTTTATAGAGCAAAACTCACACGTTCCATTCGTCTACAACCCGCGGGTGTTGCAAGATTTGTTTAGCAACACGTGCGGTCTATATTGTGTTTATTATATACTTCTTAAGTGTCGTGGCGCGAAACTTAACAGAATTCTCATGCCTTTTTCATCGAGACAGCACGTAAACGACCGTATCATTTATCGTTTGCTCGCCCCGTGGATACTTCGGCGTCGAGGGGCCCGTCCAGACGCTTAAATTTATCAACAACCGGATAGTAATATATATATGTGTCGTATATTTGTTGTAATAATAATAAAGCTGTGAGAAATATAGAACGAATTTTGTTTTGCTTTACCATGAATGTGAGAGAGAGAGAGAAAGAGAGAGAGTTGATACTTTGTGTGGCTTGATGATAGGCCATGAAGGGTGATGTTGAGGCACATGATGGGATATGAAGATTGATGTTGAGGGTGGCACATGATGATGATGTGTCACTTTGTGTGTCTTGGTGATGATGATGATGATGATAGGACATGAGGGGGGCACAAGATCATGATGGGATATGAAGGTTGATGAGGGTGGCACATGATGATGATAGGACATGAAAGGATGGTGTTGAGGGTGGCACATGATGATGTGTCAATTTGTGTGGCTTGGTGATTTTTATTTGACTTGAGTTAGCTTGGATATGCAATAGGATGAAAAAAAATCGCTATATGAGGGTGCACATGATGATAGTGTTGAGGCACATGCTGATAGTGTTGAGGCACATGACGATGATAACCAATAAAGGCACCTTTCCCCACCCGCACGACGACCCGCCATCCGAGCCGCGAGATAGCCGGCGACGACCCGCCACAAGTTTTAGAACCGCTGTCGCCCGATTTTAGAACCCCCGAGATAACCGGCGAGCTAGCGACGCACCGATCACTCACCACGAGATAAGCCGCCACGCACCAACGCACACCACGACGCGCCGTCACACACCAACGCACACCACCGAGATAAGCAGATTACCGATCACACCACCGAGAATAATAAGCCGATTATCGGACTTTGGCACGGGTTTTGGTGCATGTTTCGTGCGGTTTCGATGCCAAATCTATTGTCTTTCGGTGCATGTGCGTGCACTTTTCGGGTGAGTTCACAGCCACCTATACTACTCATGAGTACCTCCGAAGTCGGAGTTATCTGCCTGTGCGGCGAGGGACCTCTGTGCACACGGCTGCCAGGGAAAAATGAATTAACATGCAACATTCAGTTCCTAGTCTCTAGGGACTTCGTCAGAGTTGAAAGCTGGCAAACACAACAACAACAACAATAACAAAATTCGAACGGTGTCCCATACACAAACGGATAATTACTTTGGCGTCAGAGAAAAGGGAACAAAACCACAGTAACGAAAAGTATCGACACAGACCCTTGCCAACCGACATGTGTGTTAACGCCTCATGATCGAGACTCCGTAACAATTTACATGCCCTGACTATAAACCACTTACCAAAAACCGAAAGCAGAAAGTGAGCAGCGAGACAGTAAAATCACATCATGTGATAATGTGAGCAGCTAGACAGTAAAATCACATCATGTGATAATGTGAGCAGCTAGACAGTGAAATCACATTATGTGATAATGTGAGCAGCTAGACAGTGAAATCACATAATCTGATAATGTGAGCAGCTATACAGTCAAATCACATCATCTGATAATGTGAGCAGCTAGACAGTCAAATCACATCATCTGATAATGTGAGCAGCAAGACAGTGAAATCACATCATCTGATAATGGGGGAACTACACAGTCAAATCACATCATCTGATAATGTGAGCAGCTAGACAGTAAAGTCACATCATGTGATAATGTGAGCAGCTAGACAGTCAAATCACATCATCTGATAATGTGAGCAGCTATACAGTCAAATAACATCATCTGATAATGTGAGCAGCTATACAGTCAAATCACATCATCTGATAATGTGAGCAGCTAGACAGTCAAATCACATCATCGGATAATGTGAGCAGCAAGACAGTGAAATCACATCATCTGATAATGTGGGAACTACACAGTCAAATCACATCATCTGATAATGTGAGCAGCTAGACAGTGAAATCACATCATCTGATAATGTGAACAGCTAGACAGTGAAATCACATCATCTGATAATGTGAGCAGCTAGACAGTCAAATCACATCATCTGATAATGTGAGCAGCTAGACAGTCAAATCACATCATCTGATAATGTGAGCAGCTAGACAGTCAAATCACATCATCAGAGAACGTGGGCAGCTAGACAGTGAAATCACATCATCAGAGAATGTGAGCAGCTAGACAGTGAAATCACATAATCTGATAACGTGAGCAGCTACACAGTCAAATCACATCATCAGAGAATGTGGGCAGCTAGACAGTCAAATCACATCATCTGATAACATGAGCAGCTAGACAGTGAAATCACATCATCAGAGAATGTGTGCAACTAGACAGTGAAATCACATACTCTGATAACGTGAGCAGCTAGACAGTGAAATCACATAATCTGATAATGTGAGCAGCTAGACAGCGAAATCACATCATCAGAGAATGTGGGCAGCTAGACAGTGAAATCACATCATCAGAGAATGTGAGCAGCCAGACAGTGAAATCACATAATCTAATAATGTGAGCAGCTAGACAGTGAAATCACATCATCAGAGAATGTGGGCAGTAAGACAGTGAAATCACATCATCAGAGAATGTGGGCAGTAAGACAGTGAAATCACATCATCAGAGAATGTGAGCAGGAAGACAGTGAAATCACATCATCAGAGAATGTGGACAGTAAGACAGTGAAATCACATCATCAGAGAATGTGTGCAGTAAGACAGTGAAATCACATCATCAGAGAATGTGGACAGTAAGACAGTGAAATCACACCATGTGAGAATCAGAGAGTCAGAAAAAAAATCAGATTTAGCATTACAATCTTTTTTAAAAATAATAACCCCTTGAACATCATGACATGTGTCTCGACTCACAACTTTCTGTATGAAACTGGAAACATCAAGTTATCTTGTAGTGGCAGCTTATTTCAGCCAATCTACAATTATAAAGTTGTCAGTCACCGAGGTTATCCGTTTTAGGGCCGGCTTCTGTAGTGACACTTTGTCGTGAGGAACCGAGGTAAAGGTGATATATTGTTATAGTTGTGTAGCTTGAATTGTTGTCCACTACATCTTTTACCAGTGTCGTCTTTTTGTGTCTTGTTAACCAATCTTGTGATGCAGGATGTTTATGATTCGAATATGGTCAGAAATCCAAATGATTTCATTCTTTGATGTTAGATATAACTGTGTACAGGCTTTCTCCTGTTTAAACTAAACTTAAAACTGTTTCCTGAACCCAACTTGGAAACAGGCTTTCTATGTTTGGTTTTGACAACATTATCTCCACGTTTCGTTTCAGTAATTTCTAATACATCTCGTTTCGCATGAGTTGATTTTTTGCTTTCCTGTGTCAAGGACTGTCTGACCCGGTTTGTCTGGTAATAGTTTCACAATCTAGGACAATCAGTGCCTCTGTTAATTTCAATAACTGCATAATCATTTTCTTCTTCATATTTTATAATCCATTTAAGGCTAAAGGTTACAGCAGCGTATAAGTAGCACGGTGATTTAGCGATATTGTGAGTGTGTGTTGGAACAAACCTTTTAGTGTGTTTTATTTGCCCTGTTTTATAGAATAAAGCACTGTATATATGATCTATCGTCATCACTCAAGTCTTAGATAGAGATCATAGCTGATATTTAAAATCTGTGAGTACTTACAAATAAATGGCGTATTTTTTGTTGTTTTGGTATTTTAGGGGGAATAATTCTTCAAGCGAGCTTTTATTTTGAATCCTGAAAATGGTTCGTGTGGTTGTTATTATGAAGTAACAGATGATTATTTTTATGGTGAACAATTTCACAAGTCTGCTCAAAATGACATTTGAAACATTGTCATTACTTTAGGTGACTCACTACACTGACGCGTCAACAAACATTGTCATTACTTTAGGTGACTCACTACACTGACGCGTTTACAAACATTGTCCTTACTTTAGGTGACTCACTACACTGACGCGTCTACAAACATTGTCATTACTTTAGGTGGCTTACTACCCTGACGCGTCTACAAACATTGTCATTACTTTAGGTGACTCACTACACTGACGCGTCTACAAACATTATCATTACTTTAGGTGACTCACTACACTGACGCGTCTACAAACATTTATTCACAACACTAGCTGCTTACAGTTAATAAAGAAAGCCATGTTGTAAAGTGTGTTTTACTGTTCACAATCCATAGACTGGGACAATGAACACGCACAGTTCTCTAGCATTTCAACTGCTAATATCGCAGCATGGGTACAAGAGGAAGTGGAGAGGACGAATTATTTCAGTCGCGTAGAGAAGAGGTTAGCGGATTCATAACGAGCTCGTTTTACATGTCCAACACCAGGTACATTCTCCTCCCGTCAAATCAACAAAGAAAATATCTGTATTTGATCAAAGAAGGAAAAGACGTTCTAAAAGAAGACATGCTCAAAATAAGTGAAAAACGTGTTGCACATCGCTATTTAATGCAGCCGTACTGTTGTATTCGTTTCTCTTGTTTTACATATACACAGAGCACACACAATAATATGATTCGCGGGCGCAACGAAAAGAGAGGTCAACGATTGCTGTTAGAGATCTGGTAGTTGTTCAAATAAATAGGATATCAACGTCTGAGCACGTCAGCACGTTTCTAGCGAAGAGATTAAACGTTCTGGCAGCTGCAGTTAATTGGATGATAGATCATCTTACATGGACAACAAGATGCTGGTATATCGTTAGTGCTTTCGTTTCCTCATTTTTTTGCATGCAGGTTCGATTCCCAGATGAGTCGAGTGTTTCTGGAATCGACACGACTTCGACGTTCTCACAGCCACTGTAAAAGCGGATCTATCTGGGCAGGCGGCCTGGAGAAGTATTGTCCACATCATTTACAAATCCGCTGATGGTTGCGGATAATATGGACGCTACCACAAATACACAATTAGTCCGTAACGTAGACAGACTGACATTTACGTCATTATATTTCATCTCATCTCCATACTAGTTTGGGAGCCGCGATAGCTCAGTGGTTAGTGAACTGGACTACAAAGGACAAGGGGTAGGGTTCGATCCCAACCGACGGCTTCCGGGTTCACCCAACCTTAAATGGGTACCGGATTTTTTTCTGGGAAAGTAAAGCAGCACGGGCGTAATACCGACCACATTACCCGCAAAAATCATGTGCTGAAGGTCTGTAAAATATAGGGACACTAACACCATATTTCCCTTTACGCCACTTGGCGTGACGGGGGTACTAGAATAGAACTAGAATCTATCCTACTTTAGCTGCTTGATACCATTTTGTATTTGTTATGCTTTCTGCAACTCTACTCGCAGCATAATATTTACTATTTCGAGTATTTGTAATTGATGTTCTTATCTCCAAGAATTTATGTGCTCTTTTTTAGAAACATATATGCTGGGACAGCTACATCGAGGTAGAATCATGTTATATTTAAATATATGTAGAATTGTAATGTTGGTGGAAAACAATACATGTTGGTGGAATCTTAATGTAATAAATGTTGGTAGAATCGTAATGTATTAATTGTATATATAATCTTAATGCAATAAATGTATGTAGAATCGTAATGTATTAATTGTATATAGAATCTTAATGCAATAAATGTATGTAGAATCGTAATGTAACAATGTTGGTAGAATCGTAATGTAACAAATATTGGTAGAATCTTAATGTAATAAATGTTGGTAGAATCTTAATGTAATAAATGTAGGTAGAATCTTAATGTAATAAATGTAGGTAGAATCGTAATGTAATAAATGTAGGTAGAATCGTAATGTAATAAATGTTGGTAGAATCTTAATGTAATAAATGTTGGTAGAATTGTAATGTAATACATTTAGGTACAATCTTAAAGTAATAAATATACAACATATTTAGTACACCTCCTCCGTTTCTGGTAGGTGATGAATTTTGTACTCCATACTCCGAAGTCACTCCTTGAAATTTCAATTTGTTAAACTCCTAGTACAGTTTGTAGTAAACGCCTCTATACTGTACCTGTGTTCATATTACCAAACTGAAATGCCAGGATTTTCCTTTTTTTTTAATAATGGGATAGTAAGACACAACAGATCAAAGAATTTTGTAAATGTGACTTTGCGGCGGCACCTAAAAAGTGTCGCTCAATGCGCACACAAGCTTATTTTTATTAAAAATTGGGCGCCAACAACAAATAGTAAATACAATAACAATATCTTCTGCGTCATAAAATAGAAATCCGCGAATAGTAATTTTCAAATATTTTTTTTAATGTGACCATTAAAACCATAACAAGGTTAGCGAAACGCTCTCTGCTATATTCCGGTGTAAAAGTGTCATCAATATACAATAAAATACAATACAATACAATACAATACAATACAATACAATACAATACAATATAATACAATATAATACAATACAATACACTAACACACACATATTATAAATAATTCATCGGCATCTGAAGAACAGTAACTCACAAAACATTCAAAATAAAGTAACGCAATGCAGGCATAATGTAATCATCGTGTTAAATCTTTCAAACGGCTGAGATTACAGTTAGCGACTTTCGTGGGTTCTTTATTTCCTTGGGCTACGCTCGAAACTCTACCTAACTTTCTTAACTAGTCGCCATCTTGTAAACAGAACTCGTTGTCGCCTGGTCTGTCGTTATTTTATTAAAATATGAAACGTTCAGTTCAACAGGCGATGACACCAACGTGCGTTATCACTAGCTTGGAAGATCATCATCGTCATCAAGTACCGGGCCTACTGGCGTAGGTGATTATGTCTCTCCACAACTTTCGATCTCGGCAGCTATTTACCATTTCTGTTGTTGACCTTCTGCCAAGCCATTCTCTTAAGCTGTCTGTTATTTTTTTCTCTTTGCTTCCCTCTATCGCTTCGTCCCTCAATTTTTCCAGTTGTTACAATATATTCCAGTTGTTCTCTTCTCATTACATGGCCAAAAAATGATGATTGTTTCTTCCTAATATTGGAAATTAGCTCTCTTTTTGCTTTGACCTCTCTCAGAACATCTTCATTACTCTTCTTAGCTGTCCATGGTACTTTCAACATTCTTCTGTAAAACCACATTTCTACAGACCCCAGTGATTTTCTTGTCTGTTGTCCTATTGTCCATGATTCGCATTCATATGTTAAGACTGGCTCTACATAACATTTAAGAACTCTCTTTCTTGTTTCTATTGTCAAAAATGGATTGCATAGTATCTTCCTCATTTTTTGGAAAGCTGCTTTTGCCTGAGCCATTCTGCATCTCACCTCTTTTGTACATCTTCCGTCTGAGGTTAACAAAGTTCCCAAATATTTGTTTTAATATTGTTCCACTTGTCTTTATTCTGCACTGAGGTGATGTCTTTTTCTTTGTTGTTACCATTACCTCTGTCTTTATGCTATTAAGGCTGAGTCATTTAGTTTTGCTTTCCTTCACTATAATGTCCAACATTTCTTGTAACTCATTTTCACTCTTAGCGATTAAGACTGTATCATCAGCATACCTTCGATTATATATATTATGACCTCCACTTGTTAGCTTGGAAGATATAGGACTTTAAAACCCGGTGAACATTTCTCATAACTCTGGATATAAACTGAGAGTGACTGCTTCCTAAAACTTTCTATTCAGTTTACCTAGCTGAGAAAAAAATGTGCACATGACTTGAAATGTTATCAACAGCCAAGCGAAGCACACAAACGCTCGTGTTAACACGCACCAACCTGTTGTAGTGAA
Organism: Megaustenia siamemsis; assembly: GCA_032433765.1. Classification (NCBI taxonomy): domain Eukaryota; kingdom Metazoa; phylum Mollusca; class Gastropoda; order Stylommatophora; family Ariophantidae; genus Megaustenia; species Megaustenia siamemsis. The sequence goes on from JAVIAB010000051.1 coordinate 94,889,217, forward strand.
ACGTAATACTTTACTTCCTTACGACATTATATGTTGTAGGTAATCACGTAGGCGATATGTATAAATGAAATAGGTAGAGCATGTTAATTTAATATTATTTTCTCTTTATTATTGACATATTCCAGTAATTCGGATGATGATCATGCCAGCTTATCGTAGAAAATAACAAATTAAGTTGACGCGTTAATTTATTATCGATTAATGAATTTTTTATTCTTTTTTTCTTCTCCTTTTTTTTCGTACGCCAGCTTTTATCTCTGATGAAGTCCCTAGAGAATAGGAACTGAATTGTGCGTGTTAATCCATTTTTCCCTGGCAGCCGTATGCACAGGGGGTCCCTCGCCGCACAGGCAGATAACTCCGACTTCGGAGGTACTCATATTTTGTACGTCGATGTGTATTTAACGTTTCAAGCCGGGTCTCGCTGCTGAGACCAGGGGTGGTTGCGCAGAGAGAAATCATAAATTAAAATCCCAACCAACCGGGATTTGAACCCACACCCTCTCTGTCTCGAGGCCGTCGTCTTGCCTCGAGACCAACCAGTCCCCCCATCGATTAATGAATGACAGAATCGATCTCTTTGCACTCGATTACTTCCTACAGATGATGTTAAGTATGCACGTGGAACGTTTCTAAATATCTGGAAAGTCAAGAGACTGTCCATGAACTTGGAATGTGTTCAATACAGATGCCAAACCAGTCCTAGTGAAAGGAAACTCTTTATACAAAGCGTTGGCAGCAGGAGACAATGTTAATCTGATCATCAGAGGGCCCGTCAAGCAAGTGTTTCAACCCTTTAGCTTCTTAAACTAGGGGGTTGGGGAGTGTCGTCAAACTGAGCCATGACTCCTTCGCGTAGCTCTTTCCTCTGCTCTAGAACATGAGCACTCACGTCATGTTTAGCATAAAATAGTTGAGATTCTGGTCTGCACTCAATTTCTGGTCGAATCTACTACCAGTTCAGTTGTTTATATATAGATCAGAATCATGGCAAATATCAGGAAGATCTGATGGCCAGACACCATTAGAAACGATAAACTGTAGACAAGAACAACTCACCCTGGACGATAGAGATAAGTGTGACAAACTTTGAGAAAGCCAATTACAAACACTATCAGAAAAGTTCTCAGCTGAATCCCACAGAAAAGGAACAAACAGGGAAGACCTAGAAATAAACTTTGAGAAAGTGATCACAAAAATTAACTATACCAGGACAAAGTTATAATGGACAGGAAATGACGGACAGGAAGTGATGGAAACGATTGGAGAGCTCTTGTTAATGACCTTAGTTCCAAAACAGTGTAACAAAGCCAAGAACAGAGAGTAGAATAGTCCCTATGTTTTGCTGATTAGACTCACTTTTGTCCCATGCAACCAGTCTTTTACTTAGTTTTGGTTTCCATCATTAATCAATGAATGGATTTGTTCATTCTTCTTGTGTTCACATTTAGATGTTTACTCTGCCATAAATATCTTGTAATATCTCCGCGTTCCCTTGATGCTGTACACAGTGGGTCAGTTACAGTATCGGTGTCACTGTCTTCTCTAAGGATACGTCTAAATCAGTCCCAACATCTAACCAGTTATCTCAATTTGCTGGTCCCTTGATCACACAAGCATTCTTTGTCGTCCTCTTTTCAGTAGCCTACCCTGTGTGATCGATACAGTTATACTGCCATTCTACCGGTGGTATCCCTTTTCCAACTCAAGTAATGGCGAATCCAATTTTAGCGTCTGATAGTTATGATTGTAGATTTTTCTTGCTCGTTGTTATTCGCAGTAAATAATTATATGTGAATCTGTTTCCCCTTCTCTCTCTCTCTCTCTCTCTCTCTCTCTCTCTCTCTCATTTTCTCTCTCACTCTCTTCACCCTAATATAAGAAAACGAATATATCTCTTGATATCACTTATTAGATTTCTTTTATGCCATTCATCACAAAGAAACACAACATGAAAACTGCCGTCATCTTTCCTCAAGAGAGTTTCTACCCCAAGAATATCCCGCTCCAACAATCTCCATCAACACGTTTAATTGTCCACAGCCACTTAACAACCTCTGCCACAATCACGCTAACAACCTCTGCCACAATCACGTTAAAAACGTCCACCATTACGTACAAATGTCCACCACCACTTAACAACCTCTGCCACAATCACGCTAACAACCTCTGCCACAATCACGCTAAAAACTTCCACCATTACGTACAAATGTCCACCACCACTTAACAACCTCTGCCACAATCACGTTAAAAACTTCCACCATTACGTACAAATGTCCACCACCACTTAACAACCTCTGCCACAATCACGTTAAAAACTTCCACCATTACGTACAAATGTCCACCACCACTTAACAACCTCTGCCACAATCACGTTAAAAACTTCCACCATTACTTACAAATGTCCACCACCGGCTAACAATCACTTCCACAAACTTTCCTTACACCATTTGTGTAATTACTGGGGTCTGTCGACTTATATGACGGGAGAATAAAGGCCGCATGTTTAATGCAGCCATTGAATGCAATCTGTTCCACGAACTCTTGGTAACAAGTCTACACCCCAGTGCAAAAACTCTCGTCCATTACCAGGATAAAATCACATCAACGGCATAAATGATCTCTTCAACACCCAAGTACGAAATCTACACTGGTACCACGAGATGAAAACGTATTCTCTAAAATAAAAATAAAACATCTTTCATCTCTCGGAAGTACAAAAAAAAAAAAAAAAAAAAATATATATTTCATAGAAAACAACCGGTACTTCAACAAGGCTAAACTTCTACAATACAAAATTCTACCTCCTCTTCTTCTTCCATTAACCCTGGCGATCGTTGGCGCACTTCTAAAAAACACTCTCTATTTCTCTCAAGCATCAGTCACTCTTTTCTGAACACGCGATGCCTCACTATTATTTGATGCTATCTTCTCATCTTTATCTCTGCTTACCTCTCCTTCTCGTTCAATAATTCTTGTTGAATGTCCTTTTCTAGACCGGGCGATTGAGATCCATTTCCATTTGCGTTTCTTCGCATTAGTCAATAAATCATCGATTACTGGTACCCTTTTCAAACTTGTTGATTTGTTGTATATCTCAGTAAGAGAAGGCTAAATTAAAAACAAAACACATGTTTTCACTGGAAACAAGGAAACACAGATAGGAGATGTTTTTCACCGTCCGTAGCTCTCCCTCTCTTACACACACTCACACACACATACACACACACACAATGTATACTCATAAAAGCTTAGTTTCGTGTGTGTTTCAATAGAGAAAGACGTACTTGGAGGAAAGCGTTCAAAGTAACTTCTATCTACTTTTTCTTCGACTGTTTTGATTTACATAATCTCATATTATAAGCATAAACGTAGACAGCAAAGATCTAAGAATAATAAAGAACATGTACTGGCAACAAACAGCTGCCATACGAACTGGAAACCAATTGGGAATGTTTCAACAAATAAAACAGGGTGTTAGACAAGGTTGTGTGCTCTCACCATATTTGTTTAATATTTATAGGGAGATTATTTTAAGATCCATAAGGGACATGCCTGGAATAACAATTGGAGGTCATAATATAAATAATCTAAGGTATGCTGATGATACAGTCTTAATCGCTATGAGTGAAAATGAGTTACAAGAAATGTTGGACATTATAGTTAAAGAAAGCAAAAATAAAGGACTCAGCCTTAATAGCAAAAGACAGAGGTAATGGTAACAACAAAGAAAAAGACATCACCTCTGTGCAAAATAAAGACAAGTGGAACAATATTAAAACTGGTAAATGAATTTAAATATTTGGGAACTTTGTTAACCTCAGATGGAAGATGTAAAAATAGAGGTAAGATGCAGAATGGCTCAGGCAAAAGCAGCTTTATAAAAAATGAGGAAGATACTATGCAATCCATTTTTGACAATAGAAACAAGAAAAAGAGTTCTTAAATGTTATGTAGAGCCAGTCTTAACATATGGATGCGAATCATGGACAATAGGACAACAGACAAGAAAATCACTGGAGTCTGTAGACGTGTGGTTTTACAGAAGAATGGTGAGAGTACCATGGACAGCTAAGAAGAGTAATGAAGATGTTCTAGATAGGTCAAATAAAAAGAGAGCTAATTTTCAATATTAGGAATAAATAATCATCATTTTTTGGCCATGTAATGAGAAGAGAACAACTGGAATATATTGTAACAACTGGGAAAATTGAGGGACGAAGAGATAGAGGGAAGCAAAGAGAAAAAATAACAGACAGCTTAAGAGAATATAAGAAGGTCAACAACAGAAATGATAAATAGCTGCCGAGATCGAAAGTTGTGGAGAGACATAATCACCTACGCCAGTAGGCCCGGTACTTGATGATGACGAATCTCATATTTTAAATTGAGGCGATTTATTTGCTGATCAGAAGATATAAACAACATTAATCGCATTACACTCGCTCTCATAGGTTCTTTATCGAAATTGATTACAGCGTTTTCATGACAAAACCCAGCAGTTTAAATAGAAGAGGACCTTACGTCATTCACCACAGATCCAGAGGTCTATAATCCTTCCCACTAATGGAAGTTGTACATGCCGTTAGTTCCTCTAGCTCAATTGTTATACATATCTCTAACCTGCAATATAATTCCCGTACACAGAATGACCATCTATTTCTAGAGACACATGACCACACCCTCAGCAGTCGCCTTGTCATTCTCAAAAACCGAGGAGTGGCCAACATTATTTATTTCCACTGTTGTTCCCTGTTTTTATGAACATATATGTACGTCAGTATATGTTTGTCGCAGGTTCTCTATGAGTTGAGTTGACTTATCTATGGGTTATCGTCATTGCACTTCGAACATGCCCATAGGTGCTCAGATCACCTCCTCAGCAAGTCCCGCAGCGGCCAGCGACTGACGACTCCAGTTCTGTGTTGGTTGATAAGTTCTCTTATCTGCCCACTAAGCATCTCATTTCTGGATGTGCCCGTCTTTACTCCCATCTCATTTCTGGATGTGCCCATCTTTACTCCATCTCATTTCTGGATGTGCCCATCTTTACTCCCATCTCATTTCTGGATGTGCCCATCTTTACTCCCATCTCATTTCTGGATGTGCCCATCTTTACTCCCATCTCATTTCTGGATGTGCCCATCTTTACTCCCATCTCATTTCTGGATGTGCCCATCTTTACTCCCATCTCATTTCTGGATGTGCCCGTCTTTACTCCCATCTCATTTCTGGATGTGCCCGTCTTTACTCCCATCTCATTTCTGGATGTGCCCATCTTTACTCCCATCTCATTTCTGGATGTGCCCATCTTTACTCCCATCTCATTTCTGGATGTGCCCATCTTTACTCCCAACTCATTTCTGGATGTGCCCATCTTTACTCCCATCTCATTTCTGGCTGTGCCCATCTTTACTCCCATCTCATTTCTGGATGTGCCCATCTTTACTCCCATCTCATTTCTGGATGTGCCCGTCTTTACTCCCATCTCATTTCTGGATGTGCCCGTCTTTACTCCCATCTCATTTCTGGATGTGCCCATCTTTACTCCCATCTCATTTCTGGATGTGCCCGTCTTTACTCCCATCTCATTTCTGGATGTGCCCATCTTTACTCCCATCTCATTTCTGGATGTGCCCGTCATTACTCCCATCTCATTTCTGGATGTGCCCATCTTTACTCCAATCTCATTTCTGGATGTGCCCATCTTTACTCCCATCTCATTTCTGGATGTGCCCATCTTTACTCCAATCTCATTTCTGGATGTGCCCATCTTTACTCCCATCTCATTCATTCGAAGGAGAGACGTGGATGCATGGTTGTCGAAGTTCTGTGCCCTTCCCGCATCTCGGAGGACATTAATGACATCTGCCTGGTTGACTGGTTGACCGTCTTCAACAACAGCACTGCTAGCCGAGTTGTTTGCTCTCTCTTTGCCCCATACTCCTGCATGTCCAAGGACGTCGACAAAAGGTGACTGCCAATCGTTGACTCCTGTAATGACTCAACAAAATTTGTGCCATGGCCTGTGCTCTGGAGTCTGGGATGCCTCTGCGACGTGACGTGCCATTCATGCTCTGATGAAGGCGCCAGAATGTGGCGAGGGGGATTTTCTCAGCACACGTTCTTACATAAATCATCCATTTCAGTATCCTTAGCCTGCTTTCAAATTCTTTAAGATGTCAGGTTTTGTTCTTTAATCCTTTCTAGCTTTCTTTATATTTTGGCTGCTTATTTCTTATTCGGATATACTTCCTCGGCCTCTTCGTTACACCAGAACGGGTGTGTCCATCTATCCTGCCTCCTTCGAGGGGCGCTCTGTTTTGTTGTCTGATTTTCGCAATGATGTCCTAGCTTGTGCTTTCATAATAGAACGTGTTGAGCTTGTTTCTCTTGCTTCTATTGCTGTCCTTTCTAGATTAAGATGACTCATGGAAAGTGATCACTTTCGTGGAATCCCAGTACGCTCACCTGCACACCGGTGCGAAGACACCAGTGTCACTTCTATGACATTATCAGATTCCCTTGTTCGAGTGAACATTCTGGTTGCCCTTCCATTATTCAAGCAGACTAAAACAGCCAACACCGGTGCGTCCTCTACATCTTCTCTCTGCTATTTTTGGTTGTAACGTTACCGCACTGGTTGCCTCTAGCATAAAAGTCTCAGGAGAAAATGACGTTCTCCTCCTCGAGCGCGAAGAGATTCTGCCATTGTTGTGTGTCCACCTTCCCATTGCAGGCATACACATTTACATCAACGAAAGGAACTGGAATCTGCACCCTAACGGGATGTGCCTGTATGTCTTCACTGTCCGATGCAAACATATCAGCCCTAGATGCCACCATTTGTCTCATACTAGGATGATCTGTCCAAATTGTCGTCTGTTGTAAAAATCCAGGGCACTAACTGTCATATCACAAAGAAATATTTTTTTGCAAAATCATTATATCTGCGCCGCATAGTAGCTTATGAAGAATGGGCCGTTTATGATTTATTGAGGTCCAGTTTGAGTATGTAAGGCTGTATGTACTTGAGGTCTAGCCTCTCGCCGCACAGTAGCTTATGAAGAATGGGCCGTTTATGATTTATTGAGGTCCAGTTTGAGTATGTAAGGCTGTATGTACTTGAGGTCTAGCCTCTCGCCGCACAGTAGCTTATGAAGAATGGGCCGTTTATGATTTATTGAGGTCCAGTTTGAGTATGTAAGGCTGTATGTACTTGAGGTCTAGCCTCTCGCCGCACAGTAGCTTATGAAGAATGGGCCGTTTATGATTTATTGAGGCCCAGTTTGAGTATGTAAGGCTGTATGTACTTGAGGTCTAGCCTCTCGCCGCACAGTAGCTTATGAAGAATGGGCCGTTTATGATTTATTGAGGCCCAGTTTGAGTATGTAAGGCTGTATGTACTTGAGGTCTAGCCTCTCGCCGCACAGTAGCTTATGAAGAATGGACCGTTTATGATTTATTGAGGTCCAGTTTGAGTAAGTAAGGCTGTATATACTTTAGGTCTAGCCTCTCGCGGCACAGTAGCTTATGAAGAATGGGCCGTTTATGATTTATTGAGGCCCAGTTTGAGTAAGTAAGGCTGTATATACTTGAGGTCTAGCCTCTCGCCGCACAGTAGCTTATGAAGAATGGACCGTTTATGATTTATTGAGGCCCAGTTTGAGTATGTAAGGCTGTATATACTTGAGGTCTAGCCTCTCGCCGCACAGTAGCTTATGAAGAATGGACCGTTTATGATTTATTGAGGTCCAGTTTGAGTAAGTAAGGCTGTATATACTTTAGGTCTAGCCTCTCGCGGCACAGTAGCTTATGAAGAATGGGCCGTTTATGATTTATTGAGGCCCAGTTTGAGTATGTAAGGCTGTATATACTTGAGGTCTAGCCTCTCGCCGCACAGTAGCTTATGAAGAATGGACCGTTTATGATTTATTGAGGCCCAGTTTGAGTATGTAAGGCTGTATATACTTGAGGTCTAGCCTCTCGCCGCACAGTAGCTTATGAAGAATGGACCGTTTATGATTTATTGAGGTCCAGTTTGAGTAAGTAAGGCTGTATATACTTTAGGTCTAGCCTCTCGCTCTTCGACTATTTCTAACACGAGAAACGGCTCGCTTGTACTTTTTTTTTCCTTTTTCGATATCGATTTTTTAACTTCAATTGAATACTTCTAGACATGTCATTGTTAATTTTGTTGCTGAAAGTCGACGGTCGGCTGTGGATGGTCTAGAATCATGTGCACTCACTCGGTCACACGGTGTAGAGCCCGTTTCCACGTTATAGACCGGCAACCCCATACAGCCCCTCGGCATGAGCTGGATGTCTTCTTCATTGAGACTCACACAACATTGAGACTCACACAACATTGAGACTCACACAACATTGAGACTCACACAACATTGAGACTCACACAACATTGAGACTCACACAACATTGAGACTCACACAACATTGAGACTCACACAACATTGAGACTCACACAACATTGAGACTCACACAACATTGAGACTCACACAACATTGAGACTCACACAACATTGAGACTCACACAACATTGAGACTCACACAACATTGAGACTCACACAACATTGAGACTCACACAACATTGAGACTCACACAACATTGAGACTCACACAACATTGAGACTCACACAACATTGAGACTCACACAACATTGAGACTCACACAACATTGAGAATCACACAACATTGAGACTCACACAACATTGAGACTCACACAACATTGAGACTCACACAACATTGAGACTCACACAACATTGAGACTCACACAACATTGAGACTCACACAACATTGAGACTCACACAACATTGAGACTCACACAACATTGAGACTCACACAACATTGAGAATCACACAACATTGAGACTCACACAACATTGAGACTCACACAACATTGAGACTCACACAACATTGAGACTCACACAACATTGAGACTCACACAACATTGAGACTCACACAACATTGAGAATCACACAACATTGAGATTGCACTTCCTTGTCCACGAATCGGCAAAAAGAACACTGTCATTGTGGGTCGCACCGGAAACGCAATCAAAATTATTCTCCAATATAAATGGGTACTGGAGCTCACTCCTCTTTATCTTCCACCTTTTTTTCTTATTTATTACATGATTCTCATGCTTCTCTACACTCCCACTCCCAGCCCTTTACTTGCTATTTTTAACCACTTCCCCTCTCTTTTCCTTTATTATACATCCTCCCACTGCGTCCAATACTCTCTTTTCCTTTATTATACATCCTCCCACTGCGTCCAATGCTCTCTTTTCCTTTATTATACATCCTCCCACTGCGTCCAATGCTCTCTTTTCCTTTATTATATTGAAAAAGGGTATAGAAGGGGTATGGTGGAAACAGGCTATAGCAATAGTAAGTTTGAAACAGGAGATAGCAGCGATAGGAAATTAGTGAGTGAAGGGCAGAATGTAAACAAAGGGGGGATAATTAGGAAGCAGAGCTGATAGGTGTTCAAGGGCTCGAGAAGGGTGTGAGTAAGCAAGAATCACGGGGGGCAGGGAAAAAGCCAGAGGTTAGTGAACAAAGGAGAAAATTGAGAGGTGACTGTTAAGAGATCAGTGTGCGCAAGTCCGGTTGGTGAGAGGAGGGTTGAATTCATTCGATTCAGAAGTGTGTTCAGATGCGGACGTCTGTAGAAATACAGTCGGTACCGTGAACTAGTTAGGTTGGTGAGAAAGTTAGTAGCTATGTTAGTTGGAGGGCGACAGCCCCTCAAGTTAGTTGTGTGAGTTTCCTGGACACTGGACAGTTAGATGTGATTAGTTGTGATGCCAGATTAAGCTAGGCACAGTAGGGCTGTACTATGAATAACAGATAAATGTTCGTGTTACAATTATCGCAAGGACTTGATTGTGAATCAGGTGGGTACAGTATCATGAGATTTAGGAGATATGTGTAATCACCTACATCGGAAGATTGAATATCAATCATTCCATCGAGACATTAGCAGAGCGTGGAGAGCTCACCACATGTGTAGAGACGTATATATTAATCGTGAGTGTTCTCACCGAAACTTCAGTGAATTAGACTAGATATAGTCATGGAGAGAATTGACTATGAAGCTGGTAGCTTCTGATAACTCAGAGACTTTGAATCATTGTGAGTATTCAAGTTTACCTGGAATAGGTTGTGAATTATTGTGAGTGTTCAAGTAGCATAGACTAGGGACGTATATATAAATTGTGAGTGTTCTCACCGAAACTTCAGTGACTTAGAGTAGATATAGTCATGGAGAGAATTGACTATGAAGCTGGTAGCTTCTGATAACTCAGAGACTTTGTATCATTGTGAGTATTCAATTTCACCTAGAACATATGTGAATTATTATGAGTGTTCCACTTAGCGTAGAACAGAGACTTTGAATCATTATGAGTGTATACTTAGCATAGAACAGAGACGGTGGAATTAATTTAACTGTGAGTGTCACTGGCACTAAACAAGTGCAGAGACTGTTGTATTATTGCAGGTCTCACTCATGTTGAGGAGACAAATATTATGGAGCATTGAACGTGTTGTCAGTGCGAGAGTCAGGTCGGAATGAGAGGTCACTATAAGAGTGACAGTGGACATTTTGTAAATTTCTGGGAATGGATTTGTTAGTGTTTAATAAACGTTTAACTGTTAACTCCAATGGTGTTGAAACATGTTGGAAATGCTAGCTGTGTTCTTGTTGTCTTGTCCTGACGACGAACGGATTAGGTTGTCCTGAACCATAGATTGAATAGCGCGAAGTACTGCTAACGGTCAACAGGTGGTCAAGTCGTAACAGGTGGTCAAGTCGTAACAGGTGGTCAAGTCGTTGGCCAGTGCAACCGGCTGGTGTTCTAGCAGCGGGTAGGATTCACGAGGGCTCAGATCTCAACGAGCTTCCGTCCAGATATCCACAGAGGAAGGTCGAAGGAGAGTCAGACCGCCTTTAGCGGTAAGACGAGTTCTTCAAGTCAAGCAGGGGATGGCTCAAAATGGAGTGAGCTGTTTGTCTGCATCTTCTGTGTAAGGCGTACCGGAGGCAAGGCGTGGCAAGTCCTTCCTCCAGTAAAGCAGAGCAGCGGTCAAGTCAATGCGGGCAAGAGGGACTTGCCTACGACACTTCCGACAGTCCATATCGGCAGTGAAGGAGCGTCACAGGCGAGGCAAGGCCTGCGTCCACCACGTGTAGGGTTGCATAGGGGGCGTTGATGTGGTGTTCACCATGTCGTCCTAGTGCATACAGTACAGGGCAGGCTTCTGGGAGAAGTCGGTTCAACTAGTGTGATCACGCCTTCCTGTGTTCATAAACCTGCTACAATATAGGTAAATAAAAGCTGCTACAATATATCCTCCCACTGCGTCCAATGCTCTCTTTTCCTTTATTATACATCCTCCCACTGCGTCCAATGCTCTCTTTTCCTTTATTATACATCCTCCCACTGCGTCCAATGCTCTCTTTTCTTCATCTTTCCCAATTTTTTTCCAGGAAGAATCAAATGAAATGCTTCCTTCTGTTGATGAATGTAATATCGCGACTGTGCGTCATCACACTCTCATTAGCCTTATTATTGGTTCATGGGATTTATAACATTTTTTCCTCTTTCAATGTCAAATGTGTTGCCCTCATTGACATCTTGCTTTTGTGACATTACCGCTCCGGATTTGATCTCTGCTTCAGGTTGACATCTACGTTTATAATTAAGAACTTCGCCTATTTCCAGGGAAAAAAAATCTGGAATATGTTTTCCATTTTCGGGAGTGTTGATTTAAGCTCATCTAATTCCCTTATCCTGGTCTACATGGCCAATCTCATGTTATTACAATTTTTAGAGATTGGAATCAATGGACGTGCTTTCATAATTACTCCACTTACTTTGATGCTGTAATTTTTGGAGAATTTTGTTTCCTAGAATTTTTTCCGTCTCCCTGATCTTTTGTGAGGAATTGGTTTTTTTACTTTCTCATGTCAACCGATTCTTGTTAATGTTTTGTTACTTTTTATATTTTTTAGGGCAGGGATTCTAAAAACGACTGACATGGGGGCTCCGAAACGTCTTCCAGGATTTTGCGTCATCCGATGACACGGAACGATTTCGAGAAGATGAGACTGAGGATTGTGAATGTGTGTGTGTGTGTGTGTGTGTGTGTGTGTGTGTGAGGTGGGGGGGCTGAAGGTGTTGATATAATTTGATAGTAGCTGAAATGAAAACAGCCATAGATGAGAGACTTAGTGGGCGCTTATCAACCAACACAGAGCTGGAGTCGTCAGTCTCTGGACGCTCCTGGACATTCTGTAGAGGGGATCTGAACACCATACGAACATGTTCAGAGTACATGATAACTCACAAATAACTCAATAAATCATTGAATGAAAACAACATCGCTTGTTTTTTAAAGTAAAAAATGACACATCATTGGTGAAGATCATGAAGATCATTGGTGCATCCACTGAAGTGCAAGTCGCAAAACACAGTGTAACGAAATGCTACTTTTGAATATACATAGATGATTATGATGATGAATGTGGAGCGAGAGAACAAGTCGTTTGAGGGCAAGCTTGAGCCGTGTGTGTAGAGTTACTGGCGTGAGTCACTGCTGTCTTGAGCTTGCTGGAAGGTAAAACCTGTGAATGAGGTGGGCCTCGGTAGCCGAGTTGGGAAAACCACCCGACTGGACTACCGACGTTCGGACAACCCGTGTTCGATTCCCGCTGGGAGCAGTGTGAATTGTACTCGTGGTTAGAAACAAAAAATACCCCCACGGTCGACCCAGCCGTTGGCAGAAAAGGGTATCAGGGTAGTACCCCGGAAGGTGAGGAATGTCGCTTCGCATCTGAGTTTCGATGCTTGAGGCGAACCTATACAGAAATCTCCGAACATTTCTGGATAGGCGGCCGAGCACATATGGGTGTAAACTCGCGTGCTAAGACGCCGGTTCAAGTCTCTTACTTGACCTTTACCTTACCTTTACCTTAATTTAACTTACCTTTACCTTACCTTTACCTTACCTTTACCTTACCTTTACCTTACCTTTACCTTACCTTTACCTTACCTTTGCCTTACCTTTACCTTACCTTTCCTTTACCTTTACCTTTACCTTACCTTTACCTTACCTTTACCTTACCTTTACCTTACCTTTACCTTACCTTTACCTTTACCTTACCTTTACCTTTACCTTTACCTTACCTTTACCTTACCTTACCCTTACCCTTACCTTACCTTACCTTACCTTTACCTTACCCTTACCCTTACTTTACCTTACCTTTACCCTTACCTTTACCTTACCTTTACCTTACCTTTACCTTACCTTTACCTTACCTTTACCTTACCTTTACCTTACCTTTACCTTACCTTTACCTGTGAATAAACAGTTGTAGGTTTGACAGGAATGTCTTCATATCGGTAGTTCATGATATTCTGTCTATACAGTATCATGTCGGTTGATAAATCTGACTTTTCTATTTTGGTCTTTATACTTCTAATTTTGTTGGCAGTTTTTAATTGTGCTCCGCATAAGTGTTGTCCGCATGGAAATAAAAAGATTTTCACATACGACGGGTCTTTGTGTCACAATCATCATCGTCATGTGCCATACCGGTTGGATCATGTCCTTCCACAATTTTATATCCAAAATGCATCGGATCAATTCTGTTGTTCACTGTTTCCAATGCCATGACACAAAACTATCTAGCATATTCTCTCTTTGTCGTTCCCGATATCTTTTTATCTATATTTTGCCAGTTTTAACCAAGTATTCCAACTTTTCTCTTCTCATGATGTGCCCGAAAAATGTTGATTGGATCTTTGTGATGTTTTTAGAAGCTTCCTTTTTTGTGTTGGCTTTTTTTAGAATGTCCTCATTGGTCTTTTTAGCTGTCCAGGGAACTCACAACATTCGTCTGAGAATTCTCATCTCTGAGGCCTCTAATCGTCTTTTCATTTGTTTACTGTCCATGATTCGCTTTCATAAGTCAGAAATGGCTTTATATAGCACTGATGAATTCTTTTTCTCACTTCTATTGACATAGACTTGTTGCTTAAAACGTTTTTCATTTTCTGAAATGCAATTTTGGGCTATTATGCCCAATTCTGCCTTTTGTTTTTATTTCTGTGGTGCATCTTCCATCTGATGTTATTATTGTGCACAAGTATTTGACGCTTTGCACTTGTTTCAGATTTGTCCTGTTTATTTTTATGCTGGATGATGGTGATGATTCTTTCTTTGATATAACCGTTACTTCTGTTTTCTTACAATTCAGACTGAGACCTTTCTATGTGTCACAATATTAAATGGTGAAAAGTGTATGTGTGTGTGTCGGCGGGGGAGGGTTGGGATTGATTCAATGAAATAGTGCACATAAGAGAACAGAAATGTGAAATAAACCTTACTCAGTCTGACTGGTCAGTTTATCTAGGAAAGACAGCTCTGTTCATATTGCAGGATAGTTCACGAAAACCTAAGACTAGGAAAGTCATCAGCATCATGGAGCTTGTCGGTGTTGGAACGTGGCTCCATGACAGCTACTCTGAAGTATTCTTTCTCCTGCGCCACATGTCCAGCGTCTGCAGTAGTCAACCCCAGCTTGTCTATAATATTTTGCCCCCACTTTCTTCCACAGTCTTTATTTGTTTTGTTTATCTGAAACTGTGCCATCCATAATTATTTTCTCTACACCATTATACCGGTTGACATGACCAATATAATCTATTTTTATTTGTCTTGTTTATCTGAAACTGTGCCATCCATAATTATTTCTCTACACCATTATACCGGTTAACATGACCAATATAATCTATTTTTATTTGTTTGTTTGTTCTTTAGTTATCAGTTTTTAATAAATTCAAATTCTTGCAAAACCTGACATGTTTGTTCTTTTCTCAATCCATGATATTGAGTATTCTTATGTTGCACTTGCATTCAATGGCATCGATCTCTTCAATATCCCACGTCTCTGTGGAAAAGAAAATAAAAATTCTTAAAACATACGTTTTGTTTCTATATCAGTTCCAAATGATTTGGCCATGTAACAAGGCAGAGTGATCAAAACACGAGCCTTTTAAAAGCGTTGCGACAACACCAGACCCCAGGGTCGACCACGAAAAAGATGGATCGATGGAATATTAGAAGCACTAGGAAACATAACAGCAGCAGAGGCGAACAGAAGAGCAAAAGACAGCAAATGATATTTCCCCTCGACGCTGAAAGGCAAATGAGGAAGGACAGAAGAAGAGGATGAAGAATCTGTTCCTTGCCATATAATGTGCATTTGTTTTAACTTGTTCATAGCTATGTTCAACCTTCTTTTGATCTCCTTAATATTCTTCCATCGTTTGTTAGCAGCGAGCCAGGGAATTCAACATTAATTGTTGTGCTCATCATGAGTTCAAAGGTCAATGCAATAAAAAGATGTTTTCTGTGAAACTGAGGAAGTGCGTGCCCAGGACGAATGATTGTCTGGCAAGTTGCGGTGCGATCCTCTAATAATTGTGCCATGAAGAGGAAGATAAGAAGAAAAAAGCAGAGGAGAAGAAGAGAAGAGAAGAAGATAAAAAAAGAAGAAAAGAATAAGGGAAAAAGTAGGTAAAGAGAAGTCAAAAAAAAAGGATGAAAAAAAGAAGAGGGAAAACAAAAATAAGAAGAAATAAAATATAAAAGAAGAACACGTAGAACAGGAACAAGAAGAAGAGAAACAAGAACAAAAAACAGAAGGAGGAAAAGAGGAAGAGAAACAAGAACAATAAACAGAAGGAGGAAAATAAGAAGAGAAACAAGAACAATAAACAGGAGGAGGAAAAGAGGAAGAGAAACAAGAACGATAAACAGAAGGAGGAAAAGAGGAAGAGAAACAAGAACAATAAACAGAAGGAGGAAAAGAGGAAGAGAAACAAGAACAATAAACAGGAGGAGGAAAAGTAGAAGAGAAGAATACACGATTAAGAAGAACAAAAATAAATAAAAAGAAGTAGAAAAAGAAGAAATAGTACGAGTAAAAGAAAATGTGAAAAAGAAATAAAAAAAGCAGAAAAAAAGAAAAGAGAAACAATGGAAAAAACACGTTGGATATAATTTTAATGAATAAATCATAATGATAATCATTATACTTGTTCAATGATCGAGGATATAAATTTGCTCTATTGTTTGTAGTTATAAAGAGGTGTATTGCGCAGAACTTTCAAAAGATGCAGTGCACTAGGCATCAGCGTGCACTTTTGTGAGCCTATTTTCCAGGGGCATTAACATTTTGTGGAAAAAAAGGGATTGGGGGAGGGGGGGGAGGAGGTTTCAATGAGACATGTGTGATTGCTACCATTGTGTTACACCTGGTCTCAGAAACTTGGAGCAGTGACGTCACTTACAAAAACCTGTTCTATAGCTTGTTTCATAACTCGTGCCCAACTTTTACAATCGATAGCTTTTTAACCGCTTGTTGTAAGTTGTTCAAAATTTGCATGTAAAGTTATAATGATTAGAACCCAACAGGAAATTAATTTCATAAAAAAAAACATTTGGTTATTATTGTTGCTTATTTGATTTATATAAATTTATAACGACCCATTGATGTAGTCAAAACTTAATGTTTATAGTATTTTAAGTTAAAAATAGCGAGTAAAAATCCATACACGGTAAAATTGACGTGTTTGCACGCTTTCGCCGTGGTTTTTTGACACAATTAGACACTTGAGAAATTGTGTGTTCCATTTCCGTTCATTCATAGGTGTAGACGTGAAATTCGCAAAATGTTGGGTATGAATGAAACTGTTACAATAAGAAAATTAAAAGTTTCGCTGAAAAAGAACAACAGTATTGAAATATCAAAGTCTACATTATGGAGGAATGTGAGAGCTGCAGGCTTTACTTTCAGAAAGTATTCCAATGGACGAAACATCATCTGTGAGAAGCCACATATAGTAGTCATGAGAAGCAAGTACTTACGTGAAGTAAAAGAGGTGCGCAAGCAAGGTTATGATATTGTGTACTTGGATGAAACATGGATCAATGCTCACCACACTAACCAAAGGGAATGGCAGTCATCAGATGGAAAGATTAAGAGATTAATACCTAGCAGCAAAGGACAGCGCTTGATAATTGCTCATGCAGGTAGTCGACAACATGGACTAATACAGAATGCAGAGATAATTTTTCTTTCAAAATCCATAGACAATCGGGATTATCACTCTGAGATGAATGGTCACATATTTAGACATTGGATTGAAAATTCTGTTCTCCCATCACTAGATCGACCATCTTGCCTAATAATGGACAATGCAGCGTACCACAACATTGTTGCCCTTGAAGATAAAGTCCAGACGTCATCCAGTACAAAAGATGCTATTAAGATATGGCTCACAAAGGAGCACATACAATTTAATATGTACTTAAAACCTGAATTACTATCAAACGTCTTAAAACAGGAAGAGGAATATTGGAAAATTGATGGTTTGTGGAATGTTCAACCCCAAACAGTTATTAATCTTTTAGACTCGTCTGATTCAGAATGAAAGTATATAGCCCCCACAATGTTGGTCCCTATATTGCCTTAAATTAGTTCAACAAACGGTCCTTTTCAGGACCACACAACTATGAAAATTGGACATACAGGTATACCTTGATATTATCGTCCGTCCTCGAACTGAGAAAACAATAATTCTCCTGGTATTTCCCCATTACAGCCACGCCTTGACCTAGTGAAAATTAATCACAGACCAGCAACTACGGTCATTTCTATTATTTAGGGGTTCACAATTTACAATTTTGACAAACATCAAAGAAATTCGCCGCTTTAAGAAAACTGCAGCTGCAAGATATTTGTTAAATATACATTTAAAGGGTCTTTTGCATTCTAATAACATTTGGAAAATGTCAACAGTTTTTAACACACGGTTACTGAACAATAGCGTTTTGAAGTTGGGCAAGTGATTTGAAACGAGCTATAGTTGTGTATCACATGTTGTGCTTCAACAATGTAAACTCATATTTAATTCTCTGTATGAAGTCTGTACACAAAATATCAAGTCTAAACTGTTGCTTGATCCCCTACTATCTTCGTCAGTTTTTAAAACGCCAACATTAAGATTTACGTTGACGGTCTCTCTTCATTATTATCTTTTTTTTTGGTGCTAGTTTCTGTGTTTTTTTTTATTTGTATTCCCCAAAAAATATGGACGAGATATGAATATCAAAAAGACTAAAATTTGTATCATAAACAAAGAAAATACTTAAAACCCACAAGTGAATATCAAAATTGAAGGAATAGACCTGGAGACAGTTCAGAACTACAACTACCTTGGACATACTATAACCAGTGATGCAAAATGTACAACTGAAATAAACAAAAGAATAGGAATGGCAAAAAGTAATTTTAATGCCATGAAGAACATACTAACATCAAATCAAATAAAACCATGGCTAAAACTAAGAATAGCAAAATATTATGTCTTCTCAACATTCCTATATGGTGCAGAAACATGGACATTATACAAGAAAACAGAAAAGAGAATTGAAGCCTTTGAAATCTGGATATTTTAGAAGAATAGGTAGAATTGGATGGAAGGAAAAGAAAACAAACAATGGAGTCTTAAAGCAATTAAAAATGAAACGAAAACTACTAAACACAATTCAAACAAGACAAATGCGATTGTTGGGCCATGTTAAAAGACACAACATCCTACTAAAAGTAATCCTGGACGGGAAAATACAAGGTAAAAGAGGCAGAGGTAGACCAAGAATAACATGGACGAGTAACATCAAAAGATGGACAAATCAGCCTATGACAACCTGCACCATCGAAGCAAGAGACAGAGCAGGATGGCGCTCCATGGTAGCCAACCTTCGTTGCGGAGATGGCACTTGATGACGATGATTATAACAGCCAATGAGAATATATGTTTAGTTTAGTCGACAGATCATTTTCAATACACAATGAATGACTCCTCATTGTTCCAATCCCCTCCTCAGCAGTCTCAGAGTATGAACACACCCGAAAACACGAGCGAAAGCACAAGATTGCTTCAGCTTTGATGCACGAACTCCATAACACCAACAAATCCTTGAGCCCAACCTCCTTAACTGTGTCATCAGGCATGCGTGGCACGTGACAGCGGCTCTATTCCTTTATCTCCTTGACATGGCCTCTGCAACAACATGGCTGATAATGTAAACCGTTTCAGTGGTAGAGGTATGTTTACAACACTCGCAAACATTCACAAATAATCAACAACGACAAGAACAAACAAAAAAATAATAGACAGGCCGAAGCATGCTCAAACCTGTTCTCTTCGACACAACTTCTTGCTACGAGAGACTTTGCATTACGGAACACCACCAGCTAAGCAACTTAATGATACGCCTAAACAACTTAAGCAATAATGATGCCCTTCAGTAATACGCATATCAAGACATCCCATGTGGATCATCATAACAAGAAAAAAAATATATACAAATGTGACAGCTTCACGTGGGTGAGTGACAACAACACAATCAAAATGACGTAGCTGGAACAAATGACAAAACACACAAATAGCAATGCGTTGACCCCTTGTGGATGATCAGCATATTGGTGACCGGCCCCAAGATTTACAGACGAGATGTACGGTCCCTGTATTCGACTCAATGATCAGTCCTACTCAAGGCTAAAGTCATGGAGCCGGTTCATCTTTCTGTTCGATATGCTGAACATAGGCAACTGAACGCCGAAGAAAATATTAAAATTTCAGTTACCCCTCCCCCTTTCTCTCTCTCTCTCTCACTCTCATTTCATAGTTACCTATATGATGATACGGTCCAAGCCGCCTTTCTTGTATTTACCAAAAGAGTTCCATTTTCCTTTCAAACAAAGAAAAACTCTGTTCAAGTGAACGTGTTTTTGATAGTGCTTTTATGAACCTTCTCGCTGTGATATGAGATTTGTATAAGATCTTTATGATCTTGCAGTAGCACCTCACAGCTTGTAGTCTCATGTTTTATTTCTGCATTTAGTTTCGCTGGGATGCACGAATAAAGATATTGCCAAATAGCTCAATACTCCAATCTTATATTTCATGTCGATACGACATAGCTAATTGGCATTTTAAAGAAATCTATATGATTTGGAAATCTTTGAAATATTAATAATTCTTATATCTGCGACATTGATTTGTACATTCGTTTCTATTTTCTTAAATCTCACTATTATATCGCACTATTCAGTTATAACTACCATTGTGAACTTTCATTTACTGGGCAGGAATTTGTAGTATTAATAAGTAATAAATAGATAAACTTACAATGTATCGACATCAGTTGTGAGGCAAAACAAAACTATCAAGTAATAAACCAGATAGAAGGTAACAACACTTACGAGAAATGATACTTGTATCATCAACACAACGCCTTGTCCTTAGACAAAGTTTTAAATGAAGGCGCCAACTCGATATTCCCTCTAAAGTACTCTCTTGTATAGTTCACACACTTCACCTACGTGTCTATGGCACTCTGCTGTATAGTTCACACACTTCACATACGTGTCTATGGCACTCTGCTGTATAGTTCACACACTTCATAGTTCACACACTTCACCTACGTGTCTATGGCACTCTGCTGTATAGTTCACACACTTCACCTACGTGTCTAGGGCACTCCTACTGTATAGTTCACACACTTCACCTACGTGTCTATGGCACGCTACTGTATAGTTCACACACTTCACCTACGTGTCTAAGACACTCTCCTGTATAATTCACACACCTCACCTTCTTGTCTAGCGCACTCTCTTGCATAATTCACACTTTTTCACTAACGAATCTAGGGCCTCATACTCAGAATATATATACATTTGTAACATGTTTATTAATTTGCCAAAATGGAGGTTCTTGCATACATGATACAAGGACATAAGCACTGCATTTTGGAGTCATTTGAATAGTTCTCTTTGGGCACAGGCGATGTCAATATTGTTACTTTTCTTGTGAATCTTTTGATATTATGACTTTTTGTATGTTGGTATATGTCGATTTTTGTAACCAGTGCTGTACAAGTATGCACTTCGTACAAGTACTGTACAAGTATCTTCGTGTCAGCCTAAGGCCCAAACTTGAAAACAGTGACCGCTTACTTAGTATTCTCAAAATTTGAGGTTTTCCTGAACCGACTTGCTGAAGTAGTTGGATCGAGCGTTTTATGCTTTGAAGACATGAATGTACTTCATGAACAAGCAATGTTTTGGGTCACTGTTTTTGCTTCATTTTGGTATGTGCAGGCGCGTGGACGCAATTAGTATGATCTTGTTCCTTTATTGATAATAACAGATTATGCTTCTAAATTCAAACTGGGAAATAATTGTCGCTGCCTTTCAGTTAGTTCAGACATATTTTTTTTTAAATTTTCTAGTGGATACCAGTTCATAAGAAATATAGACCAATAGGAAGTTTTGAGGGATTAAGTTCTAGGTTGCTTGGGAATACTGGTGATAACTCTAGTGTATTCAACCATAGCTGATTCTTGATTAGAAGAATGAAGAGAAAGATCGACAGAGAGAGTTTCACATTGTTAGTAAGATCTCGCGAATAAATCTTAAACAAAAGACACAATTATTCGACTTTTCGCTATCAATTATGTGGCATAGATCAGACTTTTCAATGTACATAATTACCGAAGTGTCTTTAAAGATGTCGGTGAGTGGATCAATGACGTTGTGGGTGCCAGTAAGTTGGCAGCAGCAGACTCAAGTCGACATTTACCTGTATAGGTTACCAGGATTTCGTGACTTCCGCGATGGGCAAGTAGTTATGCCACATATACATAACTATTGGAAGGTGCGACTGATAAAATCCAGTATCACTAGTACAGCATGTAATTCTAATTCATATGTATTTAGTACAGCATGTAATTCTAATTTAAATGTATTTAGTACACCATGTAATATTCTAATTTAAATGTATTGTTAAATTTAGTTGTGAAAGTTTATGTGAAGCTGCAGATAAGTACTTCTAATCACGTGATATAAAATTTATTATTTTCAGAAATCACGTGAAGTTACACCCACGTTTATTAATTTAAAGTGTGCGTGTTTTTTTTTTCTTATATTTGTTTACAGTGACCTGTAGGTTCTCATACCAGTCTATGTGCTCTCTGATTCTGTCATGAAACACTTCATTTGTAACTTAAGCCTTGAATGACATTTAACTTCCATTGCTTACATTTTCACTAGTTTTCCCTTATGAAAATGTTTGGCTAGAATATTGTGAAATTGTAAAAATTATCGCAGGAAATGTGGGTTCCTGTCGCGGTGTGACAAGTGTTTTTTTTTTTTTTCTGTCGAGGTTGAAGTAAAAATTCTGACCCGTGCACCTCGCGGCGACTGCATCAGTCTTTACTTTTCAGTTGTACGTTTGTTTCCCTTTACCTCCATGTGAAGACCCCGGGACTGGGTTAAAATCCGTAAAAAGAGTACGTCAATTATAGATGATCACATTGATGTTACAGCTTTTTTAAAAAAGACTTTTGACGCTCCGTTTACATTAACCGACATAAGCACTAATACGCATCAACTATCACAGGACTAGCATCTGCCATCTGGGATATTTATTATTTACTACCAGTTAGACAAGTCAGTTGAAGCAGATAGAATAAATAGAAAAAAATTGGATCGCAGTCCACAAAGAGGCCAACTTTAAATAGGCAAATTATGATCTAAGGCTTGTAAGACATAATGCAGATCCGCTAACATTTCAGAAACAATAGCAGTACAAGTACATTACCAAAGCAAACATATTCACTATAGTTCGATGAGACACATAAAAGAAATAAATCTTACAAGTCTAGGTGTAGAGCAATCGATTTTGAACTGGTAGAAATTAAATTCTGGTATATATATATTGTCGCTTTCAAAATGGAGGTCTTATGAGGGCGTGACAGGTTTATGTGGAGCATGATATCTAGATCACTAGTACGTCAAACATGTGTAGGACCACCCAGGAGTGATCTTAGCTAGACGTCCTGCCTGCGTGCCCAATACGTACTATACCTTCTTAGCTTTTGCTTTGAAGCAAAGTTGTTCACAGGGAAGAGGTTGTTCACAGGGAAGAGGTTGTTCACAGGAAAGTAAAACTGTCTCAGTGAAGCAAGGTTGTTCACAGGGAAGTAAAGTTGCTCTCAGTCAGGCAAGGTTGCTCTAAGTCAAGCAAGGTTGTTCACAGGGAAGTAAAGTTGCTCTCAGTCAGGCAAGGTTGCTCTAAGTCAAGCAAGGTTGTTCACAGGGAAGTAAAGTTGCTCTCAGTCAAGCAAGGTTGTTCACAGGGACGAGGTTGTTCACAGGGAAGTAAAACTGTCTCAGTGAAGCAAGGTTGTTCACAGGGAAATAAGGTTGCTCTAAGTCAAGCAAGGTTGTTCACAGGGAAGTAAAGTTGCTCTCAGTCAAGCAAGGTTGTTCACAGGGACGAGGTCGTTCACAGGGAAGTAAAACTGTCTCAGTGAAGCAAGGTTGTTCACAGGGAAGTAAAGTTGCTCTCAGTCAGGCAAGGTTGCTCTAAGTCAAGCAAGGTTGTTCACAGGGAAATAAGGTTGCTTTCAGTCAAGCAAGGTTGCTCTCTCTATGTCAAGCAAGGTTGTTCATAGGGAAGCAAAGTTGCTCTCAGTCAAGCAAGGTTATTCATATGGAAGAAAGTGTTCACTGGAAAGTAAAGTTGTTCACAGGGAAGTAAAGTTGTACTCAGTGAAGCAAAGGTATTAACAGGGAAGACAAAGATTTATCAGGGAAGCGAGGTTGTTCACGGCAAATTAGGTTTGCAAACATTCGGTAAGACCAGAATCCTTAAAATCTTTTCGTCAATGTCCTTTTTTCTTTTAAAATTATCTTTTATCTTTATTTTTTATCAAATTGTCTTCCTCTTCCCACTTTTTTTGTTGTCTGTGGACCCTTTTGTTGTCTGTGGACCCTTTTGTTGTCTGTGGACCCTTTTGTTGTCTGTGGACCCTTTTGTTGTCTGTGGGCCCTTTTGTTGTCTGTGGGCCCTTTTGTTGTCTGTGGACCCTTTTGTTGTCTGTGGACCCTTTTGTTGTCTGTGGACCCTTTTGTTGTCTGTGGACCCTTTTGTTGTCTGTGGACCCTTTTGTTGTCTGTGGGCCCTTTTGTTGTCTGTGGACCCTTTTGTTGTCTGTGGGCCCTTTTGTTGTCTGTGGGCCCTTTTGTTGTCTGTGGACCCTTTTGTTGTCTGTTTTAGAAGATTGTTTTAGTAAAATGATTTCTTGGGGATACTCGGCTAAACATTCAATCCTCGCTGCCCTCATTTATATTGAACAATTTTATTTAAACTTACTTTGAGAGCTACATTCATGCTATGGTGACTGAAACTGAAACCAAATGCATTCAAATGCCATAATCAAATAATATATGCAAGTTGCGAACTCAAACTAAGAGATTTCCTAACATTGATCAAAGGATGTTTCACTTTTGCCATTATTTTGCAATTATGTTATGTAATTTGCACAGCCACCTGCGATTCACACTATTGAAATAACATCAACATCAAGAACATTAGAGAGAACATATTTTTACCAGCTTCGATAGGTTATACAATATTGGTAAAGGTGGGACCCTTCAACATTCAATACGTTTTCAAAGTCAGTAGTGCATTCAAACGTGAACATTGTGCTTAAGGTTCTTTCATATTAATTGTACACATGTAGGTTGTATATCTTTAAAGGAAGGATGCCAGGGCGAACTAAATCACGTTTCGTGACGTTAATGGGAGTGCACTTATTAAAAGATACGCAAATAAACTTATTTTACAAATATATTTCTGGATTTCATTTATATTTATATATGTTTATTTATTTGTGTCTATTCTCAGAATTTATTGATTCGCCCTCACTTGTTAAAATTACTTTACGAACATACACAAAATCGTGATGGTGGAACAATAGTGTATGTATGTGTGTGTGTATCAGCCATTTATTCTTGAGTTTCTGTAAATGATTTTGTGATGTAATATATCAACATGAATAACAGTTGGACTAAATCATCTTCATCTTCAAATTGTGTTCACACCGTTAGACAAATTTTCTTGTGATGAGACTGTTGTGAACGTTTGCACATGTGTACCAATTGGTTACAATGAGTGCTTAATGTTGCGTGTCAATTCTTGTTCGACTTCTGTTTATATTTTGGTTTTTGCGTAACTACTTGCAGAACTTGTGATTAGACTGTTGTCTGTATCTTCCGTTTGGTTCCAGTCAGCTTTGATAAAACGTTGACACTTTAGCTGTATGCATTTCTCTTCGATGAACTTCCGGTCAATGTGGCATTTAAGCGGCAGGAACCGTTAGAGGCTGTGTCTGAAAAATGTTCCTTATTGCAGTTTCCTCATATTCCAAGTCCGGCTTGCTGTCGGAGCTACTGATTTAAGTGCTCTGTGCACACCGTGAGCTGTGTGTTTCATCCGGCTCGTGTTTCAATATTCCGATTGCTTACGATGAATGATGATATCGTATGACGGGGAACAGATGGCTGTGTTCACTTTCTGTGCGGTTTTGCCTTATGTCTTTTGGCGTGTGCTGAGACTGCTATGATGGGGACTGTAGCTATCTTTCTTCGTTTGGGAGATGAGATATTAATTCGGATGATTCCACTGGCACGGGCGGTTGAGCAATTATGGATTTTAATTCGTTTGAAGGGATACCGGAGCCTTCAATAACCGTAGCTATTTCTCTTCAGTGCTCAGATATTTGAGAATTCTGTAATATACTAGCATTTGCCGCAGTATCTTCTTCTTTATGTGGAAGTGTTGTTTCGCTAGTGTCGCTTTTAGGTCCGGTACATCCGTCTTCGGCATAATTAGATTTTTTGCTTATAATTTTACCCGGGCAGCGGCTACTCTTTACGACTTTTAACTTCAATGGTTTTTTAACGTGTGCAAAGTGTTATCCGAGAAGGCGACATATTAATATAACGGATTTTAACACTCAGAGGCCAGGGAAGGAAATTACGGATTAAAGAACACTTTCCACTGCCTTTGATGGGATCCTAACACAAGACCTTTATTACGAGAAGTCCACGTCATACCTCTAGAGGAGCCAGTCCCCTATTCTATAGTAGAATCGTTGAGATAACACGTAAAATGAATCTTTACTCGCGTCCCGCATAATATTTTATATTTTGTTTATTTGATATATGTACTTATCTCCCCTTAGATAACATGCCCACTGTAATGTACGGAACAGCCGAAGTTTGTGAGCGCATTTATTCAGTTTGTTTGTTATGGCATTTTGCTTCCAAAGATAACAAACAGCTTGTCCTAGCCGATCAAGTTATGGTAGTTATCAATGAGACTATCTGCTTTACTCACTTGATCTGTGTGGCTCTCCTTATATCAGGGTTTTATCATTTACTTGCTCACAGGCCCCTCGAAACTAGAACAATGAGACTATCTGCTCCCTGGTATCTTGCAGTGTTATAATATCCATCATGTTATAGTTTTATTTTTAGCAGCACTTCAGTTCATTTCTTAATACGTGAATCACTTTCTGGTCTGTTAACCATTCCATCCATTGCCCTGAACATCCATTCGTCCATTACTCTTCCGCCTGTTCCTTCTTTCTTATTTTCGTCATCCATTCATCCATTACTCTTCCGCCTGTTCCTTCTTTCTTATTTTCGTCATCCATTCATCCATTACTCTTCCGTCTGTTTCTTCTTTCTTATTTTCGTCATCCATTCATCCATTACTCTTCCGTCTATTTCTTCTTTCTTAATTTCGTCATCCATTCATCCATTACTCTTTCGTCTATTATCTTCTTTCTTAATTTCGTCATCCATCCATCCATCCATGCATCTATCCATCCATCCATGCATCTATCCATCCTTCCATCCATCCATCCATTCATCTGTCAAATCTTCTGTGTGTTTGTTTTCCCTGTTTATCGATCAACCACTAGATCTATGCCTACACATCTTCTGTGACGTCGACACGCATCTCCATTGCTCTCTAAATCTGCTTGATTAGTTTGTACTCAAATACTGTATCATTTAGGTGCCCTTTCAAAAGTTGTATCATTTAGATCATCCTATCAGATATTGTGTCATTTAGATCATCCTACCAGATATTGTGTCATTTAGATCATCCTACCAGATATTGTGTCATTTAGATCATCCTACCAGATATTGTGTAATTTGGATCATCCTACCGGGTATTGTGTAATTTAGATCATCCTACTAGATATTGTGTCATGTAGGTCATCCTACCGGGTATTGTGTTATTTAGATCATCCTACCAGATATTGAGTTACTTAGATCATTCTACCAGATATTGTGTCATTTAGATTATCCTACCAGATATTGTGTTATTTAGATTATCCTACCAGATATTGTGTCATTTAGATCATTCTACCAGATATTGTGTCATTTAGATCATCCTACCAGATATTGTGTTATTTAGATCACCCTACCAGATATTGTGTTATTTAGAGCATCCTATCAGATATTGTGTTATTTAGATCATCCTACCAGATATTGTGTCATTTAGATCATCCTACAGGGTATTATGTTATTTAGATCATCCTACCAGATATTGTGTCATTTAGATCATCCTACCAGATATTGTGTTATTTAGATCATCCTACCTGATATTGTGTCATTTAGATCATCCTACCAGATGTTGTGTCATTTAGATCATCCTGCAAGATATTGTGTAATTTGGATCATCCTACCGGGTATTGTGTCACTTAGATCATCCTACCAGATATTGTGTCATTTAGATCATCCTACCGGGTATTATGTTATTTAGATCATCCTACCAGATATTGTGTCATTTAGATCGTCCTACCAGATATTGTGTTATTCAGATCATCCTACCAGATATTGTGTCATTTAGATCATCCTACCAGATATTGTGGCATTTAGATCATCCTACCAGATAGTGTGTCATTTAGAGCATCCTACCAGATAGTGTGTAATCTAGATAATCTTTTCTTTTCAGATATTGTGCCATTTAGATCATCCTTTCGATGTTGCATAATTTAGATCATCCTTTCGGATAATGTGTTATTTAGATCATCCTTTCCGATAATATGTCATTTAGATCATCCTCAGATACTGTGTTACTTAGATAATCATTTCAGATATTGTGTCATTTAGATAATAATTTTAGATATTGTGTCATTTAGATCATTTTAGATATTGTGCCATTTGGATCATCATTTTTGATATTGTGCCATTTAGATCAACATTTTAGATATTGTGCCATTTAAATCATCATTTTAGATATTGTGTCATTTCGATCATCATTTTAGATATTGTGCCATTTAGATCATCATTTTAGATATTGTGTCATTTAGATCATCATTTTAGATATTGTGTCATTTATATCATTTTAGATATTGTGTCATTTTGATCATCATTTTATATATTGTACCATTTAGATCATCATTTTAGTTATTGTGTCATTTAGATCATCATTTTAGATATTGTGTCATTTATATCATCATTTTAGATATTGTGTCATTTAGATCATAATTTTATATACTGTGTCATTTAGATCATCATTTTAGATATTGTGTCATTTAGATCATCATTTTAGATAAGGTGTCATTTATATCATCATTTCAGATATTGTGTCACTTAGATCATAATTTTAGATAGTGTGTCATTTAGATCATTCTCAGATATTGTGTCATTTATATCATCATTTTAGATATTGTGCCATTTAGATCATAATTTTAGATATTGTGCCATTTAGATCATCATTTTAGATAGTGTGTCATTTAGATCATCATTTTAGATATTGTGTCATTTAGATCATCATTTTAGATATTGTTCCATTTAGATCATCATTTTATATATTGTGTCATTTCGATCATCATTTTAGATATTGTGCCATTTAGATCATCATTTTAGATATTGTGTCATTTAGATCATCATTTTAGATATTGTGTCATTTATATCATCATTTTAGATATTGTCATTTGATCATCATTTTATATATTGTACCATTTAGATCATCATTTTAGTTATTGTGTCATTTAGATCATCATTTTAGATATTGTGTCATTTATATCATCATTTTAGATATTGTGTCATTTAGATCATAATTTTATATACTGTGTCATTTAGATCATCATTTTAGATATTGTGTCATTTAGATCATCATTTTAGATATTGTGTCATTTATATCATCATTTCAGATATTGTGTCACTTAGATCATAATTTTAGATAGTGTGTCATTTAGATCATTCTCAGATATTGTGTCATTTATATCATCATTTTAGATATTGTGCCATTTAGATCATAATTTTAGATATTGTGCCATTTAGATCATCATTTTAGATAGTGTGTCATTTAGATCATCATTTTAGATATTGTGTCATTTAGATCATCATTTTAGATATTGTTCCATTTAGATCATCATTTTATATATTGTGTCATTTAGATCATCATTTTAGATATTGTGTCATTTATATCATCATTTTAGATATTGCGTCATTTAGATCATCATTTTAGATATTGTGTCATTTAGATCATCATTTTAGATATTGTGCCATTTAGATCATCATTTTAGAAATTTCTCATTAATAATCCTCTTCTTCTTGTGACTTTCATGTTCTTGTACAAACTAAATTGACCAACTCATACAATGCATCCAACCACACAAGCAAATCAATTCTCACATCCATCCATCTATTTAAACATCCATCTCCCCCCCCCCCCCCCCCCCGCCCTGCCGCCCCACTGACTTTCAAAAGCAATCAATCATATTTCTATTTCTATACACACCATCTTGAAAGAGCTCTTAAAGCTCTCTAAATCTCGTTGACAAACATCACAACCTTCAAAATGAGCCACGGCCCGTCAATTCATCAATGTAATTTGCATCTTGGATCCATCTATCGCTTTGAAAGTGCACAACATACGCCCGATTTATTACGCTATAAATAAACCATACAAGGTGTTTTTAATGTCCATACATAGACTAGATTGGCTTTTGGTGACTAAGAATTTACTTTTGGTGATGCAGCTTACAACCCAGACAATGGCAAGTTACGTTACAAGTGAACACACCGTCTTATCATATTGGAGGGTTTGAATCACGCGACGCTTGAGAGCTAACAGTTGATGTGAGATTTTATTGGGAGTTCACTTGTTTCCAAAATTTGTTCACAGAGTTCGATCATTTGTAATAGGTAAGTAGGTATGTGTTGTGCTCTAGCGAACTGATCAATAGTTGTATATCAAATTATATGAAAGAAAACTAATCTTAACTAATTAATGTGGCTTATTTCTCTTAGGTATGGAGCAGCGATAGCTAAGTGGTTAGTGAACTGGGCTACAAAAGACAAGGGGTAGGGTTCGATCCTAACCGACGGGGTCCGGGTTCACCCAGCCTTAAATGGGAACCGGATTTTTTCTGGGAAAGTAAATCGACACGGGCGTAATACCGACCATACTACTCCGAAAATCATGTGCTGAAGGTCTGTAAGATTAAAGGTCACTAACACCATATTCCCTGTACGCCACTTGGCGTGACGGGGCTCTTTACTTTTTTTTTGCTCTTATGCACGAGGGACAGCAGATTGTGTTCAATTCTTGTCAGGTTTTCATGAACTGCGGGAACAAATGCAGCGATGTGTGTATTTTATTTTAAAATAAAGCGTGAAGTGCATTAATGATCACGTAAGTGTTGAGTTTTAGTGAAAAGTTCTGGAACATTATCTGCACAATAGTTATACTGATGCTAGTCGTGAACAAAGGGCTACATCTTCAATTATGTTACATGCCATGTGGTAAAACAGATACGGTTTGCGCGGGGAATGTTTCAAATATGATGGACAACTAATAAATAATCATCATAACTATCATTCTTGCTTCTATCGTATATCAGATTTACTTTGGGTCTTTTCACCCCTCCCCTGCAGTGTCGAGGTAGCTTGGAGATCACTGCTCTGTGTAGTCTTGCGGCATCTTGGATAGCCATCTTGTATTGTTGGATTGTATCTTTATTAATGTCATAATCTTCTTGATCTTCCTAGTTGTCTTTCCTAATTCACTCATTAACCTGGTGTATGCCCTCAATGTCAGGCTTTCTTTATAGCTTTCTTTGGTGAAGTCCAAACATCTCAATTGGTGTCTCATTACATAATGTAAGACTTGCTTCACGTCCAAACTTGTCTTTTTGTTCTCACTCCGTTGTCCATCTCTTAATGAAATCCTACCTCTCTTCTCAGGAACCTCATATCGTTATCTGTCTCTTAATGAAATCCTACCTCTCTTCTCAGGAACCTCATCTCGTTGTCTGTCTCTTAATGAAATCCTACCTCTCTTCTCAGGAACCTCATCTCGTTGTCTGTCTCTTAATGAAATCATATCTCTCTTCTCAGGAACCTCATCTCGTTGTCCATCTCTTAATAAAATCCCATCTCTCTTCTCAGGAACCTCATCTCGTTGTCTATTTCTTAATGAAATCATATCTCTCTTTTCAGGAACCTGATCTCGTTGTCTGTCTCTTAATGAAATCCTATCTCTCTTCTCAGGAACCTCATCTCATTGTCTGTCTCTAAATGAAATCATATCTCTCTTCTCAGGAACCTCATCTAGTAGTCTGTCTCTTAATGAAATCCTACCTCTCTTCCCAGGAGCCTCATCTCGTTGTCTGTCTCTTAATGAAATCCTACCTCTCATCTCAGGAGCCTCATCTCGTTTTCTGTCTCTTAATGAAATCCTACCTCTCATCTCAGAAACCTCATCTAGTAGTCTGTCTCTTAATGAAATCCTACCTCTCTTCTCAGGAACCTCATCTCGTTGTCTGTCTCTTAATGAAATCCTACCTGTCATCTCAGGAGCCTCATTTCGTTGTCTGTCTCTTAATGAAATCCTACCTCTCTTCTCAGGAACTTCATCTCGTTGTCTGTCTCTCAATGAAATCCTATCTCTCTTCTCAGGAACTTCATCTCGTTGTCTGTCTCTTAATGAAATCCTATCTCTCTTCTCAGGAACTTCATCTCGTTGTCTGTCTCTTAATGAAATCCTATCTCTCTTCTCAGGAACCTCATCTCGTAGTATGTCTCTCAATGACACTCTTACCTCTCTTCTCAGGAACCTCATATCGTTGTCTGTCTCTCAATGACATTCTTACCTCTCTTCTCAGGAGCCTCATCTCGTAGTCTGTCTCTCAGTGACACTTTTACCTCTCTTCTCAGGAGCCTCATCTCGTAGTATGTCTCTCAATGACACTCTTACCTCTCTTCTCAGGAACCTTATCTCGTAGTCTGTCTCTCAATGACACTCTTACCTCTCTTCTCAGGAACCTCATCTCGTAGTCTGTCTCTCAATGACACTCTTACCTCTCTTCTCAGGAACCTCATCTTGTAGTCTGTCTCTCAATGACACTCTTACCTCTCTTCTCAGGAACCTCATCTTGTAGTCTGTCTCTTAATGACACTCGTACCTCTCTTCTCAGGAACCTCATCTTGTAGTCTGTCTCTTAATGACACTCTTACCTCTCTTCTCAGGAACCTCATCTTGTAGTCTGTCTCTTAATGACACTCCCGATTGTCTTCTCCATCTCCTTTCCGTAGCGATCAGTGTACGCCTCTGATACGTCGCTGTTTCCATGAATGGTGATGCAAAAAAACAAACTCTGACCTGACCTGAACACCACGTGGCGACTGCACTGGACAAGCGGCCTTTATTCTCCGGTCCTATACAGACCCCCAAAAAAGGATATTGCCGTAAAGATAGTTTAACCAGGAAATGATATTGTCAACAAAGGAAACAAGCATCGTGAGAATAGTAACACAAATGAAAAGACTAAAAGACAGATAACAATTAACAGGGCATGATCTGGGTAGTGTAAAGACAACGGTGTAGATCAATGATAAAAGAAGTAGAGATGCACATAGAAGGGATTTGTGACGGTGTAATCAATATTTATGAAGACAAGCGCCGTCGAAAGTAATGAAGTAATCAAAATCAAATATTGTTTTTAATAAAGTGGTCGTTAAAAAGAATAGAATGGCAAAAAGTAATGCCATAGAAAATGTACTAACATCAAAACAAATAACACCAGGGTTAAAACTAAGATTAGCAAACTGTTATATTTTCTAATCATTTTTGTATGGTGCAGAAACAAGGAGGACATTTCATAAGAGGACAGAACAGAAAATTGAAATACGGATTTATAGAAGAATAGGAAGAATTGGATGGAAAGAAAATAAAACAAATGATGAAGTCTTAAAACAACAATAATGCTAAGAGAACTACTAAACATAATTAAAACAAAACAAATGAGATTTTTGGGGGCATGTTAAAAGACACAGCAGTCTACTAAAAGTAATCTTGGAAGGAAAGAAATCTTTCTAAGATTTTCAATGAACAAACGGCCAGCTATATAAAGGACAGAGACCATACCACATGCAACACAAATCCATCTGCTACATCACTTGTGGGATATGTGAATGATCCACATGCATTTATTGGGATTAGAATATACACAAGAAATTATGAGGCAACTAAACGTCCCTTTAGAACACTAATGAATGGAGTCACGCAATGTTCACAGGAGCGGCATTTTCCTGAAAACAATTACGTGGACGTTACCTGTGACAATTACATTCACATCACGAATATTAAAATTGAAGGACAAATAACACCAGATGTATGTACAGTCTATATGTCTCTCGGTCGTCATGTGGGTTTGATGGGAAATGCCACTCAATCGTCAACCAGGCCAAACGACAACCCTAATTTTGGAGGAATGCAAGGCGCTGCAAGTAATGCCGTTGATGGTGACCGCAATGCTGATTATGCACAAGGTTCTTGTTCACACACGCAATCAACCATTGGAGGAATTAATTGGTGGGCGCTCACGTTCTCCAGAACGATGCAGCTCTGTTATTTAGATATATTCAACAGAAACAACAATCAGGAACGTTTTCGTGGAATAATCGTTGAAGGTTTCTCACCAAATGGTTTAAGACACTTTCATTGGAAAGACACATCTGTCGTAATCCCTGGTGAGCATCACCACGTGCTTATGGATTCAATAAACTTTACCAAAGTCTTAGAAATTATAGGAAGAGATACAGGCAGCGAATGCGATCGAATATTGACTTTATGTGAGGTTGAAATATATGGTGAGGCCGTATGTCCAGATGGAACGTGGGGGCTCTGGTGTCAAGAAACGTGTTCGTGTAGTAACGGCAGCGTGTGCCATGTAGCCACGGGTGTATGTGCTCTTGGATGTGAAAGAGGATTCTATGGAACTCAATGCTCATGGAAGTGCAATTCCAACTGCTTAGATCAGCGGTGTGGGCATCGATACGGTCACTGTCTGGAATGTATTCCTGGCTACATTGGAGATTTTTGTGAGAGAAAGTGTGCTGATGGTTTCTATGGGCCAGGATGTAATGATACTTGCTCTGAGTACTGCACAGACGTATGTGATCACGTGACCGGGAACTGCTCCTGCATCGGGAACTTTATCAGTTCACAATGTACAGGAGAGTGTGAGGGTGGATTTCATGGGCCAAGATGTAATGATACCTGCTCTGAGCACTGCACAGACTTGTGTGATCACGAGACCGGAAAATGTACCTGCAAGGAGAACTTTGGCGGGCCACAATGTACAGAATCACAGAAGGTTGAGAAAGAGACAAACTATGCCTTATATATTATGTATGGTGCGTTTATCACTGCAGCGATCTTTGGATTTGGATTTCTCCTCTTTGCAAAGAAGAAAGGACCACAGTTCGGTGGTGAAAATGACCTTTGATAAATTGGTAGCAAACTGTTGAGACTATAATCTATAGATGTTTAAATTTCTTTTGTTTTGCCTTTTTAATTAATTGATTCATTCATAACATTGTTTTCCCCATACTTTATAAACATGTTGGATAGTTAGTCATTGTCTCCATGGAAATACCAAAGGTTAAAGTTGAGGTTCTAAAAGAGGCTAGTGTTTGTTTAATAATGGCGGTGTTGAAACTGAACAAATCTGTCTGTTCCCAGCCTTCACCTCGGCTCTGACAAGCGAGTGGTGTCTTTCAAACTGTTACAGAGGCTGGCATCAAAGGTGGTGCATCGTACTTCGAACTTAATTCGTTCCAGGAGGTCGTTCAAGCATGAGTAGATCAAAGCCTAAATAAATGTTTCCGATTATAAATAATAAAAAAGTGACGTAATCCTGTCCCAGAACATAAACAATGCCGATTTGATGAATATAAGCAGCAACCACACATGATTCTAGGTAAATATAACACAATTAAACAACATGAATCTAATTAATAAATTAAAACAATAAACAGTATATAAAATATGTAAATATAATATATTGAAATTAAAATTGCATTTATTTTAATTTATAGAAGACAGCGATGGTGATGTTCCGTGTGACTGGTGAAAAAAACACTACCTTTCAAAAGAGGAGTTCCTTTCTATAAAATACAAATATTTCTGTTTCGGCTATTCTCTATCTTTCTCTCTCTCTCTCTCTCTCTCTCTCTCTCTCTCTCTCGTTCTCTTCCTCTCTCTCTCTCGTTCTCTTCCTCTCTCTCTCTTTCTCTCTCTCTCTCTCTCTCTCTCTCTCTCTCTCTCCCGCCTCTTAGTACAACTGTTAAAGAGTTTTATTTTACATTGGTTCTGGATTCATCACACGTAAACCACTTTCATGCAACACGTTTAGATCCTTATTCACGTTAATCGTCGATATGTCATGCTTTCACTTAGGCTTCGTTGCATCACACTCTACCTAGATGCTATAGACCGGCTTGTTGCAGGAGCTACTGAGTTAAGTGCTCTGTGCACACCGTGAGCTGTGTGTCTCATCCGTTTTGATCCTGCTTCGATATCCCGCTTGTTTACGATGAATGATGATATCGTATGACAGGGAACAGTTGGCTGTGTTCACTTTCTGCGCGGTTTCGCCTTATGTCTTTTGGCGTGTGCTGAGACTGCTACGATGGGGACTACAGTTACCTTTCTTTGTTTGGGAGATGAGTTAGTAATTCGGATGATTCCACTGGCACGGGCGGTTGAGCAATTATGGATTTTAATTCTTTTGCTGTGATACCGAGGCCTTCCATAACCAATAACCAATAATCTTGGAAGGAAAAAATACAAGGTAAAAAGACAAAAGCAGACCAATACTAACATGGACAAGTAACATCAAAAGATGGACAAGTCAGCATATAACAACCTGCACTATCAAAGCAAGAGTCAGAGCGGAATGGCGATCCATAGTAGCTAACCTTCGATGAGGAGACGCCACTCAGTGATGATGATCGTACGACAAGCACTTCTAACTCAACAATCAATTATCTGATTTCACAGAAAAAAACTTATGAAAGCGACCTATCCTAAAGTTTTGGTAATGTGACACTCTGGTCTTGTGATTCCTGATTAGAGTTTGAATGTGGTTACCTAACTAGTTTCACGTGAACATGTAACACAATCAATTTCTGACATCATTGTTGTTCCGTATTCCATGAGCTCATGATAAATGTTTGGAAATCTTTCTGAGTTCTATTTTATTTATATAGTTGTCATCTGCCCGTTGAAACCATACCCGTCCAGCCATTTGTAAACGTAATACCATGAGTTACCGTCCGTTAAATGACAGCTTTCCCACGTTCCTAATACATTTTCTTGAGTGTTGCTCTTAAATCAGCCAGCGATGCATGTTATTAAACTTGTCAGAATGTGAGCTACCGATAGTCACCGCAGGGAGAGATTACTTTTATTTACTTTCCCCCTTCCAGAATTCAAGCTGCAAATTTTCAGACTTTTCGCCGTCTGCTTAAACCGATAATTTGCGAAGTGCACGACAACAGTTTTTTGGGTAACAAAGAAATTCATAAAAATCTTCAACGTGCATGTTTTCTATTGCACAGGTTGCTGATCCATTTGTGTGTACATGACCTCTATAGTAAAGTATCTTTCAGCCTAGCACTCTTTAATCAGTGCGATGTGTCGTGTGTACACGCATCTAGATGTCTATCAGATAGGCTTAACTTTTTTAGGATATTTTTATTTGAAGGGGGAAAAGAAATAAGTGTGTTCACACTGAATTATCTTCCCCTGATCAAAGATTTGATATATCGGCATTGCTTTCATTGACAACAAAACTGTATTTTATATTGTAAAAAATATATATTTTAATGTTTTATATTAGTGTGTTTTATTTAGCACACACACACAAACACAAATCTTCTAATGAACCATTCACCTGTTGTAATGGCTGGGTAATATTAATGACAACTAATTCAAGAGTTACTTTCCATGTTTGTTTCTTTACATCAGGTAAAATGTACGCTTGATACTACTAATTATTTCCATATCAGCTCGTTTACTTTTCTAAGAAGATGTTTGGAATTGTGTTTACGACTATAAGTAGCATGATGATGGAGGTGATGGCAATGACCATGTCATTCATCTGGCTGGGGTCACAAGACTACACCCACGTCTGCATACTAAGTGATTCGATGAACATGATAAAAAAAAAGTGTAGGCGGGCTCTGTACGCAGGTACTGGGTAGAGTCATTACAAAAGTCAAAAATACGAACGGTCACATTTGTTTACGTCCTATGACATGTGGTAGTACGTAGAATTGAAAAAGCGGACAGGTTGACCAGCTGCACTGACGTTGAAGACAGTCAACTAATGGATCGGGCGGACGTCATCAATGCCCTCTGAGATGTGGGAAGGACACAGGACTTCAACAACCCTGAGTCCACGTCACTCCTTCGGATGAAAGAGTTGGGAGTTAAGATGGGCACAGCCTGAAACGAAAAACGTAATGGCCGTATAAGAAGACTTATCAACCAACAAAGAACTGGAGTCGTCAGTCGCTGGACACTGTGGGACTTGCTGAGGAGGGGATCTGAGCATTTATGAACATGTTCGGAGTGCAATGATGATGACCCGCAAATAACTCAATAATTCAAGAGAACATAGGAGAATAGTTAGGATTAACCTTCGGCAAATCTAAAAAAGGGGGCCGTGATAGCTCAGTGGTTAGTGAACTGGACTACAAAAGACAAGAGGTAGAGTTCGATCCAAATCTACGGTTTCCGAGTTCACTCAGACTTAAATGGGTGCCGGATTTTTTTTCTGGGAAAGTAAAGCGGCACGGGCGTAATACCGATCACATTACCCCAAAAATCATGTGCCGAAGGTCTGTAAACTTTATGGTCACTAACACCATATTCCCTATACGCCACTTGGCGTGGCGGGTCACTAACACCATATTCCCTATACGCCACTTGGCGGGACAAGGCTCTTTACGTTTTTTTTTTTACATCTAAACAAACAGATCATAATCGTCGAGGCTGGATGAAGGTTTTGAAGTTGTGCTCGAACGACAGCCAATGACTAATGATGACGACGAAGAGAATGAGAGGCGGTACTGCTGGGAAGGGGAGTCTGCTTTCATGAAAACATCAGGAAGCCAAGCAATCTAGTTTGTTATCACTTTATCTTATCTATTTCTTTTCGCATAAAAATGCTTTCTGATGTAATGAATTGTCCTTGTTATCTGCTTTAGAAGTTTTTTTCAAATGTTTTTTTTTTTAATTATTAACATTGTCTGAACAGGCCTGATACTTCCATAGACCACAGCTATTTTAGGGTGCTGCTTTTTGCACTTATTCACTTTTGCGGTAGAATTACTCCACTTATTCACATTAACGGCAGAATTACTCCACTTACTCACTTTTGCGGTAGAATTACTCCACTTATTCACTTTTGCGGTAGAATTACGCCACTTATTCATTTTTGAAGTAGAATTACTCCACTTATTCACTTTTGCGGTAGAATTACTTTACTTATTTATTTTTGGGTAGAATTACTCCGCTTATTCATTTTTGGGGTAGAATTACTCCAATTATTCACTTTTGCGGTAGAATTACTTTACTTATTAATTTTTGCGGTAGAATTACTCCACGTATTCATTTTTGGGGTAGAATTATTCCACTTATTCGCTTTTGCGGTAGAATTACTCCACTTATTCACATTAACGGCAGAATTACTCCACTTACTCACTTTTGCGGTAGAATTACTCCACTTATTCACTTTTGCGGAAGAATTACTCCACTTATTCATTTTTGAAGTAGAATTACTCCACTTATTCACTTTTGCGGTAGAATTACTTTACTTATTTATTTTTGGGGTAGAATTACTCCACTTATTCATTTTTGGGGTAGAATTACTCCAATTATTCACTTTTGCGGTAGAATTACTTTACTTATTCATTTTTGCGGTAGAATTACTCCACGTATTCATTTTTGGGGTAGAATTATTCCACTTATTCACTTTTGCGGTAGAATTACTCCACTTATTCATTTTTGGGGTAGAATTACTCTACTTATTCATTTTTAGTGTAGAATTACTCCTCTTATTCATTTTTGGGGTAGAATTACTCCACTTATTCATTTTTGGGGTAGAATTACTCCATTTATATTTATTTCTACTCATGTTATAAACTTCCATCAGCTACTTCTTGTTGCTCCAATCTTGGAGTTCTTTATTGATTCGGGATTTAAGTAAAAAGAATATTAACAAAGAAGCAACAACAAAAAACTCTCGCAGCAAAGGAAACCTAAATTTATGGATCTATGTCACAGCCCATTAGTGAGGAACAGTGTGGTTTTGTTGGAGGTAAAGGAACGAACAATGCCATATACCTCATAAGATCTTTAGTAGAAAGAGCCATAGAGGTGAAAACATATATGTATATATACACCCATGTTTCATAGTTTATACCAAAGCATTTGACAAAGTAAAGCACTAAGAAATTATCAAAATTTTAGAAAGCATAAACGTAGACAGCAAAGATCTTAGAATAATAAAGAACATGTACTGGCAACAAACAGCGGCCATAAGAACTGGAAACCAATTGGGAATGTTTCAACAAATAAAGCAGGGTGTTAGACAAGGTTGTGTGCTGTCACCAGATTTTTAAAATATTTATGGTGAGATTATTTTAAGATCCAAAAGGGGCATGCCTGGAGTAACAGTTGGAGGTCATAATGTAAATAATCTAAGGTATGTTGATGATACAGTCTTAATCACTAAGATTGAAAATGAGTTAAATGTTGGACATTATAGTGTAGGAAAGCAACAATAAAGGACTCAGTCTTACAACCAAAAAGACTGGTGATGGTAACAACAAAGAAGAAGACATCACCACAGAGACAATTAAAAACAAGTGGAACAATATTAAAACAGGTAAATGAATTTAAATATTTGGGAACTTTGTTAACCTCAGACGGAAGATGTACAAAAGAGGTGAGATGCAGAATGGCTCAGGCAAAAGCAGCTTTCCAAAAAATGAGGAAGATACTATACAATCCATTTTTGACAATAGAAACAAGAAAATGATTTCTTAAATGTTATGTAGAGGCAGTATTAACATATGAATGTGAATCATGGAAAATAGGACAACAGATAAGAAAATTACTGGAGGCTGTAGAAATGTCATTTTACAGAAGAATGTTGAGAATGCTATGGACATCTAAGAAGAGTAATGAAAATATTATGAAAGAGTTCTGAGCAAAGAGAGAGCTAATTACCAATATTAGGAAGAAACAATCATCATTTTTTTGGCCATGTAATGAGAAGAGAACAACTGGAATATATTGTAACAACTGGAAAAATTGAGGGACGAAGAGACAGAGGGAAACAAAGAGAAAAAATACCAGACAGCTTAAGAGAATGGCTTAGCTGAAGGTCAACAACAGAAATGATAAATAACTGCCGAGATCGAAAGTTGTGGAGAGACAGGATCACCTACGCCAGCAGTCTCGGTATTTGATGATGATGATGTCACAGTCAGGATTGATAGTAAAAAACGGTTGCAATTTCTGAAACAAGGTACACATTTTACACGAAAACATTGTACGAATTGAGAGTTGTACGAATACCGATGTTCCGCCGTATAAAGATACTGTTGACTGTGCATTAGTGTGTGTGTGTGTAGTGTTATATGTTAGTATAGTATATATTATAGATTATAATAAATGTTAAGTTTTAAAAATAAATGTCACAAGTTCGTAAAGAAACATACGAAGGAAGAAACAAATGAAGGGTATATTTCGTTGTGGATGGACTTAGGGTCGGTTTATAAGCATAGGGCACAGGCCCAAAAATACCAAGGAGAAATAACGAACGCTATCAGCTTTATTCTAAATAGTGTTTGTTTTCAGACATTAAAATCGGAAATACATTACATTGAACACACGTACACTTACCAAAGAGCGTGTACACATACATACATATGCACATACAATTCAACGGTAAGAGCACACCTCTGTTTTCATTCACTACAGGGTGCCATCTCGGTGTATACCCACATTCTAAGTTTGTCGAAATGTATGCAAACCTAGTTCGCAGTTTCTCGAAGTTTATACATTCTCAGTTTGTCGAAATGTATGCAAACCTAGTTCGCAGTTTCTCGAAGTTTATACATTCTCAGTTTGTCGAAATGTATGCAAACCTAGTTCGCAGTTTCTCGAAGTTTATACATTCTCAGTTTGTCGAAATGTATGCAAACCTAGTTCGCAGTTTCTCGAAGTTTATACATTCTCAGTTTGTCGAAATGTATGCAAACCTAGTTCGCAGTTTCTCGAAGTTTATACATTCTCAGTTTGTCGAAATGTATGCAAACCTAGTTCGCAGTTTCTCGAAGTTTATACATTCTCAGTTTGTTGAAATGTATGCAAACCTAGTTCGCAGTTTCTCGAAGTTTATACATTCTCAGTTTGTCGAAATGTATGCAAACCTAGTTCGCAGTTTCTCGAAGTTTATACATTCTCAGTTTGTCGAAATGTATGCAAACCTAGTTCGCAGTTTCTCGAAGTTTATACATTCTCAGTTTGTTGAAATGTATGCAAACCTAGTTCGCAGTTTCTCGAAGTTTATACATTCTCAGTTTGCCGAAATGTATGCAAACCTAGTTCGCAGTTTCTCGAAGTTTATACATTCTCAGTTTGTCGAAATGTATGCAAACCTAGTTCGCAGTTTCTCAAATAGTTTCTAAATTCTCAGAACTATATTTTTTTCCTCACGAATCCAGATAGCACAACTATTTCTCAAACTTTCCCAAATTGTGCTTTTTCAACTCCCCATTCTTTGTTCATGTCACCGTGCTCCCCACAAAAATAAAAAAGAAGTGTGTGTGTGTGTAATGTTTGGTAAATCTCTTTTGACTATCTTGTTATTTATTTTTGTTGCAACAATTTATTGATTTACTTGTTACTTATTTATCTCAACGATACATAAGCATTCTCGACTTCCCTGAACGTCACTAAGCGTTCGTCTAGATAAAGTGGTTTACAATGCAATCTTTTGTCTCGTTCTAGAAGCGAGTTAAACACAAGCATGACAATATCTCCAGAATCTTGCTATTTTATCCGAGGGCTGGGCTGGTACTATATAACTGTAAATATAGATGATATTTCAGGCACTTGCTTGAATTTAGACAAATCGCACTGCAACATACCCATGTAATCCAGACGTTTTCACTAGGATCTGTTTATAAAATATTTACACTCAATTATCGTCCCAATTTGTTGTAACAACTTCTAAAGTGAAGGATCGCCTCAAAAACAGACCACGCCCTAACGGCAAAATTACGTTTGTTCTGGATGTCAGAGCCTGCGTTGGCCTGTTCCCACTGCTTGTTCTGGGTGTCAGAGCGTGCGTTGGCCTGTTCCCACTGCTTGCTCTGGGTGATAAGAGTGTGCGTTGGCCTGTTCCCACTGCTTGTTCTGAGTGTCAGAGCGTGCGTTGGCCTGTTCCCACTACTTGTTCTGGGTGTCAGAGCGTGCGTTGGCCTGTTCCCACTGCTTGTTCTGAGTGTCAGAGCGTGCGTTGGCCTGTTCCCACTGCTTGTTCTGGGTGTCAGAGCGTGCGTTGGCCTGTTCCCACTGCTTGTTCTGAGTGTCAGAGCGTGCGTTGGCCTGTTCGCACTGCTTGTTCTGGGTGTCAGAGCGTGAGTTGGCCTGTTCCCACTGCTTGTTCTGGGTGTCAGAGCGTGCGTTGGCCTGTTCGCACTGCTTGTTCTGGGTGTCAGAGCGTGCGTTGGCCTGTTCGCACTGCTTGTTCTGGGTGTCAGAGTATGCGTTGGCCTGTTCCCACTGCTTGTTCTGAGTGTCAGAGCGTGCGTTGGCCTGTTCGCACTACTTGTTCTGGGTGTCAGGGCGTGCGTTGGCCTGTTCCCACTGCTTGTTCTGGGTGTCAGAGCGTGCGTTGGCCTGTTCCCACTGCTTGTTCTGGGTTATTGAGTGTGAGTTGGCCTGTCCCCACTGCTTGTTCTGGGTGTTAGAGTGTGAGTTGGCCTGTTCCCATTGCTTGTTTTGGGTGTTAGAGTGTGAGTTGGCCTGTTCCCACTGCTTGTTCTGGGTG
Organism: Megaustenia siamemsis; assembly: GCA_032433765.1. Lineage (NCBI taxonomy): Eukaryota > Metazoa > Mollusca > Gastropoda > Stylommatophora > Ariophantidae > Megaustenia > Megaustenia siamemsis. The sequence continues at coordinate 94,932,603 of JAVIAB010000051.1, forward strand.
TCAGAGCGTGAGTTGGCCTGTTCCCACTGCTTGTTCTGGGTGTTAGAGTGTGAGTTGGCTTGTTCTGGGTGTCAGAGCGTGCGTTGGCCTGTTCCCACTGCTTGTTCTGGGTGTTAGAGTGTGAGTTGGTCTGTTCCCACTGCTTGTTCTGGGTGATAGAGTGTGAGTTGGCCTGTTCCCATTGCTTGTTCTGGGTGATAGAGTGTGAGTTGGCCTGTTCCCATTGCTTGTTCTGGGTGTTAGAGCGTGCGTTGGCTTGTTCCCACTGCTTGTTCTGGGTGATAGAGTGTGAGTTGGCCTGTTCCCATTGCTTGTTCTGGTTGATAGAGTGTGAGTTGGCCTGGTCCCATTGCTTGTTCTGGGTGATAGAGTGTGAGTTGGCCTGTTCCCATTGCTTGTTCTGGGTGATAGAGTGTGAGTTGGCCTGGTCCCATTGCTTGTTCTGGGTGATAGAGTGTGAGTTGGCCTGTTCCCATTGCTTGTTCTGGGTGATAGAGTGTGCGATGACCTGTTCCCATTGCCTGTTCTGGGTGATAGAGTGTGAGTTGGCCTGGTCCCATTGCTTGTTCTGGGTGTCAGAGCGTGCGTCGCTCTGTTCCCACTGCTTGTTCTGGGTGATAGAGTGTGAGTTGGTCTGTTCCCACTGCTTGTTCTGGGTGATAGAGTGTGAGTTGGCCTGTTCCCATTGCTTGTTCTGGGTGATAGAGTGTAAGTTGGCCTATTCCCATTGCTTGTTCTGGGTGTCAGAGCGTGCGTTGGCTTGTTCCCACTGCTTGTTCTGGGTGATAGAGTGTGACTTGGCCTGTTCCCACTGTTTGTTCTGGGTGATAGAGTGTGAGTTGGCCTAATCCCATTGCTTGTTCTGGGTGTCAGAGCGGGCGTTGGCCTGTTCCCATTGCTTGTTCTGGGTGATAGAGTGTGAGTTGGCCTGTTCCCACTGCTTGTTCTGGGTGATAGAGTGTGAGTTGGCCTGTTCCAATTGCTTGTTCTGGGTGATAGAGTGTGAGTTGGCCTGGTCCCATTGCTTGTTCTGGGTGATAGAGTGTGAGTTGGCCTGTTCCCATTGCTTGTTCTGGGTGATAGAGTGTGCGATGACCTGTTCCCATTGCTTGTTCTGGGTGATAGAGTGTGAGTTGGCCTGTTCCCATTGCTTGTTCTGGGTGATAGAGTGTGCGATGACCTGTTCCCACTGTTTGTTCTGGGTGATAGAGTGTGAGTTGGCCTGTTCCCATTGTTTGTTCTGGGTGTCAGAGCATGCGTCGCTCTGTTCCCATTGCTTGTTCTGGGTGTCAGAGCGTGCGTCGCTCTGTTCCCATTGCTTGTTCTGGGTGATAGAGTGTGAGTTGGCCAGTTCCCATTGCTTGTTCAGGGTGTCAGAGCGTGCGTTGGCTTGTTCCCACTGCTTGTTCTGGGTGATAGAGTGTGAGTTGGCCTGTTCCCATTGCTTGTTCTGGGTGATAGAGTGTGAGTTGGCTTGTTCCCCTTGCTTGTTCTGGGTGATAGAGTGTGAGTTGGCCAGTTGCCATTGCTTGTTCTGTATGATAGAGTGTGAGTTGGCATGTTCCATTTGTTTGTTCTGGGTGATAGAGTGTGAGTTGGCCTGTTCCCATTGCTTGTTCTGGGTGATAGAGTGTGAGTTGGCCAGTTGCCATTGCTTGTTCTGGGTGATAGAGTGTGAGTTGGCTTGTTCCCCTTGCTTGTTCTGGGTGATAGAGTGTGAGTTGGCCTGTTCCCCTTGCTTGTTCTGGGTGATAGAGTGTGAGTTGGCTTGTTCCCCTTGCTTGTTCTGGGTGATAGAGTGTGAGTTGGCCAGTTGCCATTGCTTGTTCTGGGTGATAGAGTGTGAGTTGGCCTGTTCCCATTGCTTGTTCTGGGTGATAGAGTGTGAGTTGGCCTGTTCCCATTGCTTGTTCTGGGTGATAGAGTGTGCGATGACCTGTTCCCACTGTTTGTTCTGGGTGTCAGAGCGTGCGTCGCTCTGTTCCCACTGCTTGTTCTGGGTGCCAGAGTGTACGTTGCTCTGTTCCCACTGCTTGTTCTGGGTGTCAGAGTGTACGTTACTCTGTTCCCACTGCTTGTTCTGGGTGTCAGAGTGTACGTTACTCTGTTCCCACTGCTTGTTCTGGGTGCCAGAGTGTACGTTACTCTGTTCCCACAGCTTGTTCTGGGTGCCAGAGTGTACGTTACTCTGTTCCCACTGCTTGTTCTGGGTGTCAGAGCGTACGTTGCTCTGTTCCCACTGCTTTTTCTGAGTGTCAGAGCGTGTGTTTCTCTGTTCCCACTGCTTGTTATGGGTGACAGAGTGTGCGTTGACCTGTTCCCACTGTCTATATTATTATTATGTTTTTCTTCCTCAGGTTTCTTCATGCCACCATCCCAATGTTTCAACAAATCTTCAACTTTTTTGTTACTGCCCATTTTAATATTCCTATTTCTTATTTTATTGGCAGATTCTATTATTATTTTTGTTTACACCAACCTAATGCTACTGTATTCACCACGTATTTGTTTGGGAGTATCTCCGTATGCCGGGAAGCCGTGATAGCTCAGTGGTTACTGAATTGGACTGCAAAGAACAAGAGGTAGGGTTCGATCCCAACCGACGGCTTCCGGATTCACCCAGCCTTAAATGGGTACCGGATTTCTTTCTGGGAACGTAAAGCGGCACGGGCGTAATACAGACCACATTGCCCCAAAAATCATGTGCTGAAGGTCTGTAAAATATATGGTCCCTATCTAACACTATATTCCCTATACGCCACTTGGCGTGACGGGGGCTCTTTACTTTTACTTTACTTACCTCCGTATGCACTGGCCCTTTACGCCGTTTACTGTAGTTGGTTACTATCAGAGCTTCTCGCTCAGAGAGAAGCAGACAAGATTTTCCAAGAGTTGTCTTCTGACGCTGTCAATGTGTTCTTCTCTTACCTGAATTATCTCTCTGACTTGTTGGTACAAGCCATGCATTTGTGAAATAAAATGAGAAATATACTATGTAAGAAGTCATTATTATTGAAAGTTGAGAGAAGTGTTTTGCAGTGCTACATCGAACAAGTGCTGCTTTGTGGATGATAATTATGGACAATGAACAAATTGATAAAACTCCGGATAGAATAGGCTAGATGCGATTTTTTAGAAAGATGCCAATGGTATCGTGAACGGCCAAATATCTAAATAAGAGGTACTCAAAGAGGCAGATGAAAGAAGGAAGACAATAAAATAAATGAGGAAAAGGCAGTTTAGACTTGTATGGTATAGGAGGAAAAGAGAGCGGGTTGAAACACTTATAGCCCGTTTCAAAACTCATGACCTCAAACTTCATCAAATATCTCGGAAACTCTAGGATGGATTATCATGATATTTTGCATGTGGTCTTACACTGTACACGATGTTATAAATGTATAATTTAAAATAATGTAGGAAATACAGTTTACTTAAAGTGGATGGTTCCATTGATCTTTGTTAATGCAGCAATTATTGCACCTCTAAAAAAATCGAATTAACAGTACGCTTAACAATTTTTTGACTTGTTATAAACCATAGCGTTTCATCAAAATTGAGCAAACTATTACAAATAGTAACTGAATTATATGCGTTGGTTTCGTCTTGTAGGCTACATGTTTCTATGAGACAATTATCAATGTCAGAAAGATTCAAATAGTAAAAGCATATATGATAGTTAATGTTTCTTTTATTGCACAAATTATAATTGGTTATATTCAGTGTTGAAGTCAAATCTTCTGGATGATTGAAATAGTCATGAAAAGGACCTGTTTTACACTTTAATGTTGATATGCTGGCAAGCAAATGTATTTCGCGGCAGACTTCTTCAGAGTAATGATTCTCATTCAGAATCAGCCGAGTCTAACATGCTGATTACTGCTTCGGCTGAATAAACCACATAACATCCTTCTTCCAATATTACTCTTCTTCACGCAAGGAATGGACCTTACATCTGTTTCCTGTAATCTTTCTCTATTTTTGAGAGGGCGTGATTTATAGGTGTAAGAACATCGTCAATTTAAAGGTTTTATTTTCAGTTGCCACTTGTCCCTTGACTTTTGCCCAAACTATTTCTATTGGGTTTAAGTGTGAATGGTAGGGTGGTAGTTTCAAACACCTATAACCTTGCTCTTAGACTAACTTGCCTATATGAAATATCTTTGTCCGTTGTGTCTGCTTTACAATGGAAAGCAATCCAGGTTTCAGGTACATGTCCTTAAATGGTATGTGTTTCTGCGTGAGCCACATCGTTATTTCATCTTTTGTACTCGATGGTGTCAGAACTTTATCTTCGTGTGCAGCTACATTGTGGTATGATGCTTTGTCCATTATTACACAAGAGGGTCGATCTAATAGTGGAAGAACAGTTCTCTCAATCAACTCTCTAAATACGTGGCTGTTCATCTCGGAGTAATAGTCTCGATTGTCTGTGGACTGAAACTAAATGAGTTCAGCATTCTACAATAGCCCATTATGTCTGCTACCTGCATGTGCAACTATCACTCGCTACCCCTCTCTTAATGCTTCTATCTGATAACCTCCATTCATTTTCACTTAGCGGTGAGTATATGAAGAGAGACATGATTTTTGAAACAGATTATAGTAGTAACAGAATAAATAAAATGTCGGAGGAAAAGTTACTGGATGGTTTGATGGCGTGGCACGGGAAAGCTAAACAGTGTAACTATTGCTAAGCGCAAAAGTTTGAGATTTACGTAGATCGATGATATCCAATGTCTCTCGATATAGAGTATAAACTGAAATTAGTCAGATATATTCAGTCTATCTTTTACTGTCTGTCTTCAGTTACGTTTTCTCCATTGTTGCTATTCTTGAGGGAACAGGCAAACAGATGATATGATGCGGTCGAGCTGATAGCAGGGAACAAGTGGTGTAACACACACTTCTACTAATTATGGTGACAGCTTTACAAAAAAGGAGGAAAGTACAAAATAGTTGACGTTTCAGCCTACATGCGGATACACTTCAGAAAACAGGGACAACACAGACAGAAACATACAACGAAATGAAGATATACTCTACTACATGTTCTGGAGTAATAAAGCTAATACTAACACAAAGTGAGAAATAAAACAATAAGAAAATACGTAAAAGGAATGTGCAATATCACATGTATAGTAGAAAGAGAAAGAGTAAAAAAAAGTTTATAAAAAATGAGACTTCCTACATCAAGCCTGCCTAATTTTTCCACCAACGCCTGTATAACGAACTGGCTCTTCTACGTCCTAAGCAGATTCACATTAGAGAATCGTCTGATCACCCGCATGGGTTGCCTCACTCCACGAGGGATTAATGTATTCCTGTCTCACTGGTAACCCTATTACCCTTCTCTCCCCCAACGTTTTCATCCCCCTCTCCTTTCCTCCTTATATCCCACTCTCCTCTTCTTCTTCTCCCTCGTCTCCTACTTTTGCCTCTTACACCTGACGTAATTTCCCAAGGTGATACTCGGGGTTCACCCACGATATATTTGTATATACGTTGGCATCCATCTATAGAGATTATGAACCCTCCTTACCGACTAGTATCTATAATCAATTCAGAGGAAGAGGTATGTTTACAGCACTCGGAAAAAATTAAAAATAATCAACAACAGAAAAAACAACAAAGAACAATATATGGACCGAAGCAGGTTCGAACCCGGTCCATAAATTGTTCTTTGTTTTTTTTTCTGTTGTTGATTAATTGTCATTTTTTCCGAGTGCTGTAAACATACCTCTTCCTCTGAATTGATTCGCTGATTATCGCCTCGGAAGTTTCCCCCTATAATAATATTCATTTATTATTATTTGTCTCTAGTATCTATAATACTTATTAGTATTTATCTCACCATATTCTTCTCTTTCGTCGTGGGTATTTCATTTCTCCCTTGTTTACTCTTTACCGTGTCCTCTTATGTGCTCTTTTATTACCTCTCTCGAAAACACTACCGTATTGTCCTTCTACTCAGATTTTTCCCCTTGGGGTCATCTAGTCTTATGCAATCCCTATTACGCACAATGTAGCCCCTGGGTGCAGCCATCTACTTGTGTTTGTTGACACCTTCGTCATTCCTAGTGCACTAACATGTAGTGTTGTACAGCTCCCTGTCTAGCCAGCCTCTTCTCATCCTTGTTACAATTTTGCCATTCACACCCTCGGTCAAATTAGTTTTTCCTGTTCTTCCCTTACCTACTCATTCACCAGCTCTTATCACGTGACTTGATTCTCTCATTAACATCGGACTCCCAGCTGTATGCAGATCGAAGCCTCAACTTATTTGCCTGTAATATTGTACTTTTCCTTCTCGATTTGTCTTCCCTTTCAAAATACATACTATTTCAGATCTACTAGTTTTGGTTACTCTAGAACATGTAGTTTAGTTTGCCTGAATTTCGTTGTTCCTTGTTGCAGTTTCCTCATATTCCAAGTCCGGCTTGTTGCAGGAGCTACTGAGTTAAGTGCTCGGTGCACACCGTGAGCTGTGCATTTCATCCGTTTTAATCGTGTTTCAATATTCCGATTGTTTACGATGAATGATGTATCGTATGACAGGGAACAGACGGTTGTGTTCACGTTCTGTGCGTTTCGTCTTTTGTCTTTTGCTTTTGGCGTGTGCTGAGACTGCCCTGATGGGGACTACAGCTACCTTTCTTTGTTTGGGAGATGATATAGTAATTCTGATGATTCCATTGGTGCGGGCGGTTGAGTAATTATGGATTTTAATTCGTTTGTAGTGATACCGGGGCCTTCCATAACCATAACCATAAAGATATGAGAGGGTCGTAAATTAGTGGTTAAGAATGTGGTTCCAAAATCTTCACTGTCAGAGAAGTGAATATATCAGAATATTGAGGATCAATATTACTGTTCAGCGTATAAAGATCACACTCCTAAAAATGGGTACAATGTGAACGAGACTGTGCGTATGCACCTACGAATATATGGGTGCAATTTTGAATATGCCCTATATATGAGGAGAAAGTATTATCCTTGAGTATTGTGCTGGAAAAACTCGTCAGGATAATGAAGAGGCTGAAGAAAGGGAAAACAGGGGGTGGGGTTCATAAGAGAAAGAGGGAAGGGGAAAGGCGAAAAGGATTTTGATTGCTCGTGAGAAAGGAATATTTTATTCCCCTGTGGGATGAGGCGACCTATGGGGGCAATCAGACGATTCCCTAAAGTGAATAGAGTACGGCAGCCCGAAAAAAACATGACACTAAGCCAGGGACATATACACAAACCTTAACCTTATAGCCCTGAGAGTTAAAGTGGGACGATACATGGGTACCTGCATCACCTGAAATATCCTAAAGGTGTTCACTAGGCGGCGACCTGTCTCGTGATTGTAGGTCATATAACATCGCTTACACATGATGGTATAGATAATGTTCCGCGATGTACATGTCAACCCTTTCCTGATCTCGAAAGGACCATTAGGGAAGTTAACCGTATCCATCTTAAGAACGTGGTCGCGAGTATTACACTGGTAGTGTTCGCATTACACTGGTAGTGTTGTCATTACACTGGTAGTGTTATCATTACACTGGTGGTGTTCTCATTACACTGGTAGTGTTCTCATTACATTGGTGGTGTTCTCATTACACTGGTGGTGTTCTCATTACACTGGTGGTGTTCTCATTACACTGGTAGTGTTCTCATTACACTGGTAGTGTTCTCATTACACTGGTGGTGTTCTCATTACACTGGTGGTGTTCTCATTACACTGGTAGTGTTCTCATTACACTGGTGGTGTTCTCATTACACTGGTAGTGTTCTCATTACACTGGTGGTGTTCGCATTACACTGGTGGTGTTCTCATTACACTGGTAGTGTTCTCATTGCTTCGTGCCACGCTGGTTGTGTCCGGGGGAAGGTAAGGCGGCTCTTAACTAGCATATCGCGCCGATCAAGGTCACGCTTGAAGGCAACCAGAGGAGGGTCAGAGAAAACAATCAATTCAGATGAAGAGGTATGTTTACAACACACCGGGAAAAAATGATCAACAACAGAAAGAAAAACAAAGAACAATATATGGTCCGAAGCAGGGTCGAACATGTACTCCTAGGCATAGCGCCTTCCCACAAAAAGCCAAAGTCTTTCACGCAGGTGTTTTCATCACTATAGCTTAACGCTGCCGTCACAACTCGAGAATAAATTGTGTATCTGTATTTTTCCTATTAGGACAAGTATCTCCCGGATAGGGTAGGGCTGAATACTTGCGTTGCAGACAAACATTTAGGACGAAACAGCATAAGTAGCAGTTTCCAATGGTTTAGACTGGAGACAAATAATAATAAATGAATAATATTATAGAGGGTAAACATACCTCTTCCTCTGAATTGATTCGCTGATTATCGCCTCAGAAGTTTCCCTCTATAATAGTCATTTATTATTATTTGTCTTCAGAGAAAATAAAAACCTGGTAGGGTCTGAGCGGAGGATAGGCCGAGGGATGTAGCAGGGAGTCTCTGTAATAATCTAATCAAGTATAATGGTGGGAGGGGGGCGAGAGCAAGTACTACCCTATCAGAGGGCGGGATGAGTACAAGGGGTAAGGGAAGCCTATTAGCGGGTACGTAGAATACGCTGAGGAGCAGGTAGAAGAGCTGACTCCCGATAGATAAATATGCAAATCATCATCATCCTGGCAGAGCCGGCAAAGTCTCTGTAACTTGGAGTATGAGAAGAGTTTCTGCAAATTGTCGGGTGGGAATAGTCGGTTTGTAGAAGACAGAGGTGAGAAAACGTCCACAGAAACTGACATATCTAGGAAAGCTATTCTTTACGTCTTCTCCATCCTTGCTAATCTTCACGTTTTTTTTTTTTTTTGCTAATCTTTACGTCTTCTCCATCCTTGCTAATCTTCACGTTTTTTTTTTTTTGCTATTCTTTACGTCTTCTCCATCCTTGCTAATCTTCACGTTTTATTTTCCATTTTTGCTATTCTTTACGTCTTCTCCATCCTTGCTAATCTTCACGTTTTATTTTCCATTTTTGCTATTCTTTACGTCTTCTCCATCCTTGCTAATCTTCACGTTTTTTTTTTTTGCTATTCTTTATGTCTTCTCCATCCTTGCTAATCTTCACTTTTTATTTTCCATTTTTGCTATTCTTTACGTCTTCTCCACTCTTGTTATTCTTCCGTTTTCTCCATCCTTGCTATTCTTTCACTTCCTTCTCATGTAAACAAAACACTTCTAGATGAATGTTCATCCTAATAATGACTATACAACGTGTCCACAAATGAAAGCTACCGTCATGCTTTGCAACGGACATGGTGTTGATGTCCATATTATTCGCTGTGTTTTAGTGATCCCCTTCACGCCAAGTCACTTCACCAAGGAGAACACCTTCGCTACCAATTTCAAGAAGTTGTCCCTGTGGGAAAAAAAATAGTTTCTATTTTTGAGGAATAGAACTAGCATCCAACTTAACAGTAAAAGTTCGTCAAATGTGAGGAATAGAACTAGCATCCAACTTAACAGTAAAAGTTCGTCAAATGTGAGGAATAGAACTAGCATTCAACTTAACAGTAAAAGTTCGTCAAACTTGAGGAATAGAACTAGCATCCAACTTAACAGTAAAAGTTCGTCAAACGTGAGAAATAGAACTAGCATCCAACTTAACAGTAAAAGTTCGTCAAATGTGAGGAATAGAACTAGCATTCAACTTAACAGTAAAAGTTCGTCAATTGTGAGGAATAGAACTAGCATTCAACTTAACAGTAAAAGTTCGTCAAATGTGAGGAATAGAACTAGCATCCAACTTAACAGTAAAAGTTCGTCAAATGTGAGGAATAGAACTAGCATTCAACTTAACAGTAAAAGTTCGTCAAACTTGAGGAATAGAACTAGCATCCAACTTAACAGTAAAAGTTCGTCAAACGTGAGAAATAGAACTAGCATCCAACTTAACAGTAAAAGTTCGTCAAATGTGAGGAATAGAACTAGCATTCAACTTAACAGTAAAAGTTCGTCAATTGTGAGGAATAGAACAAGCATTCAACTTAACAGTAAAAGTTCGTCAATTGTGAGGAATAGAACTAGCATTCAACTTAACAGTAAAAGTTCGTCAAACGTGAGAAATAGAACTAACACCCAACTTAACAATAAAAGTTCGTTACATTTGAAGAATACAACTCGAAACTAACTTATCAGTAAAGATGGGCACTAACCACTTCGCTATCGCACATTTGTTGCTGGAAATGTGACTGTGTATATATGTTATGTTAGTTAAAATCATCCTCCATGCACTCCAGTCGCACCCATAGGTGATCCGATCTTCTCCTCCAAATACTGAGAACCTCCGATGAGAGCACTGACCCAAGCATATCGCATGGCCTGCGATATCGCAATTTGACGGGGGTACTTCACTGGTCAGATCTCAATGAAACCTAACTTAAGAGCAACACCATTTTTTCTGTTATACTGTTGCATGGTATCAGATCTGACAGGTCATAGATAAGAGTCAGAACTGACTTATTTGATCTCTGTGTGTTAACTGAATAGTCTGCTTGCTAATCAAATGTTCGTCTAGATAATGTATCTATGTTTAGAGAATTAATGTTAGTTTGCATGGTTATTCTCTCATCTGCATTACATGATTTCATATACTCACCATAAGAAAATTGACAAGCAGAGTGAGTAAAGGAGTTCAATGCTCAGATGTCACAAGAAGAGGCAGGCGCAGAAATGGAGAGATGAGGTAATTGTTGAGGTTACGTCAGTGCTGAATAATATTAAGACAGGAAGAAATCAAATGATTTGAACTGTAACACGATCACCAAACAGCAGTGACGGGACATTAGCAGGCAGAAGAAGGTTGGCTTAAGAGACGATTTCATTTTATGATCACTTTTACTGGGAAATTAATTCTTGATAAACACAAACCTGAACACTTCATGTTTTTCTCGACGCTGAAAGGCAAGACAGGCGCTGGAAAGTAAAGTAACGTCGGAGCAATTTGCCATCTTATTCTATAATGATGCTTGAGTAAGCTTACTGTTGTCTCTAACACAGCACCCTCTGTAGCAGATGCTACAATTCAACTCTCCTCTCTCTTCACTAAGGTACAATTCGTTGTTTACCTTTCCTCTAACTCGTACCATCACAATTTGCTTGATATCTGGGCTACCTTACTCCACACCTAACTGCTGCTCTATTGGCCGTAGGTTACCTACAACAGAAATAGCCAACCCAGAGCTAGCACTACAAAGAAACAAATCAGCACGTTTCTCTATCTTATCTTATTAATAATGCGGCCCTGCTGGGCACGTGACCCCTGATACAAGTAATAACGTGCGTGTGTTGTATCCAAGAGAAGAGCAATCACATAAACTGTGGGACGTGCAGCACTGAAACAGGCAGATCAAATAACGGTGTCTTGGCGCCAAATACTGCTTATCGCCATTTTGTTGGAGTTGATCAAATAAATAAATGAAACGTACCGCTGGAGTTTTACTGATGAAAAAAATGGCAATCTTGAAACAAAAAGTGCGAGATAAAGTATTTCTAATAGAACAACAAACGACACAGACTAAAGTATATGAAATGTGTCGACAATTGTAAGTAATTAGCTTGTAGATGGAATTATAACGAAGGTAGGAAATAGCTGAGGTGAAGGCAGTAAATGTCTTCTGCCTCGAATGGCCTATATCAGGGAGACAGTAAAAGCTTAGGGTGGCTGCTTCTCAGAGCAACTTAATGACATCTCTCGGGAAACTAAAACTCGTTTAACTTCTCACTTAATTTTCTTGAATACACTGGCGACTAAGATATGTACGCCATGGTATCATTTTTTTGTTTTAGGAACGGCCATAGTTGGTTCACCCTTAAGTTTTGATTAACAACCATCATGGGAGTCCTTTCCGTCTCTGGTATAAATATGACACACTCATTACTCTAGATCTTCTAGCCCACATTTCCCTTCTCCCTGACTAATATTTTCTTCTCAATCCCCATTTAACCAACGATATCACCCCTCATAACCTATGAGTGTCATTAGCTCTCTACCACTGCTGTTATCATCATGAATAGACCAATGCAGTTAACGCTCATTCAACGAATCCATCGCAATAGAAAAATTGCCCTGGCTAGTATATAAGATGTATGTAAAGTAAGTAATGTACCCCCGTCACGCCAAGTGGCATATAGGCAATATGGTGTTGGTGACCATAAATTTTACAGACCTTCAGCACATGATTTTTGGCGTAATGTATTCGGTATTACGCCCCTGTCGCTTTACTTTCCCAGAAAAAAAATCCGGTACCCATTAAAGGCTGGATGAACCGGAATCCGTCGGTTGGGATCGAGCTCTACCTCTTGTCCTTTGTAGTCCAGCTCACTAACCACTGAGCTATCGCGGCTCCCACAAGATGTATGTATTGCAGTTAAATTATGTTATCCCTCTTTCTAGTTTATCTTTATTTCGTGGTCCGTTTTTGTTGTTCTCGTTTTCTGAAGAAGGCAGCAGTGTAGCCCGAAACGTCAGTATTTTGTTGTGTTCTTGTTTGTAAAGCTGTCACTCTACCTTGACGTTACACTCCAATACTTGTTTGTAAAGCTGTCACTATACCTTGTAGGAATGTACGTTACACTCCAATACTTGTTTGTAAAGCTGTCACTATACCTTGTAGGAATGTACGTTACACTCCAATACTTGTTTGTAAAGCTGTCACTATACCTTGTAGGAATGTACGTTACACCCCAATACTTGTTTGTAAAGCTGTCACTATACCTTGTAGGAATGTACGTTACACTCCAATACTTGTTTGTAAAGCTGTCACTATACCTTGTAGGAATGTACGCTACACCCCAATACTTGCTCTTGCAGTTAAGTTACCGTGTCACCGCTTCTGGATAGCATTAATTGATGTTTCTTTTCTCAAAATTAACCAAACTGTCAGCAATCATTCCTCCCTCTGGCTCAGAATCAACGCTCTCATATATCAACTCAGTCCTCAGATAGAAGAATAAGTTCATATATTTAATATTGTCGCGTTGTTCATTGTGTATGCTACACGACTTTAGACTGCTTCGGCCACCTCCATGCTGATTATTTTAGATCCACTCCATTATTTTCGATCCAATCCTTTATTTTAGATCCACTCCATTATTTTAGATTCAACCATTATTTTAGATCTAATCTAATTTTTTAGACCCACTCCATTATTTTAGATCCACTCTATTATTTTAGATCCACTCCATTGTTTTAGATGGACTCAGATGTGCGTCGGGGTAATGCGTCTCACTGTCCTGCAAGTCAGGCACGTGTGCTTGAAGTTAAGATGTAAAACTGCATAAGTCAGTAACTATCTTGCTGTGTATTTTTTCCTCAAATTCTATGATGTGGTAAAATCTTTCTGTCAAATTATGCATGTCTATGTTCTGTCTAACACACACATACACAAACACACACACATATTCTAATTCTTGTAGCAAGCGCGAGTTGAAACCACCACCAATCAAAATCAAATTTAAGAATAATTGGAATGTTGCAGCGTGAGGATATTTGCAGCAAACTCAGTCCTGTATTCAGTCCTCTCGTGCCTACATAATGAAAGGACAATGAAAAGCTCATGACAAAGCTCTACGGCTTGCTTGAAAGTAATTTTCTCGTCTTTGATATCTCCCAAATTTACTTTTGGCCATATCTTCCATTACAACGGTATTGTTGTTACATCTAATTGATTCTTCCTGTTGCCTGATGCTGTTTTCCCATCTACATGTTATTTGTGGAAACCATTTAATTTGCTGTCTGGGTGTAACTGTGAACTGAAAGTGGATGGCTGTCGAGAAGATCTAAAGAACGCACTGATGTCGGCCCATTTAGTGTGCTTGAACACTGGAAGCGCAGATGTGGCACAAATCTGATGAGAGCAAAGGGAAAGCACTGCGTGCCCGCAACATTGAGCAGACGGACCAAAGAAATAAGGCCGTAAGAATGAAGACAGAGGGATCACTCTCAGAATTATGTGAGGATGTAGGGCTGGGATAAGATCTCACCATCACAGCTGGGATAAGATCTCACCATCACAGCTGGGAGAAGATCTCACCATCACAGCTGGGATAAGATCTCACCATCACAGCTGGGATAAGATCTCACCATCACAGCTGGGAGAAGATCTCACCATCACAGCTGGGATAAGATCTCACCATCACAGCTGATGCCATTCGCACAACACTTGAAAGGTCGCACAACACTGTTCCTTGTCCAGATGGTGTTAGGTACGACGACATAGGCGATTTAGCTGACGACGACTTGAAAATAATGGCCAAAGAGTTTAATGCCAGCATTCAGTGGCCAAATTAAGGAGGAGCGGCTTCACAACTACTTACTAGCACTACCGAAGCCAAACAAGGACTATCCTCAGATCAGTGCCTACAGAACCATCACGACACAGAACACTGCGGGCAAACTACTGGAGAGAATTGTTTCCCGTGTACTCACTTGTCACCTTGAACAGATACGCCAATTCCCACCAACACACGGAGGTTATAGATATAACAAAGAGACATGGTTCAATGTGGCAGTCTTCGCCTATGACACCTTCGAAGGCTTCCACAGAGGAGACATTTACTGCTGCTATAGATCTGGAGGATGCATACAACAGAGTACCATTTGGATACCTCACTCACATGCTCCTCAAACTGGCGATGTATCCCTTCCTCATTAAATGGATTGATGTAGGGCTGTTTCTCAGGAAGGTGGAACTCAAAGGTGGAATTTAGTCATCCGAGCCAACATCCATTTGTCCAGGGTTGCCACAAGGCTTACCATTGTCACCAGTTCTATTTAACGTGTACACAATAACGATCACGGAACAACAGCTAGATAGGAGGGGAAGAACTATGACTTTTGCTGATGATATTCTGGTATATCGACAGGGAAGAGACAAACGGGAAATTGCCTCCACACTGGAAACGAAATCGATCTCATCTCTTCCTGGTGTGGAGTATCAGGTGCATTGGTTAATTCTAATAAAGCATAAGTTGTATGGTTCTCCCTTAACAATTATATCGTTAACACAGAAACACTGGTGGTACGAATGGAAGCTGATGAGTTGACCAGGGACAGGTTGATGTCGTATCTCGGAGTTAAGTTTGATCGCAGCCTGTGTTTTCGGGACCACGTCGACCATGTGATAACAAAATCCCGCAAAGGATTAGCCGCCTTGAAGGTCATGGCAACTGCCAACATGGAGCAGAGGCTACTTACACTTCTGTTCCAAGAGACTAGTCCTCGCACCAATCGAGTATGCCCTAGAAATCAATTCTTACTATCAGTATGAAGCAAACTGACAGGCTGGAGAAAATACAGAATGAAGCTATGCGCATTATTTGGGGTGTACGAGGGGCACTCCCTGTGTAGCAATGAGGTATCTTCTCGACTTTCCAACCATGGATGACAGAATCAGGATCTGGAGGGCACTCGTATACCTGAAGATAAGTACAGATAAAGAGCATGTAATGCACCACGAGCTCAATACAGGGAAAGGTGTTAGGCTAAAAAAGGCAAATGATGGGTGAGCCGAGCAGATGATGTCATCAAAACAGGTCTGTCTTACCAATATAAACGTTGGTGAGGGGTGGAAACCGGTGCCTACGTCATTCAAGGGCACATTATCATGTTTTGCCACACTCAACAGGAAATTTAGGGAACATAACTCAGTCGTGGTCAATGCGGAGGTCAACAGTCTCATCTAGGATAACACCGACGAGAAAGATGCAGTCATCTATACAGATGGATCTGCGATACACACCAGAGATGTGCATGGGCATTTACAGCAAGCTCGGCAGTCATAATAGTCAAAGAAGACAATGGTGCATACGTCATAACCACGAGTAGCATGACGATGGAAGGGATGGTAGTGATCAGGGCATTGATCTGGTTAGAGTCACATGACAACACCAACGCCTGCATATTGAGTGGCAGGCGTTGGTGAAGAGAAGAAAAAAGTGAAGGCCAGTTTTGTAGGCAGCAATGGGTAGAGTCATTGCAGAAGTCACAAATACGTAAGGTCACCTTTGTCTATGTCCCTGGACATGCGGGATTACGGGGAAATGAACGAGCGATCAGGTTGGCTAGCTGCGCTGTCATTGAAGACGGCCAACCAATGGATCGGGCGGATATCATCAAAGCCCTCTGAGATGTGGGAAGGGCACAGGATTTCAACAACCATGAGTCTACGTCACTCCTTCGAATGAAAGAGATGGCAGTTAAAATGGACACAGCCAGAAACGAGAATGAGCGCAATGATGACGACACGTAAATAACTCAATAATATCTCAAAACAAAACTGTGAACTAGCGTTACGTCTACTCTCAAAGTGAGGTCTAGAACAGCGGCAGAAGCACTAAGTCACGCCTTCAGTTGTCCCCCTTGTTTTATGATGAGTTAAACACATGTCACGTGTCATGATAGTTTGTTACTGAGATTCCCGTGATGCCTGTGAGATGAGCCATAGTAGGGAGTCGTTGTTGGTTTTGGATGCTGCCAAGGAAATGTGATGATGAAAGTTTCACTCATGTAGTGATCATTCTAGACAGCAAACATTTGACTTTTCTCAATATTATGCTGGACTATCGGTAAGTTTCCGTACTATAATATTTGTCAATGAATCGCGATAGCTCAGTGGTTAGTGAACTGGACTACAAAGGACAAGGGGTATGGTTCGATCTCAACCGACGGCTTCCAGGTTCACCAGCTTTAAATTTGTACCGGATTTCTTTCTAGGAAAGTAAAGTAGCACGGGTGTAATACCAACCACATTACCTCAAAAAATCATGTGCCGAAGGTCTGTAAAAATTATGGTAACACCATATTCCCTATACGCCACTTGGTGTGACGGGGCTCTCTACTTTATTTTGTTTAACTATCTGTCAATGCTGCCGAATGTCCTGACTCTGTGTGTAGCAGGATGTTATCTATACGTGGTCAGCTTCAACATGCCGTAGTCCATCCTTGAGTATGGCATTGCAGCAGGCTGTGGGCAAACTTTGAGGAAATAGACTTCCACGTCACTTTTGAAACATGAAATAGTCGCAGGGATCGCTGTGTGCGTTCACAAGGCGACTGTTTCCAGATTGAAGGTGTCAGGTTCAAATAAAGTAAGCCTGTAATGTTGTTCTAGGATAATCCGGGAACTTTCTCATAACCTCCTCATACAACTCCCTTTCTAAACTCCAACACTTGATTGAATGATTAACAAATAACCCTCTTCCTTTCTTTAATAACGTAATCATGTATATTGTCTTATATTTACATCCTTCCACCTTTTAATCGCTTTCTTCCTTTACAGTTCACCGTAAATTAGCACTTTACGTAAATGATAAACCAGCATGTTTACAAGAAATAAAGCCGACATTTCGTAATGTCCTGGATGCATCTTTAACACTCCAGCCAGGATATAATGGTCTCTGTTTGACACCTTATCTAGCAGTCGTATTCTCGGTAATTTCCTAAGACAATACATTATTCATGACCAAGTCATAAACATAATCCTCTATTGTTGACTAAACGTTTCTTCCATATTCCCCACTTGTTATATCCCTCAACTAGAATCGATTGCTAATTCTATCCCCTGGGTCATGTGTGAAGCAAACATCGTGGATAAAGAAAAGGTATGAGAATAAGCATAAGAGGAAGAAGAAACCAGAAGAAAATGGCGATGATTAAGAAAAAAAATGTAGAAGAAGATTATCTATGAACCTTCTACTGCTTTGTTTATGAAAATGTGAGATGAAACACATTATTTTTTTTATAAGAACTACTATATATGGTCCTTTTCGTCTTGTCTGATGGATGCTATTGTGTATTTTTTTTAGGTTTTGTTTTTGTCGAACAGCTTCTCTCGTGGCTAATTCTACCAATGTTTGACAAACACACGGCCACAGAATGAACAAGTCAGGCCCACTGATCCACAGGGTTTTCCTCCTTTTTCATTAGTCTTTTCTCTTCCAAATTTTGCCTTCGGAAATTGTATTACTACTACTTTATTACTTTATTACTACTTTATTTATTATTACTTTATTACTACTACAAGCTACTACTACCATTACCATAACTATTACCATAACTATTACTACGACTATTACTGTTAAACTACTGTTACTGCCACTGCTATTACTGTTGCTGATATTACATTACTACTACTAATACTATTTTTATTACTACTGTTACTACTGCTAGTACCACTACAATTATTAATTATTAATATGTAATTATATATTTAAATATATAAATTATAAATTATATAATTTAATTATAATACTGTTCCTTGCTACTACTACTATTAATATGCTACTATAAGTGCTAATACAATTATCTCACTGCTACTGCTATTAATACTACTGCTGCTACTACTACTACTACTGCTACTACTATTACTGCTACTGCTACTGCTACTACTACTGCTACTACTACTACTGCTACTACTGCTACTACTACAAATACATAATGTAAGCACTATTACTACTTCTACTACTACCAACACTATTAACACCAGTACCATAATATTACAACCTATACTATTATTACTAATTCTACCACCACTACCACTGCTATTGCTGCTAAGATAAAAAAAAAATATTGCTACTAATACTATAATAATAACAACAAATATATTGCAATGGTGTCTCATTTATCTTTGACTTCTGTTTCTGCTTTTTTTCAAATTCTCAATCTTCTAGACAATCCTTGTCGTCTTCATCTTGTTGACTCCTTTATAAGAAAATAAATTCTCTGACATAGTTGAAGCAGACAAGTGCGGTAGTCCACAACATGTCTCTCATGTCATATAATAGTCTCAGCGCACAGCAGTACTTATATGTATAAACAATGATACATATTACTTGTGACCACCAGTTTGAATGAACACACGCTCCACAAGTAAAACTACATATGTACCTGTGTTTTAGGTTAATTATTCCAGATCTGTGTGATAGTCTATATCTTTACGTCGTTCTACCAATGATTTTGCTGAAAGTTTGTTAATTATTCCCGATCTATGTGATAGTCTATATCTTTACGTCGTTCTACCAATGATTGTGCTGCCAGTTTGTTAATTATTCCCGATCTATGTGATAGTCTATATCTTTACGTCGTTCTACCAATGATTGTGCTGCCAGTTTGTTATAATTGTTTACGACTTGTCCTCCTCATCGTACAATAAACAAGACTAGATCCCAGAAAACAAACACTGACCTCAAAGGAGAAAGAAGAAAACTGAAGCAAACAGCAGCGACGAATACAGAAAATACACAAAAGCAATTAGAATAGAGATCAAGAGAGACAAAAAGAATTAAAGCAAACTTGTATGTGGAAGAAGTGAAGAGTAAAGGAGAGACGGGGAAATATTCAGAGAAATGAGAATAACAGGCAATTTTAAACCATCAGCTCAAGTAATTAACGACCACAGTGGCAACACATTAACTGAACAAAAGAAACATTGCAAAGATGGAGGAATTACTACACAGCAATGTATGAGGATATATCAAAATACTCAACTATTTTAGCTGAAAGTGAAGAAAAAGAACCAGAGCCTAAACAAGATGAAGTTCATTCCGCAAAAAAAAATCTGAAGAGAAGGAAGTCACCAAGAATTGTTGATATTTCAGCTAAATTCATCCAAGCTGGAAGGTTGGCATTTATGGCAAGTATTTACCGTGAACTGTATGTGAAGATCTAGAAATATGCAGCCTGGCAAAGAAGCCTGAAAAGATCAGTGTACATCCCCATTCCAAAGAAAGGAAATCTCAAGCTGTGTTCCAACTACAGAACTATCTATCTATGCCCTAATAAGCCATCCCAACAATATTCTAATATATCTTGACTTTCCAACCATGGATGACAGAATCAAGATCTGGAGAGCACGAGCATACCTGAAGATTAGTACAGATACAGAGCATCCATTGCACCACGTGCTCAACACAGAGAAAGGTACCAGGCTAAAAAGAGGCAAATCATGGGTGGGCCGGGCAGAAGATGTCATCAAACAGGTCTGTGGGCTTACTAATATCAGCGTTGGTGAGGAGTGGATACCGGTGCCTACGTCATTCAAGGGAACTTTCTCATGTATTGTCACACTCGATAGGAAAAGTAGGGAACAGAACCCGGTCGTGGTTAATGCTGAGGTCAACGGTCTCATCTGCGATAATACCGATGAGGAAGATGCAGTCATCTATACAGACGGATCTGTAAGACGACACGAAAGAAGTGCATGGGCATTTACAGCACGCTCAGCAGGCAGAATAGCCAAGGAAGACAGTGGTGCATACGCCATGACCACGAGTAGCATGACAATGGAGGTGATGGCAGTGACCAAGGCATTCAAATGGTTAGTCACAAGACTACATCCACGCATGTATACTGAGTGATTCGATGAGCATAATAAAAAAAGTGGAGGCGGGCTTTGTACGCATGCAATGGTTAGAGTCGTTGCAGAAATCCAAAATACGTAAGGTCACCTTTGTCTATGTCCCTGAACATGCGGGAGTATGGGGAAATGAGAGAGCGGACAGGTTGGCTAGCTGCGCTGCCGTTGAGGACGGGCAACCGATGGATCGGGCGGACATCATCAATGCCCTTCGAGATGTTGGAAGAGCACAGGACTTCGACAAACACAGATCCACGCCACTTCTTCGGATGATGGAAATGGGAGTTAAAATGGGCACGGCCAGAAATGAGAAACTTGGTGGCCGTGTAAGAAGACTTATCAACCAACATAGAACTGGAGTCGTCAGTCGCTGGACACTGAGGGAATTGCTGAGGAGGGGATCTGAGCACCTATGGACATGTTCGGAGTGCAATGATGATGACCCGCAAATAACTCAATAACCCAATAACTCAATATATATATATATATATATATATATGAACTCCTTTTCTTGTTTCTTTTGTCAAAAATGGATTGCACAGAATCTTCCTAATTTTTGTGTGTGTGGAAAGCTGCTTTTGCCTGAGCCATTCTGCATCTCGGGAGCCGCGATAGCTCAGTGGTTAGTGTACTGAACTACAAAGGACAAGAGGTAGGGTTCGATCCCAACCGACGGCTCTGGTTCACCCAGCCTTTAATGGGTACCGGATTTTTTTTCTGGGAAAGCGGCACGGGCGTAATACCGACTACATTACCCCAACAATCATGTGCCGAAGGTCTGTAAAGTGTATGATCACTAACACCATATTCCCTATACGCCACTTGGCGTGACGGCGGTACTTTACTTTGTTTACTGTTTTTATTCTGCATCTCACCTCTGTTGTACATCTACCATCTGAGGTTAGCAATGTTCCCAGATATTTAAATTAATTTACCTGTTTTAATATTGTTCCACTTTATTGTGCATTTTGGTGATGTATTTTACTTTGTTGCTACTATTACTTTTGCCTTTTGCTATTGAGACTGAAACCTTTATTTTTGCTTTCCTTCCCTATAATGTCCAACATTTCCTGTAACTCATTTTTGCTCTTACCGATTAAGACTGTATCATCAGCATACCTTAGATTATTTATATTATTGCCTCCGATTGTTTTTTCCAGGCGTGCCCGTTTTGGATCTTAAAATGATCTCACTATAAATATTAAATAAATCTTGTGAGAGCACACAACCTTGCCTAACACCCATGCCTCACACCCTGTTTTATTTGTTGAAAAATTCCAAATTGATTTCCAATTCTTACGGCCGCTATGTGTTGCCAGTACATGTTCTTTATTATTGTTAGATCTCTGCTGTCTGTGGTTATGCGTTCTAAAATTGTGATTATTTCTTGTTGCTTAACTTTGTCAAATACTATGGTAAAAACTATGAAACACAGGTATAGATATGTTTTCTATGGCTCTTTCTAATAAAGATTTTATGACGTATTGTTCGCTTCTATACCTCCAACAAAACCACACTGTTCATTACTAATTTCTGGAATTATTACTACCACTATATGGTTACATAACATATTTATAGGAAAGATGGAAAAGACAACATCCAGGAGAGACAAATATTTATGAGAGAGAGAGATAGTAAAAATAAAAACATTGTCTTCTGGGCTACCAGATATTAACTATCTATATATTAACTATCTATATATTAACTATCTATATATTAACTATCTATATATTAACTATCTATATCTTAACTATCTCTATATTAACTATCTATATATTAACTATGTACATCTTAACTATCTATATACTAACTATCTATATATCAACTATCTATATATTAACTATCTATATATTAACTATCTATATATTAACTATCTATATATTAACTATCTATATATCAACTATCTATATATTAACTATCTATATATCAACTATCTATATATCAACTATCTATATATTAACTATCTATATATCAACTATCTATATAGTAACTATCTATATAGTAACTATCTATATATCAACTATCTATATATCAACTATCTATATATCAACTATCTATATATTAACTATCTATATATCAACTATCTATATATTAACTATCTATATATCAACTATCTATATATCAACTATCTATATATCAACTATCTATATATTAACTATCTATATATCAACTAACTATCTATATATCAACTATCTATATATCAACTATCTATATATCAACTAACTATCTATATATCAACTATCTATATATCAACTATCTATATATTAACTATCTATATATCAACTATCTATCTATATATCAACTATCTATATATCAACTATCTATATATTAACTATCTATATATCAACTATCTATATATCAACTATCTATATATCAACTATCTATATATCAACTATCTATATATTAACTCTCTATATATCAACTATCTATATATCAACTATCTATATATTAACTATCTATATATCAACTATCTATATATCAACTATCTATATATTAACTATCTATATATTAACTATCTATATATTAACTATCTATATATCAACTAACTATCTATATATCAACTATCTATATATCAACTATCTATATATCAACTAACTATCTATATATCAACTATCTATATATCAAGTATCTATATATCAAGTATCTATATATTAACTATCTATATATTAACTATCTATATATCAACTATCTATATATTAACTATCTATATATTAACTATCTATATATTAACTATCTATATATCAACTATCTATATATTAAATCTCTGTGCTCCTCCTATGAAAGGTCGTTAGATGGGCGCTGTTGTATCGATCCAACCTGCGATAACTGCGCCTTCCAGCCAAACACGTCTTCAACTCTTTCTTTCTAACCAAATATATGGTTTCTCTGAAGCTTTAGAGAGCTGCTGGTGAAATCAACAAATTGTCGTGTTCTAATCGAGGAATTTGTGAGAGACAAACTGATAACTTGTGTTATAATCGAGGAATTTGTGGGAGACCAAACTGATAACTTGTGTTATAATCGAGGAATTTGTGGGAGACAAACTGATAACTTGTGTTCTAATCGAAGAATTTGTGGGAGACAAACTGATAACTTGTGTTATAATCGAGGAATTTGTGGGAGACCAAACTGATAACTTGTGTTATAATCGAGGAATTTGTGGGAGACCAAACTGATAACTTGTGTTATAATCGAGGAATTTGTGGGAGACCAAACTGATAACTTGTGTTATAATCGAGGAATTTGTCGGAGACCAAACTGATAACTTGTGTTATAATCGAGGAAATTGTGGGAGACCAAAGTGGCAACTTATGTTCTGAACCAGGAGAATGCGGGAGACCAAACTGATAACTTGTGTTCTGAACCAAGAGAATGCGACAGACCAAACTGATAACTTGTGTTCTGAACCAAGAGAATGCGACAGACCAAACTGATAACTTGTGTTCTGAACCAAGAGAATGCGACAGACCAAACTGATAACTTGTGTTCTGAACCAAGAGAATGCGACAGACCAAACTGATAACTTGTGTTCTGAACCAAGAGAATGCGACAGACCAAACTGATAACTTGTGTTCTGAACCAAGAGAATGCGACAGACCAAACTGATAACTTGTGTTCTGAACCAAGAGAATGTGACAAACCAAACTGATAACTTGTGTTCTGAACCAAGAGAATGCGACAGACCAAACTGATAACTTGTGTTCTGAACCAAGAGAATGCGACAGACCAAACTGATAACTTGTGTTCTGAACCAAGAGAATGCGACAGACCAAACTGATAACTTGTGTTCTGAACCAAGAGAATGTGACAAACCAAACTGATAACTTGTGTTCTGAACCAAGAGAATGCGACAGACCAAACTGATAACTTGTGTTCTGAACCAAGAGAATGCGACAGACCAAACTGATAACTTGTGTTCTGAACCAAGAGAATGCGACAGACCAAACTGATAACTTGCGCTCTGAACCAGGAGAATGTGGGTGGTTCGAATCACAGTAAGATCAGAAAGTTGTATTTTTCTATCGGGGGTGAAATAGAAAATCTGAGAGCATAACGATAACAGATATCTATAACATCTGCTGGTTTATTCTTATATGGTGTTTAAAAATTGTGGTACAAATTCAAACCAATAACAACAACTAACTTGGACATACAACTAGTGATGGAAAATGTACAACTGTAAACAAAAGAATGGCAAAAAGCAATTTTAATGTCATGAAAAATACACTAACATCAAAATAAATAACATCAGGGCTAAAACTAAGAATAGCAAAATGCTATATCTTCTCAACATTCCTGTATGGTGCAGAATCATGGACATTAGACATACAAATTATATCCTTTGAAATATAGATTTATAGGAGAATAGGAAAAACTGGATGGAAAGAAAATAAAACAAACGATGAAGTCTTAAAACAACCAAAAATGAAAATTGTTAAACCACTAAACACATTTAAAACAAGAGAAATAAGATTTTTGAGACATGTTAAAAGACACAGCAGCCTACTAAAAGTAATCTTGGAAGAGAAAATACAAGGTAAAAGAGGCAGAGGCAGGCCAAGACCAACATGGACGAGCAGAATCAAAAGATGGATACGTCAGCTTATGACAGACAGCCTGTACCATCAAAAGAAGAAACAGAGTGGAATGGTGCTGCATGGTAACCAACTTTCGATGCGGAGACGGCACTCAATGATGGTGATGATTGCAACAAAATCACACATTTCAAGCTGAGACGCAGAACAAGACAAAGGAAACAATCAAGGACGGAGTGGTAAGAGAGATGATAGATGGAAAAACGTCACCAGAGGTCCTGGTACACGGATTTATATAAAACAAGCTGAGGTTACAAAAACAATAACAGAATGAAGATGTGTAACATGTCCTGTGTGGCATGTCCTGTGTAACATGTCCTGTGTAACATGTCCTGTGTGGCATGTCCTGTGTGATATGTTCTGTGTAACATGTCCTGTGTGGCATGTCCTGTGTAACATGTCCTGTGTAATATGTCATGAGTAACATGTCCTGTGGGGCATGACAATTTTGTTTTCTGCTCTTAAAAATATTTTTGAGCTGACCCTTTTGTAGTCTTCATCATCATCAAGTGCCGAGCTTTGGAAATGAGTAACTCCTTCCAGGAATTATTTCTTTTAAGCATTTCAGTGCTATACTAGTTTTTTTTCCTTTGTTTCTCAGTCAATTTGTTCATCTTCCTTTATCTTTACCATTCCCCCCTCTTTGACTGTAGCGGTGCCTCTATGTTTCCCATTCAGTGGATCTCCGGTCGTCGGCGTTGAGGAGGGAATCTGGGGAGAAATGAAAAAACAAACAAAAACAAATAGAAACCACGGTATGGTTAAAGCTGTACGTAGTAAGTGGACCACACAAATCAGAACGACGTTTCGGCTCAATAGGCCTTCAGCAGGAACAAGCATTTAACACACACGCAGATAGGTATTTAGAATTTTACAAATAATAAATAATAAAACAATTTTATAAAATGTTAATTTCGAACTAGGAGGTAATCTGAACGTGATGAAGATACTCAATGTGTAATGAAGATGATCTATCAACTTAACTAAACCTCAGACCGGCCTGCATATGAAGTTCTTTTTCCTGGCCTCTTGATCTGTATTTGGACAATTTGCTCTTTGAATCGTCTAAGATCTCCCGTTTCTGTTCCTGCAAGAGATCTTTGGATTGTTTATGCTCCATACACGGCTGTTTTATGTGCGTCATTGTAGTGCTGCTGTTGAAATTCTCGCTTTAAGATTTACAAAATGGTTCCAATGATTCGTAATTCTAATGATGCGTGGTTCCAATGATTCGTGTTTCCAATAAAGCGTGTTTCCAATGATGTGTAGTTCCAGTGATGCGTGGTTCCAATGATTCGTAGTTCCAACGATGCATGGTTCCAATGATGCGTGTTTCCAATGATGTGTAGTTCCAGTGATTTGTAGTACCAATGATGCGTAGTTCCAGTGATGCGTGGTTCCAATAATATGTGGTTCCAATGATGTGTAGTTCCAGTGATGTGTGGTTTCAATGATGTGTAGTTCTAGTGATGTGTAGTTCCAGTGATGCGTGGTTCCAATGATGTGTAGTTCCAATGATGTGTGTGGTTGCAATGATGTGTAGTTCCAGTGATGTGTGGCTCCAATGATGTGTAGTTCCAATGATACGTGGTTCCAATGATGCATAGTTCCAGTGATTCGTGGTTCCAATTATGCATTTTCTAGTGATGCGTGGTTCCAATGATGTGTAGTTCCAGTGATTCGTGGTTCCAATGATGTGTAGTTCCAGTGATTCGTGGTTCCAATGATGCATTTTTCTAGTGATGCGTGGTTCCAATGATGCGTAGTTCCAGTGATTCGTGGTTCCAATGATGCATTTTTCTAGTGATGCGTGGTTCTAATGATGCGTAGTTCCAGTGATTCGTGGTTCCAATGATGCATTTTTCTAGTGATTCGTGGTTCCAATGATGCATTTTTCTAGTGATGCGTGGTTCCAACGATGTGTAGTTCCAGTGATTCGTGGTTCCAATGATGCATTTTTCTAGTGATGCGTGGTTCCAATGATGTGTAGTTCCAGTGATGTGTGGTTCCAATGATGCGTGGAACAATTGTGGCTTTAATTGTTGTATCTGTAATAAACGGAAAGTAAAGTACAGGTTTCTAGAACAAAAAATTCATATAGGAGAAGATGTATCTTGGTCTACGCCCTATGGGCCGGTTACGGCTCGAAAGGTCAATAGATAGATAGAAAGTACAGGTTTCCTCCAATATGGCTGATAAGGTGTTAATGACCATATATTTTCATGACAACGGCACATTTGTGTGTCATGTAGTCGGTATCACGCCAGGCTGCATCTCTTTCCCATTAAAGTCTCTGCTATCCATTTTTAGAGGCTTGGTAAACCATAGAACCTGGTCTGTCAAATAAAATTCGTCACTTCTGGGAATCGAAACGCGTAAATGTCTAATTGGGAAGTGAGCACACTACTCACTCAGCCACTGAGGCAGCATTATCATTTTTAGTCACGATTTGTAATGTATATAAAATCGAGTACCTTGTCCTTCTGGAAACAGACACAAAAGTTAGGTCCCTTTTTCTAGCTAATGACATAAAAGAACTCTTGTCATATAAAAATCAAGAAAGACCAGCTGTATTTATTTTCCAGGCTAAATATAAACACACGGGCACTCCCACCACCAAAGATTAAATGGTTCTAGCCAAAACAAACTCATTATTAGTTAACTATGTAGGATTAGTTTTTGTTTCTTTACATATCTGTGCGTGTGTTGTTTGTTCCTGATGAAGGCCTATTGAGCCGAAACGTCCTTCAAATTTGTGTCGTCCATCAATTACGTAAAGTTTTAACCATACTATTTAAAAAAATATATAATTGGGTAATGAAGTGATAGTGGATTCATTGTTTTAGTTTCATGAGGTGGCTTGTCGAGCTACCTTCTTCGCTGCCTTCCCTTCCCATAGAACATCTACTCTCTGATACTCAAAGACTGTGTGGATTCCGAAAGCCTTTTAGGCCAGAACAATTTTTTTTTCTTCAACTGGAATTTTAACCCCAAAACTTCGAGTTGGCAGGCTAGTGCACTAACCATAATACCATCTGACTTTCTATAAAACAATACAGATTCTGAAAGAAACTGCTAGATTAGTTTTTCACTTCAAACGCCGTGCACTCATTTGTGAGACCTATTCTTCAATTGATACTTTCTACTCCAGTGCTCATTACGATACCACACTCACAGATAATATCAACTGATATCGTTCAATCACTCTCCCCTCGACCCGGTCCACTCATTTGATATCTAGAATATATTTATATCAAGTTCCGTTGTCTGATAAATTCAGCACCCAAACAAACCATAATATTACCCCCGGTTGTAATTCATTTGCACAGTCGCATTGGCAGGCTGTCCTGCTGTTAATGTTATCCATGTCAGATATAACTTAGTTTACTTCCATACATATCTGTCGTTGATGGACATTTATATCCTACAGCTCATTTTACATCACTCTCTCTCTCTCTCTCTTTCTCTCATTCCATTTTATTAACATTTTTGTCTCTTCTGAAGGATGTGTCTGCGTGATAAACAGTATTTCATAAATAACATGAAATGATAAGACAGTATTCCTGTTATGTCTGTCCTTCTGTCTATCCATCTAGCCGGTCTAGAGGTCAGTCTTGTCATGACGACCTGTCTACCGATTTGTTGTTCATTTTCTCGGTCGTCTGTCTCTCGGGTAGTCTGTCTGTCTGTCTATCTCTCGGTTGTTTGTATGTCTGTCTATCTCTCGGTTGTTTGTATGTCTGTCTATCTCTCGGTTGTTTGTATGTCTGTCTATCTCTCGGTTGTTTGTATGTCTGTCTATCTCTCGGTTGTTTGTATGTCTGTCTATCTCTCGGTTGTTTGTATGTCTGTCTATCTCTCGGTTGTTTGTATGTCTGTCTATCTCTCGGTTGTTTGTATGTCTGTCTATCTCTCGGTTGTTTGTATGTCTGTCTATCTCTCGGTTGTTTGTATGTCTGTCTATCTCTCGGTTGTTTGTATGTCTGTCTATCTCTCGGTTGTTTGTATGTCTGTCTATCTCTCGGTTGTTTGTATGTCTGTCTATCTCTCGGTTGTTTGTATGTCTGTCTATCTCTCGGTTGTTTGTATGTCTGTCTGTTTCACTGTAGTTTCTCTATCGCTCTCACGGTCGTCGGTCTCTCGGTCGTCTGTCATCTCTCGGTCGTCTGTCATCTCTCGGTCGTCTGTCATCTCTCGGTCGTCTGTCATCTCTCGGTCGTCTGTCATCTCTCGGCCGTCTGTCATCTCTCGGCCGTCTGTCATCTCTCGGCCGTCTGTCATCTCTCGGCCGTATGTCATCTCTCGGTCGTCTGTCATCTCTCGGCCGTATGTCATCTCTCGGTCGTCTGTCATCTCTCGGTCGTCTGTCATCTCTCGGCCGTATGTCATCTCTCGGTCGTCTGTCATCTCTCGGCCGTATGTCATCTCTCGGTCGTCTGTCATCTCTCGGCCGTATGTCATCTCTCGGTCGTCTGTCATCGCTCGGCCGTATGCCTGTCTGTTTGTCTCATGGTTGTCTGTCTTTCGGTCGTTTGTCTTTCGGTCATCTGTAGGTCGGCTTTCTCTCGGTTAGCTATCTATCTATCTATCTATCTATCTATCTATCTATCTATCTATCTATCTATCTATCTATCTGTCTGTCTGTCTGTCTGTCTGTCTGTCTGTCTGTCTGTCTGTCTGTCTGTCTGTCTGTCTGTCTGTCTGTCTGTCTGTCTGTCTGTCTGTCTGTCTGTCTGTCTGTCTGTCTGTCTGTCTGTCTGTCTGTCTGTCTGTCTGTCTGTCTGTCTGTCTGTCTGTCTGTCTGTCTGTCTGTCTGTCTGTCTGTCTGTCTGTCTGTCTGTCTGTCTGTCTGTCTGTCTGTCTGTCTGTCTGTCTGTCTGTCTGTCTGTCTGTCTGTCTGTCTGTCTGTCTGTCTGTCTGTCTGTCTGTCTGTCTGTCTGTCTGTCTGTCTGTCTGTCTGTCTGTCTGTCTGTCTGTCTGTCTGTCTGTCTGTCTGTCTGTCTGTCTGTCTGTCTGTCTGTCTGTCTGTCTGTCTGTCTGTCTGTCTGTCTGTCTGTCTGTCTGTCTGTCTGTCTGTCTGTCTGTCAATCGACCTATCTTTCTACCTATGTGTCTACCCACCTATCCAACTGACTGCCAGACCTGATGCGAAAGTGTGCTCTGAACCGCGTGTCTGTCTCTAAAGGTTTTGATTATACAAAGAAATTACGACGGTGGTTTTCTGTTGCCTTCCGTCGGTTTGTTTACGGTTGGCTCCGCTAGCCTTTGACTAAAAAGTCTCACCCACAAGGCAGTGGGGTTGTTTTACTTCGGGGTACCCTCCCATAGCCTTTTACTCTCCCGAGCTTACCTGCAAGGCAGCAGGGCAGCCACAGGTTGTACTGTTTACTGCATACAGTAGCAGGTAAAATTACCCGACCTGACTTCAATTTCCAATGTTAGGAAGAGACAATCATCATTTTTTGGCCATGTAATGAGAAGAGAACAGCTTGAATATATTGTAACAACTGGAAAAATTGAGGGACGAAGAGATAGAGGGAAGCAAAGAGAAAAATAACAGACAGCTTAAGAGAATGAATTGGTAGAAGGTCAACAACAGAAATGATAAATAGCTGCCGAGATCGAAAGTTGTGGAGAGACATGATCACCTACGCCACTAGGTCCGGTACTTGATGATGATGAAAGGTTTTGATTTGTGGATTCTTATGATCATCGTCAGTTTATTAACGTCATTAATATACCATTAAGACATAGGTAACATCCATATACACACAGACGTGAAAGCGAAACACTTAAAGGTCAAGGCAGAGAAATATATATAAATGCATAAAAATGAGAGCCTGCATTAAAGCTGATTGTAAAGAGAAACGAAAAGCAAAATAGAAAAAAATGGAATGGTTAAAGCTTTACGTCATTAATGGTTGACACAAATTTGAACGACGTTTCGGCTCAATAGGCCTTCAGAAGAGAAAGATTGTGCACAGGAACAACAAACAACACGCACACACAGATATGTAAGTAAATAAAATTAACCCCACATAGCTAACTAATAATGAGGTATCTAAAACAAAATAATCTCAAATTAGAATAAGAAAAAAAAAATGTCTTCCCAGCGTATTGCGCTGTGGCCAGAAGGAATATTAACAAGGTTTAGGATACCCGGTGTAGTTGACCAGCTAATGAGAGAGTCAAAACAAAGGTGGA
The DNA here is from genome assembly GCA_032433765.1 of Megaustenia siamemsis. Taxonomy (NCBI): domain Eukaryota; kingdom Metazoa; phylum Mollusca; class Gastropoda; order Stylommatophora; family Ariophantidae; genus Megaustenia; species Megaustenia siamemsis. Next base: position 94,963,782 of record JAVIAB010000051.1, read on the forward strand.
AGGATCCTAAAAATATGTGGGGGGGGGGGATATTATTTAGGTTACCTCAAGTATAACGTCACGGGCACTGTCTTAACGTTTCTACGTATACACAACCATGCGATAACACACAGACCTGTATGTATATATATATATATATATATATACACACATACACGCACATATGCATATACACACAACCATATTATATATATATATATATAGCTACACCCATATCGTGTCTCTACATATGCACTTTAACAAAGTGCGCATACAGCATATATACCCAAACGTGTCCACAACTAGGTTCCCTGTGCATGCACAAAGAACAAAGAGTAGACCAGAAGTATACAGGGTACCCGACAGGAGAAAGGTGTGAGATGTCTCAGAGTGGGGTTCACTAAGAGCATATAAAAGATAAGGTACCGTGTAGTGCAGGTGGAAAGGGTATCGCCTTGCACAAAAGTGAGCAGTCCAGATACAAGAGATATAGAGGACCACCGGATTCTCGCAGTGTGATCTAGTAGAGGAGAGTTGTAAATAGCATAGCATGTGCGTATACTAATGTGCTTATACATGAGAAAAAGAGTAGAATATGCAATAGGGAGAGGAGCCGCTACAGGGAAACCATGGGTATGAGTGTGATATATTCATGCCTCGGGGTCGGCAAGCCAAATAGGACTATAAAGCGATTCTCCAAGGCTAACCGACTGCGGTTGCCGAAGAGGCAAAGAACAATACCAGTGATATGGATGTCGTTTTTGCTCTTGTGGTTTGAGGAGTTGAAATGGGACACCACTGGAGTGCCAGTATTTTATTGAACATCCTGAAGGTGTTCACAAAATCCCTCCGCTAAATATAAGTCAAGTGACATCGTTGGCATATGATGACATAAATGATATTTCGGGACACACATGTGAAACCAACCTTGATCTCGTACCGTCCGTTAGGAAATAAGGCAGAGTCGGTGCGGCGCACATGAGCACTAGTAATACAGTTGCGTCAACAGGGGTCCGTATCCAAAATGTTTATTGTCGGAGCAAAGGAGTTTGGCTTCTGACCAGAATTTATCTCAAATTCTTGTCACGTTTGAAGGCGACCACAGGGGATTACCGAGAAGTATACGAGTGATGGGATCATGCTAAAGAATGTAACGGTAACGGTTGAGTATTTTCACAGCAGCTAAGTTGTGAGGACGATAGGTGAGGGTGAGTAATGTTCTCTCACAGGTGGCGAAGGGGTGGTTGGAAGGAGTGAGTGCCTCAGGACTAAGGAGGATTCGTTTGAAGGCAGATTGGAAGATCGAATCTGGATAAAGCGACGGCTAAAGGCGTCTAACTTAATGTGAGTCTATTGGAGGAAATCCTGGTCATTTTGGCAGATACGACGAAGACACAATAACTGAGAAAACGTAATAGAATCACGACATGACGGTGAATGTGATGAAGTATAGAGAAGGTAACAATGGACATCTGTGGGTTTAAAGAAGACCGAGGTGTGGAGGCTAGAAGTACCCGCGGAAACAATAAGGTCCAAAAAGGTGACAGAGGTTGTGGAGATTCCAGATGTGAAAGGAAACACTAATCGGCTTTCAAGCACATACATGAGATGTTAGGGTGTGGATACAACCGAGTTGCTTCTTACACTATGGCAGAAAGACAAGCAGAACACACCATAGCGCCGTCATCGGTCACCACATGTGATCAAACTATGAGGTGTTCATGACAACTTGCGACCAGTGACACAGCTCTACGATCCACCAGTGTGAGAGCCTCGAGAAAGGAATCACTTCATCGCTCGTTGGGGAAAGCGCGTAGGACGGATTGATCACGTGACTCAAAATAAAGGATACAGTACCAAAACTGAAGCCTAACAACTCAGGCGACTGTTGTAGTAATGGGCTGGACACTTTGTGCACATGTTTGTTGCGTGCATGTTCCTTACGTGCATGTTTGTTGCGCGCATGTTCCTTGCGTGCATGTTTGTTGTGTGCATGTTTGTTACGTGCATGTTTGTTGCGTGCATTTGTGTTGTGCACATGTTTGTTGCGTGCATGTTTGTTTTGCACATGTTTGTTACGTGCATGTTTTCTGTGTGCAAGTTTGTTGCGTGCATGTTTGTTGTGCGCATGTTTATTACGTGCATGTTTGTTGTGCACATGTTTGTTGCGTACATGTTTGTTGTGTGCATATCTGTTGCGTGCATATCTGTTGTGTGCATGTTTGTTGCGTGCATGTTTGTTGTGCACATGTTTCTTTCGTGCATGTTTGTTGTGCACATGTTTGTTACCTCGATGTTTGTTGCCTGTGTGTCTTATGTGCGTGTCTGTTGTGTGCATGTATGTTGTATGCATGTATGTTTTGTGCATGTCTGTTGAATGCATGTCTATTGCGTGCATGTCTGTTATGTGTATGTCTACTGTGTGCATCCTGCGAGAGCTATTATAATGTGCACTCAACAGAGGCAACGGGAAAACATTAAATATAAAGCCTTTCACCCACACTCTCTAAAGTTATCTCTCAGAATCTGCAACATCATGTCACGTGCTTGACAATCATTGCACAACATCACTATACGCGCCCGTATCGTCAAAAAAGTCGAATGGAGACTGGACACGAAAAACACTGAGCCAGAAAGTAAAAAACAATGAACACTCACAAGACTTTGGTCTTACCTTGGAATCTTAGGCTTGAACTGATCTTTATATTTGCCTAGCTGGACACAGATGAACAATAACACGAGTGAGACACTTTTATTAATACTCGTGCTTCTCTCATATCGTTGCTGTATTGATTTATCAGCGGCAAACTGATGCATCACCGCCGTCACACGTCACCTATTGCGTACCTGGCTAATGCCTCAGTGTGTGGGCGCTATCATATGTCATATGAGCTTCGTGGTCCCATAATGCATGCCTTTTTTTAATTCTTTATCTTCAGGGAAACGTTTTCAATCGTGATTGTTAAATAGCCAATTCAGCTGAATCGACGAGAAAAAAAAGACACCGTTGAGTTATATCAGTTGATTTATTACATTCGAGTCACATCGGTTCAAACTTACACTCGCTTGTTGTTTATTTGTCAAATGTACAAATAATGATATATATATATATATATATGACTTTATATAACTTTGAAATGAAGTCAAAGTTAGAGAAATGGTGTAAGACATTGACACTGAGACATAAATGTGTTTGTTCATTCTACTCTGATATTTAAATAATGACATGATCAGTCATGACATGAGCACTCTGTATACAATACAATCTTCATCCAAACATTGTGCTGCCAATAGCGGAACTGAAGCTTAGACGCAAGAACAACAAGAAAAGTAACCAATAGCGAGATGAAAGGCGTTAGACAAATGACAGGAAACAGTCTGAAATATAGAAATGAATAACTGGGAAAAAAAATCTACGGATAATTATAGAATACATAAAGAAACAATAGATAAAACGATTTGGACATATGATAATACAGAAAGACCAAAACACAACACAAAGAGCCTCCAATAACCGTTGCGAGAACACCAGACCCAATGGCCAATCCAGAAAAAGATGGATTGTTGAAATGTTAGAAACACTAGGAAATATAGCAGCAGAGGCCAACTGTAGAGCAATAGTGGGCAAACTATAACTCCCCTCGACACTGTAAGGATAAATGAGGGAGGAAGGAATGAAGAAGAAAGGAAGAAGAAAGAAGAAGCCATGGAAGATACTGTTACAACATACTTTCAGATCAATGAAAGAGCGGGCATATTACGCATATGCCACATGACCGTTGAGAATTCAAGCGAAAACTGAAAATATCAACATAAGCTTGATTAGGCTCAGACAAAAAGATTCGCCCGCTGAGTTTTCTGCAAGCTACTCACGACAACGCAGGCAACGATCGCTGGGATATGATAGAAGAATGAACAAGACGCACATCCTCAACCAGAAGTTGTATAGAGACACGTAGATGGTCAGCGACGTGTGAGTTGATCAAAACTGAGATACAAAGATGTTGAACTTAAGTAAATTATCCATTAGTGAAGTGAAGGACGTGAACATCCGTTAGTGAAGTGAAGGACGTGAACATCCGTTAGTGAAGTGAAGGACGTGAACATCCGTTAGTGAAGTGAAGGACGTGAACATCCGTTAGTGAAGTGAAGGACGTGAACATCCGTTAGTGAAGTGAAGGACGTGAACATCCGTTAGTGAAGTGAAGGACGTGAACATCCGTTAGTGAAGTGAACATCCGTTAGTGAAGTGAAGGACGTGAACATCCGTTAGTGAAGTGAAGGACGTGAACATCCGTTAGTGAAGTGAAGGACGTGAACATCCGTTAGAAGAAGACCGTTGCACGTAGAGAAGAAATGTCAGAAACGGCACAACAATTTGTGAAAATCAAATCAAAATGAAAAGTAGGATGACGAATGTGGAAATCGGTGAAAAGTCCGCGACTTAGATCAGCCATGCTCATTGCTGCCGAACCTGTCATTCCTCTACAGGCGAGTCATGAGAGAGGCTTCTCGGCAAAGCAGAATCTGCCTACTATGGGAGATGGGCATACCTCCAACAGGCTGTGATGACATAACAGGAAACAGTGAGAGCAGTGAAAGTAAACAGAACCGTGTTAACTTGATGCCAGTGCTAGCTCTTATTTCACACAATAATAATTTCGACGAAACAGTAGAACCTTTTTGTAAGATACTGAAAAGTAAAAAGGAAAAAAAATACAAGGTATTGAAAAACTAAAAAAATGTAAAAAGAAAAATCTAAATGCTCTAACTGAGTAGGCCCCCGCATCAGTAAAATATCAAAAATAGCGATAATCTCATTCGCCAAACACGTCCGGCTATGCCATGCCTTATTTCTATTATCACTGACTGTGAAGTTTATCAAATCTAATTTCAATGCGTACCTGGTATATCATTTCCAGAACTTTCTTATCTAGATAATACACAATGCTTGAGTTCGTTGTAAGTCAGCGTGCCCACTGACATTGATTTTGACTGGCAGTCTTCGAATCAGGCTAGAGATAAGTTTGTGCTGGAAACCGAACTATCAGTTCGTATCTCCAACCTGTTAAAGATATGGTGGGCTGTTTGGCAACTCAGTTATAACATGTCTTTGCATGTATATACGTATATATGTTTTCTTGCCCATATCAAACATATGTTTATAAGTTTTATGTATGTAAAAGATTAAAAGAATGGAACATCGCAACCCTGTGGGTAGCCATGAATAAAGAATGTTCAATTATGGGTCAAGGCTAAAAGTACACGTGACCTACGTCCTTCAAGAACTAGAATATAACGTTCCAGATGGAGAGCATTAATTCATGCCTAACATTCTAGGCGCAATAGGAACGTTATATTTTATAAGCTCTATAAATATTATATATATATAATGGGGTATCGGGGTAGAATTCTACCCTACTAAAGGAGGAGTAAAACGTCTCATTTCCTCCGCTAATTTCCGGACACCCTTGGGCAAGGTGGAGCTCCCGTTTAGCGCCCCCCCCCCACTCCCCGTATCAGGGTTATGTGAAGCCATTGGATCAGGTGGTGGATGGTGTTGTGGGAGCAGCCGACAAGTAGTGCCGGTTATGGTCCCCACTCCGTGAGGCAGGCAGATGATCTCAAGTTTAGAGAAATTGGCTGCGATCTCCGACTAGTACAGTCACTGCCAAGAAGGAAAGGGCACAATAATAACATCAGACGGAAGATGCACCACAGAAATAAAATGCAGAATAAGTCAGGCCAAAATAGCATTTCAGAAAATCTCTCTCTCTCTCTCTCTCTCTCTCTCTCTCTCTCTGCGATCAGGACTCAATCAGAGTAGGATTCCAGACTCTCACATGAAGTCAGCTGTCAGGCTAAGTGTGTTGATCGCCCCCACAGACAGAACATAACAAGTAGAGTTCGCCAGATCTACTCTGATTGAACACCCGTTAATACGTTGCACTGTGTTCTGCGCCAGTGGCCCAGTGCATCCGATTTCAGCCAGCATTTTATTCGGGTTTGCTTTCCCTAATTTCAGAAAATGAAAAACGTCTTATGCAACAAATCTGTGTCAATAAAAGTGAGAAAGAGAGTTCATCAGTACTATGTAGAACCAGTTATGACCTATTGAAGCGAATCGCCGACAGTAGATAAACAAATTAAAAGACGATTAGAGGCCGCAGAGATGTGATTTCTCAGAAGAATGTTGAAAGTTCACTGGACAGCTAAAAAAGACCAATGAAGAAATTCTGAAAGAGGCCACCACAAGAAGGGATCTCCTAAAAATCATCAGAAAGAAACAATCGACATTTTTCGGGCACATCATGAGAAGAGGAAAGTTGGAATACTTTTGTTGCGATCACGGACGACAAAGAGAGAGAATACTGGATAGCTTGGTGTCATGGCTTAGAAAACAGTCAACAACAGAACTGATACGATGCACTGTAGATAGAATATTGTGGAAGGACAGGATCGCCTACGCCAACCAGTATGACACATGATGATGATGATAATTATATATATATATATATATATATATATATATATATATATATATATATACGTAAGGACATACCATACGTCTCGATTTGATCGGGATTGTCCGGGTTTAACAACGCTGTCCCGATTATCAGGCCGATTATAATTTTTGTCCCGGTTTCAATCAGTTTCCACAAAATTAATTTGTCTTGCCTGAACATGAACGATGCTGCCGGCTCATGCTCATCCAAAGGACTTGATGAGAAAACTTGAAGAAGATGGTGAGATCATCGAAAAAGTGAAGAGATAGCGTTTTTGTAAAGTATTTCTCTCATACCTTGGCCTATGGAATGATTGTTTTAGACAGGCAGACCTTCTGTGGTTAAATGCTGGAGAGATATCTACGTGATCTGGTGTAGAACAACCTGCAGTTACTATAAACCATAGGATCGAAGGACAAGAGGTCAACGATGACCAAGTGGTGAACTTGTTATTGTAAACGGACTTTTGGGCTTCAAGGGCAGAAATTTGCGCAACGTAAAACTTGTAATTATGAAGAAACAGGGATATTGCTCATTGCAAAGAAATACAATCACTAGTTGACAAAAAAATGTTAGCGCTCTATAGAATACATTCTTTGCCTCCTTGGTACAGTTGAACGAGTCTTCTCTGAAATAAATAAAATGTGATCGGAAGGGAGAGGCGATGTTTTGGAAACTAAAGTGAGGGGTTTTCTGGTGACTCAAAAAGATCTCCCAATAAGCTACTCATAGCTTCCTGGCATAATTATACAGAGAACCAGGAATTTGTTACAAAACTAGTTTAAATTGACAAATACTAAAGCATGGCTTCTATACCCAGTCGAGGGATGCTTCGATTGGTTCCCGACCTACGAGTACGGCAGTGGTCGCTGTTTCCACTCACAGTTATAGTAGGGCTTTATGTCTATAGTCCCACTAGTCACGGCTTCATTTATAATGATAGAAGTGTTAGCGCTTATCTTTGTCCACTGGTTGTTGCCGCGTAGACAATGTTGCAGCACTAAGACAGGCCTTTCTACTTTCTAAAAGAAAATCGTTGATGCTTTCAGCGTTGGTGAGCCCTGAGCGGGGACAACAAAAACTTATTACACCTGGGAATGTAATCCTGACTATCTGACCCACACACACACAAGAGTACTGTCTCTTACACATACTGTAGCTGCTACCAGTAAATCACATTATCACGTGTTATTGCCAAATGATACGTGGCAAAGCTTGTGACTGATTGTAACTGACAAGCCACTGAAATATGTTGTGTATAAAATAAATAACTACCTTGCTATATTAAAGAACGCTGGATACAACCATATAATATGTGATGTTGAACTTTCTGGAAGAACTGAAAACGCGACACAAAGTGTCATGGACATTGACGTCTATTTTTGCCATTCTTATCAAAGAATATTGTAGCAGACTTTGTCTGTAATTGACTGGACGTCTTTGTCCATCTAGAACCATTATTGGTGCAATGTCCATGACAATCCGATTTCCTCGAGATCTCAAAATCGAGCAAGAACTTTGTAAAACCCCGAGGTAACTGATAAGTTAATTATTGTGAAGACGATATGAGTTTTTACATTTTTTATTTGGCCCAACTAGCGGTATCCAAGCGTTTCCTTTTATTTTGTAACTGTCAAGTGTTCTTTTGAGTGTTCAATTTGAGAGCAAAGCCGAATTTGTTCATTGTCCTTTTCTGGTGGAGCAGGATTATCAGTCAGGCCTCACTTGAGGAAAACCTATTACCTCAAACTTGTTTCGAACCAGATTGCCACAACTTGCAAGGCGAGCAGCTTAACTTCAGCGCTACAGAACTCGAAAATCATTATTGAGCGGCACACATTAATGTACATAATCTTTTGATATTCGGATTGTATGCAGCCATTCACAAAACATCTTGTGTCACTGATTTTTCGCAATAACAGGCATTTTGTATCAAAACTGTTTTGTATACAATACTCAAACAGCAAATAATTGAATACCCTATACCCTATCTTACGCCCATTTGTTATAAACATATCGGTACGTACCTATAGGAAAAAATCACGTTCTTTCGGTTAGGTGCAGATAGCGGAAGAGCATTGAACCTGCAAGTCAATGTAACCAGCATTAATGTAGGTCGTTCATTGTGGTCCAGGTAATATTAGCAAGAACTCACGCTGTGCTGGGGCACGCACTGCTGGGCTCGTTCTATGGGGGAGCACTGTCTCTGCGTGACTTGAAAACTTCAGCAAATAATAATTAGACTTTGATACGGGCGACGGGCAGAAGGACATGAAGACATATAGCAGGCAAGTAACTCTATAAGGAGGTGAAGTAGTCTAGTCTCAGATCTAGATGTTCAATTAAATGAGTTTATGTAAGGAGATGGAGTCATTTAGTCTCTCACATATAGATGTACAATTAAATGAAGATATGTAGGGAGGGAGATAGAGTCATTTACTCTCATTTTAGGATTTTATTTTGTATCATTTTATCTTAAAGGTTATATAGACAGATGAAATGACTCAATTACTCTCTCTGACAGATGGAATGACTCACATTGTATCTGTGACCAATTACTCATTTAGTCTCTCAGATCGATGGGGTGGTTTATGTTGTCTCTCTGAACGATGGAGTGATTCATATAGTCTCTCTGACCAATGGAGTGATTCATATAGTCTCTCTGACCAATGGAGTGGTTCATGTATTCTCTCTGACCAATGGAGTGGTTCATGTATTCTCTCTGACCAATGGAGTGGTTCATGTAATCTCTCTGACCAATGGAGTGGTTCGTGTATTCTCTCTGACCAATGGAGTGGTTCATGTATTCTCTCTGACCAATGGAGTGGCTCATGTAATCTCTCTGACCAATGGAGTGACTCATGTAATTTCTCTGACCAATGGAGTGGCTCATGTAATCTCTCTGACCAATGGAGTGGCTCATGTATTCTCTCTTACCAATGAAGTGATTGTGTTGGTCTCTCTGACCGATGGAGTGACTCATGTAGTCTCTCTGACCAATGAAGTGACTGTGTCGGTCTCTCTGACCGATGGAGTGACTCATGTAGTCTCTCTGACCAATGAAGTGACTGTGTCGGTCTCTCTGACCGATGGAGTGACTCATGTAATCTCTCTGACCAATGAAGTGATTGTGTTGGTCTCCCTGACCAATGAAGTGACTCATGTACTCTCTCTGACCAATGAAGTGATTGTGTTGGTCTCCCTGACCAATGAAGTGACTCATGTAATCTCTCTGAGCAATGAAGTGGTTGTGTTGGTCTCCCTGGCCAATGAAGTGACTCATGTAATCTCTCTGACCAATGAAGTAGTTGTGTTGGTCTCCCTGACCAATGAAGTGACTCATGTACTCTCCCTGACCAATAAAGTGACTGAGTTCGTCTCCCTGACCGATGAAGTGACTCAATAAATCTCCCTGACCAATGAAGTGACTGAGTTCGTCTCCCTGACCGATGAAGTGACTCATGTACTCTCTCTCTGACCAATGAAGTGATTGTGTTGGTCTCCCTGACCAATGAAGTGACTGAGTTCGTCTCCCTGACCGATGAAGTGACTCATGTACTCTCTCTGACCAATGAAGTGACTGAGTTCGTCTCCCTGACCGATGAAGTGACTCATCTACTCTCTCTGACCAATGAAGTGACTGAGTTCGCCTCCCTGACCGATGAAGTGACTCAATAAATCTCCCTGACCAATGAAGTGAATGAGTTCGTCTCCCTGACCGATGAAGTGACTCATGTACTCTCTCTGACCAATGAAGTGATTGTGTTGGTCTCCCTGACCAATGAAGTGACTGAGTTCGCCTCCCTGACCAATGAAGTGACTCAATAAATCTCCCTGACCAATGAAGTGACTGAGTTCGTCTCCCTGACCGATGAAGTGACTCATGTACTCTCTCTGACCAATGAAGTGACTGAGTTCGTCTCCCTGACCGATGAAGTGACTCATGTACTCTCTCTGACCAATGAAGTGACTGAGTTCGTCTCCCTGACCGATGAAGTGACTCATGTACTCTCTCTTACCAATGAAGTGATTGTGTTGGTCTCCCTGACCAATGAAGTGACTGAGTTCGCCTCCCTGACCGATGAAGTGACTCAATAAATCTCCCTGTCCGATAGAGTGACTCATGTAATCTCCTTGACCAATAAAGTGACTCAATTAATCTCTCTGACCGATGGAGTGACTAATCTCTCTGACCAATGAAGTGAATGAGTTAGTCATTTCGACCAATCATCATCATTGAGTGCTGTCTCCGCATAGAAGGTTGGCTACCATGAAGCACCATTCCTCTCTGTCTCTTACTTTCATAGTGCAGGTTGTCATAGACTGACTTATCCATCTTTTGATGTTACTCGTCCATGTTAGTATTGGTCTGCCTCTGTCTCTTTTTACTTCTGACCAATGGAGTAATTCACTTAGTCTCTCTAACCGATGGAGTAATTCAGTTAGTCTCTCTAACCGATGGTGTAATTCACTTAGTCTCTCTAACCGATGGAGTAATTCAATTAGTCTCTCTAACCGATGGAGTAATTCAATTAGTCTCTCTAACCGATGGTGTAATTCACTTAGTCTCTCTAACCGATGGAGTAATTCACTTAGTCTCTCTAACCGATGGAGTAATTCACTTAGTCTCTCTAACCGATGGTGTAATTCACTTAGTCTCTCTAACCGATGGTGTAATTCACTTAGTCTCTTTAACCCATGGTGTAATTCACTTAGTCTCTCTAACCGATGGTGTAATTCACTTAGTCTCTCTAGCCGATGGAGTAATTCACTTAGTCTCTCTAACCGATGGTGTGACTAAGTTAGTATCGAAGCCAGACATACAATGTAAAGCCTGATGGTGTCTGTATGTGAGACACTAGATTTAGTCCTGTAACGATAATTTTGTAGAAGGCTGTTACTACTTCTATCTTGCTGGTCTAGAATATATAACCTCTCTTATTGTGAGCTCGTTTGTTTGCAGAATAGGTATGACAAAAAGTAATTTTAATGCCATGAAAAAATGTATTAACAACAAAACAAATAACACCAGGGCTGAAACTAAGAATAGCAAAATGTTACATCTTCTCAATATTAATGTATGGTGCAGAAACATGGACATTAGACATGAAAACAGAAACAGAAAATTGAAGTCTTTGAAATGTGGATTTATAGAAGAATAGGAAGTATTCGATGGAAAGAAAAGAAAACAAACGATGAAGTTTTAAAACAACTAAAAATAAAAAGAGAACTACTAAATACAATTAAGACTAGACAAATGAAATTTTTGGGGCATGTTAAAAGACACAACAGCCTACTAAAAGTAATATTGCAAGGGAAAATACAAGGTAAAAGAGGCAGAGGCAGACCAAGACTAACATGGACGAGTAACATCAAAAGATGGACAAGTCAACCTATGACCACCTGCACCAACAAAGCAAGAGACAGAGTGGAATGGCGATCCATGGTAGCCAACCTTCGCTGCGGAGACGGCACTCGATGATGATGATGATGTTTGTAGACCAACATTTATAACACACCCCCAGCTTGATCTGCATTTGACAACAGTTCCCTGTTGGTTAAATCGCTTCATGTCATGTTTACATACAATTGTAAAGAGAAGAAAAGGTTTTAATCTCTTTCTTGTTGTTTATATTTTGTTCTACTATCTCTTTGTTCCTGTTATCTCTTTATTGTTATTCCCTTTTTTTTGTTCTGTCTTCACCGTAGCTATCTCTTCTTATTGCTATTTCTTTCTTCTTGCCCCGGTCCTATGTGTCGAATGCACTTGTTCGTTAAGCACAACATATAAATTGCAACCCGCTGATCTTGTTAAGCTCTTTAATATTGCTATCTCTGTATATCCCTCAAGCCT